>CAUYUJ010014657.1:0-37500 GCA_963575745.1 Prorocentrum cordatum | reverse complement strand
TCATACTCCCTCCTCTCCTCTCCTGCTCCTGCTCATGCTCCTCCTCCTCCTCTTCTTCCTCCATTCCTTCTCCTTCTAAATAACCTCTCCCTGTCGCGCCCCGAGGCCAGTTTTTAGGGCGGGCCGGGCGTTTCGCCTGAGACTTCCTCACCTATGACTCTGAAGCTGAAAAACTGACAACAGCTTCACAGATGGAGGGAGGGGGGTTTTCAAAATGTGGCTCTCGCCGTAGTGCCGCGCACACTCGTTTTAAACATGTGCAAGTGCTTCACAGATTGAGGGCGAGTCAATTTCAAGATGTGGCTCTCGCCTTAGCGCCGCGCACACTCGTCTTAAGAATTTGCAAGAGTACCAGGGGGTCCATGATCAGCGTAGCAGAAATGGCGTGTTGGAAGGATTCAGGATCACGAACGCGCAACAATTACGTTGATTCGCTGTGTTGAAGTCTCAGTAATGGTGTTCTGGCACGGTTCAAGACCGTCGGGACGCAACAGCCAGGTTGACCCGTGACGTTGGAATCTCGAGAACATTGTTCTGGCATGCTTCAGGGTCTTCAAACGGTTGTCTTCCAACGAGACAGCTCCCTCAGTGGAAATGAACCATTGTAGAGGCCTATGACGAGGGAGTTTGGAGGGAGGGTTTATTCCAACATCATTGATGATTCTTGGGTTTCCACTGGCCCTTCTCCTCCTCCTCCTCCTCCTCCTCCTCCTCCTCTCATCCTCCTCCTTCTCCTCCTCCGCCTCTTCCTCCTTCCCCTCCTGGGATCTCTTGGGGCCCACCCTGGGACTCTCGGGGGGCTCTGCTGTGGCCATCTTAGACTCGGTGCCCAAAAGTGCGGCCAGTCTGGGCCCCTTCAGCCTGAAGGAGTCTTTCCGGTGTCGCCTTGGTGGGGCCCACTGGGGCCTCCTCTCAACATCGGCCCCCGAGGCTCTCTTGCGACGGCTTTCGACCAAAATTCGAGTCGGACCAAGCCGTGACGACGAGGGGCCTCCCTCGAGAGCCAAAAAGAGCAGAAGGAAGTGGTTGTGGAAAGTGCGCTCCTCCTCGCCACTCCCCTGCCCACCTCCCAGCGCCCCAAATCTGTTTACGCAGTCGGGGGCTAGGTGACCCCGTGCTCTCTTGCGGGTCGCCCCCGCTCGGCTCCTTGATCATTCGTATTGACTTCGGGCTCCCAGGACCCACCCAGCTTATCTTCGGAGCATGCCTCGCGCAGAGCCCCGGGCTCCCTACCAGCCCGCCGAATATTGCACTATTCCGGTTTCCCCCATACACACGCTGCGACGTCAAGATCGGGCGACGTTTCTGGCAGCCCACTCCTGCGTCTGCTCCTGGAGGACCTCGGCATCCACGAAGCCCTCGTTTGCGCCCCTGAGGGAGGACGGAGGGAAGGAGGAGGGTGGAGGGAGCGAGTAAGGAGAAGGGAGCGAGGAGGGAGGGAGGAGGGAACGAGTAAGGAGGAGGGAACGAGGAAGGAGGGAGGAAGGAGCGAGTGAGGAGGGAGGGAGGAGGGAACGCCTCCACGGCAGCTGCGGACCTATAGATCCCTTGCAGCTGGCCCAGCTAGGCCCCCAACACTGTCTCCTGTAGGTTAGAGCCAACTTGCCTCTAAATTGAATTAGCCACACAGTTTCACGAATCTTGCAGTTGAGGGTTAGCCCTGTGGTCGCAAAAACCTGGGCGATGAGAGTCGTGAGCATGGTAGGGTGGGCGCAGGCCGCTAATCCCAGGGGAGGAAGGGAATGCGGGAGGAGGGATGTCGGGGGGCGGAGGGACGAGGAAACAGGCAGCATGGCGGAGGGAGGGGACGGAGGACGGAGGAGGGATGTGACAGAGGACGGAGGAAAGAGGAGTGACAGGATCGAAGTCGGAGTGGGGTCACACATCTCTTGGTTCCCTAGTAGGCTAACGTTGTTGCGCACTACGTGGAGCAAATGCACTATATGCACAACATGTGATGGAACTAATCAGTGACGCGAACGCGTACAGATGCGATGGAACAATGACAAGAATAACTGCCAGGTCGTCGCATATCCAATCGGCTGCACTTGCAAGGCGACGCTCGGCCATACATTCGCTGTATCACTGGACCAACAACATCGCCAACAAACCCATCACAGTAAACTGAAGACAATAACTGGCACACCCTTTGGTTTCATGTTAAAACGCACCTCAAAATTGTAACATGGTGCGTAATTTTCTCCAGGTAGGCTTGTCCATACGGCTCTTGCTGTGCACTCGCTACCCTGCGTGAGTCTGGGTCTGACCTGTTTGCGCACATGGTGACTACAATATGCAGCACGAGTGATCTGTTAGCAAGTGCTTCGTACAGGGCGGTCGAACTACACCCACGAAGAAGTTCTGAGCCACAGGGTGCAATCCTGTCGCGGGTTCACCATATCGCGCTTCCAGAGCTCAGCTGCATGAAGCGGGTATGAGCCACGGTGAAGGCATTGGGCAACGAACCCTTGGATATGGAATCCAAGGCATGAGGGCTGGTAAATCACCTATCGAGGCTCCGCCGTGGATATAACACATAACCACCACCCTGATCAGATCCCGAATCCCTCGGGATCTAAAGCGTCTGAAGCCTCCGAATTTTTTCTTGACAAACACGCTCGGACGACATGCGCAGCCGCAGGCGCGCGCCCGGGGCGGCGCCCAGCTTTGGCAGCTGCGCCATGCGGCGCGCAGCTACAGCAGCGACTTCTGCTGCGTTGCCCCCAACGCAGCGCAATTTGCCGAGGAGCAGAAGCGCCTGCCCAAAACGAACGTCCACCCCCTGCTTGATGACACCCTATCGGCCAAACGCGGCGCCCCTCGGTGGCACTGCCAGACGTGCGCTCCCGGGAACGATCCTCTGGTGCGGGATGCGGCCCTGCCGCTCCCGGCCGCGCTCGCGCCACCAGGCACCCGCTCCCCAGGGCGAACAACCGCTTGGGGGAACTGTCTCGGCCAGTCGCCAGGGCGCAGTGCCAGAAATCACCGGGCGCGATCGTGAACCGTAGGGTGGAGGCCCTGCCGGCTTGACGAGTGCATGTGACTGGACGGTTTGGGAACCCTGGGTGCCTCGGCCGCTCGGGACACCCAGACCTCCGACGCCGTACATGTTCCAATGCGTCCCCAGGGTGATGTTGCTCCCAACGTACTTAAGGACCACATGCCAGACATACCTTCGAGCACCCAGAAAAGTGGCGACAGAGTTTCGAAACAGTGTCGAAACAATGTCGGACGAGTGTCTCCCAAGGGCCCGACGCGTGAAAACCCTCGAGTTTCGGTACAAGGCTAAAACTTGTTGATCCGCGGGTCGAGAGCGCACCTCTTCCGGTCGAAGCTAAGCGGGCCGCGCACAGCTTTAATTGACAGAGGGGGGAAGGCAGAATGAGGAGCCTCACGTCAAGGCCAAGAGAGGGCAAAGCCCCGGAATCAGGCGGTGCCGAAGACGATGTGCTTGCAAACAACACACACAACAACACAAGGCTAAAACAGGTCGGAATATCATAGCCCCAGGGCTCTCGACCCCTCCCCTGGAGGCCGCCGCTGTGCTCGGGAACTTCACCTTGTGGGGCCCACGGACAGATCGGACCGCGGAGGCCGACCATGGCGCAACAGCTCCGTCACGAGCTGCTCGATAGGCTGGAGGTCCCTGGCCACCTTTTACTCATTCGGCGGTGTGGTCACCGAGCCTAGGAGGAGGAGGAGGAGGAGGAGAAGGAGGAGGAGGATGAGAAGGAGAAGAAGCGAAGCGAAGCGAACGCCGGAGTCGTGCGCGCTCCTCCGGGGAGCCCGGCCGTGCCCATTAGGGCATGGCGTGGAGGCCGTGGCCTCGACAAGGAAGATCACCAAAATATTACGTATGCCGGCTGGCAAGATGTCCATCACTCTGTGCAGCAAGCGGCCCGGATCTATCGTAGGTCGTTTGTGTTGTTATTCTCGTATTGTCATGGTTGGGTGGCTGCGCTGTTCTGTTCCTCTACGGCCTCGCGATCCAGACTGTGCAGGAAGCTGCGGATATCGTCGTCCCACCGCTTTGGCTGTCCCCCATGCTGCCGTCGTCCACGCTCGCATGTATTGAGATTCGGGTTCCATTCGAGCACCCTCCGGGTCCAGCGCGTCTTGGGATGGTGAGACACCGTATTCGCCCATCGCCATACCATTCTACGATGTATATACAATACGTCTGGTATATCGTGCATGATCATGAGTGATTCCGCCCTCCGTGTGCTTCTGCGGATGAAGTCGGACCACAGCTCCAGGTCGTCATCCCCCCTGCTGCTAGGCTGCGTGTCCTCGTCGTCGTTGCCTGCGTCTTGCAGATTGAGTGGGTTGGGAAGGTCGCTGCGTACGTCGGAGTCGGTGGAACCGTTGGAATCGTTGGAGTCGCGTGGATTTGTGGATCCCGTACTGTGGTGGTGGGTGTTGTTTTTGTCTGCTGCTGGGTCGTGGTGCGGTGTCGGTGCAGCTGTGCGTCTCCGCGGTGTCCGATGATTATTATGATCATGCGTCGTTGCGTTCGTCGTCGCTGCTGCTTGAGGGGCTCTGTCCGAGTCCAGGTTTCTGCGCCGTACGTCATAGTAGGGATGACTGTACCCTTGTAAAATCGCAATCGATGTCTCAATGGGTAGTGTTTGCTGGTGAATTCTTGTCGGTGGCCGCTAAAACACGCCCGCGCAGCTTGAATCTGGTGCTTGACTTCGGTCGCGGTGGCGTCGTGGACGCTGATCGTCTGGCCTAAATACTTGATTGTGCTGGTGCGTGGTAGGATTTCGCTGTCCATCCCTGTTGCTGTAGCCGTCCGGTCGCGGTTGCGTAGCTGGTTAGTCATGATTTTGGTTTTGGTTGGGTGTAGCTCCAACCCATGTGGCTTGGCAGATGCGATCAAGTCGGAAAGCAGTCTTTTCAAATTGTGTAGTGTTTGGCTGGTCAACAATATGTCGTCGGCGAACCGGAGGTTCGTGAGTGTCGAATCGTCGGTGTGGCCCAATTGAACGCCCCGGCGTTTTCTCTGCCAGTCTG
Source organism: Prorocentrum cordatum (assembly GCA_963575745.1). NCBI lineage: Eukaryota > Dinophyceae > Prorocentrales > Prorocentraceae > Prorocentrum > Prorocentrum cordatum. The sequence continues at coordinate 32,484 of CAUYUJ010014657.1, read as the reverse complement.
GGACCAGCGGTGCTAGAATATGTTGAAGCAGGGCGTTGAAACGTAATGAGCTCAGCGGATCTCCTTGTTTTGTGCCGCGACGGAGGAGGAGGAGGAGAAGGAGGAGAAGGAGGAGGAGGAGCAAAACCCTATATTGTGGGGGTCCACGGCTGTCGTGTTGCAGGACCCTAAACTGTTCCCGGGGCTGGCCTCCCTGGCGCTTTCCGGAAACAACAAAAAAAAAGGGGGAGGGGGAGGGGTAAAGTTGACATCGCGGCTCGAGCCGAAGAAGTGAAACGCGCCTTACGCGTGAGGGCACGGACCTTACGCGATGGCGTACGCAGGCCGCCAGCGCGGGCAACCACGTCGAGAAAAGGGCGCTTACGCCGCGCCACATTACGCAGACAGCTTTCGTTTGAAAATCCACGCAGGGGGTGAAACCCGAGGCGGGCATCCAAAATCGCCCAGACGAGCCCAGATTGGCCCAGCATTCCCTCCAGGAGAGCCCCAAGACGGCCCCGAGATGGCATCAAAGTGGCTCTAGAACACCTCATGCAAGCGCCTAATATGCCAGTGATGCTGCCCCTCTCGACTTCTCGCGACCTCAGATGCACCTCAGAGGCCGCAATATGGCTCAATATCGACCCAGAGGGCCAAAGACGGGCCTCACACAGCCCGGACTGGCCGTAAGCTCGCCCCAAAAGAATCTCAAGCGGGTCCCTAGAGGCCTCCAGCTGGACCCCAGAGAGCTCGAGAGGATCCCAACTGAGTCCCACGGCGTGGTCGACAAAAAGACCCCACAATTTATGTTGTGGCCACACTGCGCATTTTCCCCCCAGCAGAGCCGCACGGGGGTATGCACTCTTTCCCCGCCCGACGGCGCATAGATCCCCAGCAGGCCCCGAACTGGCTCCAGATCTTATCTAGAACGAGAAGATGGCAACGCCGCTCTCTGGAACCTGGGAGGGAGTAAGAGGCAGAAGGATAGGAGGGAGGGAGGAGTAAGGAGGGAACCCCGATCTCCAATATCGCATTGAGTCAAAGTGTACAACGTGCGGGCCACAGGGCTGTCGACAACAACCCTGGAACTGCTGTCGGTACCGCGGGTAGTTCTTGATGGGCTACTCAAAACAAATCAAGTCCATACACGTGTTTCATAATCGAAGTGTATGGGTTGTCGCCGAGGCAGAGGACTTCGCCAATAGTCACGCTTGCGTTTGCTTTGACATTTCTTCCTGGACTGTTTGGCTACTTCATAGGCGTTACACAAGCGCTCAGAAAGAACAAGTGGCTCGGCATCCTCCGACAGCACCGCGCGCCTGGGGTCTCTCAGGATGCGCATCCTGCCTCCAGGGCGATTGGGCAGCACGCCAGGATGTGCATCCTGCACATCCAAACACCTGAAATAACGCCGTACTCAAATACCCGGACACATCCCAGACAATATCCCGACAAGTGCCTCGAGCTGCGTCAAACCAGGCGAGGGCGCTCCAGGACGCCAAAAAAAATACTAGACACATAGTCACATAAGAACCCTTCCGTACTCCCTCCCTTCCGGATGTCTGCAGAAGCCACAGGACGTCTCGAGAGTTCGGCCAAGAAGAACAACATCGATACTGCTCAACCTCCTCTTCCCCCACGTCCTGCTCGATCATCCAGCCGCCCGAAGGGAAACGGGCGCGGCTCCTGTACACGAACACGCGCTCCCCCTTCTGGTAGCGCCTCCTCAGACGCTTGGCCGGCATGTTCTTCAGTGTGGGCAGGTCGTCGTCATTCCCCTGGGGTGTGTGCATAGGGAACATGACTCGGAACTCGAGAGGACAGAGTTTGTTGCATCATGCGGTCTTTTCGAAAAGTCGACGCCCTCGGACTGTCCCTGGACCTCATGTTTGTTACAAATTGCCAAAAGGACGTGCCAAACTAACGCGCAGACAATCGCAATATGAATGGGACCAGCCATCACGAGTGATTGAAAACGGCTAGGTATCCTCAATGAAAGCTGTGTGGACAGCCGTGGCACTGCTGGCCCCCCCTTGGGCCCATGTGAGGCCGTCCCAAAAAACAAATGAGGCGGAAGTCGGGTGCGCCGAAGAGGGGGCCAGGAAGACGGGGGGCGCATCGTGGCCGAAGGCATCTGCCCAGACGACGGGGACCAGAGACGTGTCAAATGAAAAAGAAGAAGATGAAGAAGATGAAACGTGTGTCACTGAATCGGGAAGACGTCATAGCTTCGGTCATGGTCACCCCACCCACCCCTAGCCATCACTCTCCCCCTTCGGCGCCTCCAAGGAGGGCGAAAGGAAGAAGGACGACGACCAGGAGGGAGGCGGACGAACAAAACTGACCTGCGCAATGACCAAGCCGCAACACCTGGGAGAGGGTACTGGGCATGTATGGTATCAGATATTGCTGTCGGAAATATGACGGCACATCCTCGGTCGACTGTGAGCATCATTGAGCAAAGCGGGCCCATCGGGGGGAGAAGGAAATATCGTGGGGCACGCATTGAAAGCAAGTTTGTTTTCGTGCCCCTTGCGATTTGGATCTGCCTGGAACGCCAGCCCTCTGCAGCCCCGCTGGGCAAGCAACATAATGGCGACGGTCGCGCGCACGACAGCGCGCAAGGGATCACGATGCCTAATCGAGACCCACATGCGTAGGGCATTGTTCCGCTGGGCCTCCCAGCGATGCTCGTCGGGCAGTGCCCAGGAAGAGGGCGAGGTCTAGTTTGGATCTGCGCGTCACGCCAATCTGCTGGAGACCCCAGGGGCGCAGCAAAGCGGGGACGGTTGCGCCCCACGCAGCGCCCAGGAAGACGGCGAGGTCTAGAGTCTGATTGGGTCTGCGTGTGACGCCACCCCGCTTAATGAGAAAAGCAAGCCAACAACCTTCTAGCATAAACTCTCCAGTGCCATAAAGGGCGGCTACATATTGCCCGAATTTCCGTCGGTACGGGCAAGAATTCGCCAATTCGGACGGCCCTGTTCTGCAAGAAAGTTCGGCCAATTGCCCCAATGATTTTCAAAATCCTACCAGAATTGTCGTCGCTGGTGTACTGCCTTTTCCTGCCGTGTAGACGTTTTGCTCGGCTTTCCGCACAAATCCCTGGGTTGGCGTCCATGGCGGGGGGGGGAATAAAAGGGGGCTGGGTCGGCCGCGACTGAGATGGAAGGCAGCAGGTAGAGAGCGGGGAAGGGGGAGGGGCGACCACCGGCCATGTGGACGCGCATGTCCTCAAACCCCGCAGCACAACGGGAGGCGCCAACGCGACATCACTGTCTGCCTGCCACGAATAGTGAGCGCTTGGGCAGTCGAGACCGGGCCCCCTCGAATCACGTAAGAATTCACAACCGTTGGATCACGCATGGGCGCAGCCAAGTTTTCTCTGCTGCACCTCTGGGACCACCCAGGCAGGGCGAGGCCCAATTCGATCTGAGAGGGCACCACGCTGGGCCTTTGAAGCCCGCAAACAGGCGGCGACGCTGGCAGTAGCTGGGGAGTGCGAAGTCTAGTAGGGTCTGCGTATATCGCCACCCCGTCGGACTCCGCATGGGCGCAGCAATGCGGCGACTGTTGCGCAACTGGTAGCGAGGTCTACTGTAAGCACGCACGATAGGAGTCTGTAACAGGCAACGTCGAAGGCCACCCAATGAGGAATTTGCAAGCTAGAGGCATGCACAAATACAAGGCTCGAAACCCGACGCATTACAAAACGTGATCCCACATGGGTCCGTTGATGCCTCCCCCAAGAATGGACGAGAACTGGGTTCCCACTGACATCGGTTGCACACTTAGCCAGGCGCATGCTTGGCAAGACGCGATACACAAACAACTGCAACAGTTGGAAAAAACATACGATAATACATCGTGTTTCAAGAGATCTTGAAACACGCCCACCGTCTACATTCGATGGACCGATGATGCCCCACGACGTTTCCGGGTCCTTGAACCGCAGGAGGAGGATAATTTTTGACAGACAAATGTGGTAAGCCGGCTGAAAGGCCGATTTCAAATCTGATGCGCCTACTTTGATGAATTCCGCGTGAAACAACCGCTCCACTGACCCTCCTATGAAGGAAATGGCAAGAGTGCGCAATATTCAAAACGAGGAGGCAACTCAGACGAAACTCAGGGCAGCGATCGAGAACACCAAACATTGTCCTGGGGCCCGGGCTCCTCCCTCCTCCTCCTGCTCCACATTTCACTCCGTCCACCCGTCCTCCTCTTCCCTTGGCAGAGCGAACATGGTCCATACTCGCCACACTCTAGCACCGAACTTCTCCAGCGACGACGCGATTGTGCAGGCGACCGCGAGCAGCCCGGCCGCCGTCCAGAGCCCCCCGGCCAGCGGCCAGTCCGTCCGTCCTCCTCCTCCTCCTCCTCCTCCCTCCTCCTCCTCCTCCTCCTCCTCCCTCCTCCTCCTCCTCCTCCTCCTCCTCCTCCTCCTCCTCCTCCTCCCTCCTCCTCCTCCTCCTCCTCCTCCTCCTCCTCCTCCTCCTCCTCCTCCTCCTCCTCCTCCTCCTCCTCCTCCTCCTCCTCCCCCTCATCCCTCCTCCTTCCTGGCGTCCAGGCCGTGGCGTCGCGTCCAGCCCACTGCCAGACCCCAGGCGTGGTGACCGCCTCCGCCCGCGGTCCCCCGCGATCGCACGCCCCCGCCACGGCGGGAGCTCGCGATGGCTCGCTCCGCTGGCACCGTCGGCAGCGCAGGCAAAGTGCAGAGTCGCGTCGGCGGCCAAATCTGGAGGAAGCCAGAGCCCCAAGAGGCCCCCACGAGGCCCCCGAGCGGCCCCTAAGAGCCTCCCAAGAGGACCCCAAACTGCCCGTTTCCTCCTGGACTCTCCGCCTCAAAACCTCCGGCGGATCGGGCTCGCGTGGGCCTGCTGGCCCTGAGCCCTCAGGCCGCCTCCGACAAACCTCCTCCTCCTCCTCGCCTTCAAACCTCCTGAGAGAAGCACCCTTTTTCTCTCATGGCCTGGTGGCGCCCGCGGTACGGCCCGCGGGCGCGAGCTCTGCGGTCGGCGTTCCCTGCCGCCGCTGCACCCCCCATCGTACTCCTCCAGCGGCCCACAGCCGCAACGTCCGGTGCCACGGCACCTGCCCTCCTTCCTGCGCGCCGCGGGGCCCACCTCGAAGGCCCCCGCGCGCACTGGTGGGGGGACCTGGCCCGACACAACCCAGCACTCCTGGCGGTACCTCCGCCACGACAGATGCCCTCACGGCTGCACACCTGATGCCACAATGCCAGCCTCGAAGCTTCCCTGCGCTCTCAGCTCAGGCCTGATCGGCCCCCGCTGCCCACGCGCTCTGAACCTCAGACCAACGCGACGGCACAACCTCTTAGACCATCGTGATGCCAGTGGCCGCCATGCTGCTGGCAACCCCCTCTGCCATGCCGTGCGCCTCCCACAGGCATCCCTGGAAAGCGTCGCTGTTCCACCGGCCCCAGCGCTGCACCAAGGCGGTGTCCTTGAACGCCGCATAGAGCGCCGACGCTCCTCCGATCCTCAGACTGTGCGAGCCTAGGTCGTTCGGGCCCATGCCCTCCGCCACCGCCGACTGCATCACCACGCGCTGGACGTCGGCCCGCGTCACCAGGTGCATGTCGTCGAAGGCGAACAGGGGGTCGTGCATATGCGCGCCTGAGAACCTCTCATTGGCCCAGCCCGCGTAGATCTCGAGCGCCTCCACCACGCAGATGTGCTCAGCTCGATCTGCATCCTCAGCGACCAATGCGGAAGTGATTGCGCCACTCGCCCCGGTTGCACTGGTCGGTCTTGCTGGCCCGAATCTTGATGACAACCTCATTCGCCTCGCCCCACACGCGAGTTGGCTCGCCGTTCGCCTTCGGGGTGACGTCCGTTCCCCGAAGACCCTTGCCGCCGATATAGGCGTTCTGGTCGTTCGAAACGTACTCGCTGGCCCTCGAGAGGAAAAAGTAGCCCGTGGCCACTGCGGCCCACAGAGCCGCGCCCTCCCTCGACCTCTCCGGCTGCAGCTTCCGCCTAATCCACCTCATCATGCGGGGAGTGACCGGCTTCTTGCGCTTGGTGCCGCCGCCCCTCCTCCTGAGCCCGTCGATCGCCATCCAGAGCCTGCCCGCGCCCTCCGCGACGTCTCCCATGCCGAGCGCGAGGTGATGGGCCCGGACCGAGCTCAGGTACTGCTTGATGGTGCCCGCCTTCTTGCAGCCTCGGCGCGCCAGGTGGATGACGAACTCCAGCAACAGCTCCTCTTCATTCCTCGTACTCTCGGGCGTGATCTCGCGAAGCGGGCTGATTCCCCTCGCGCGGCAGAAGAGAGTCCACCACCTCCAGCCAATGCTGTACGACTTGATCGTGGAGCTGGCCAGCTTAATTATCGAGGATGAGCTCGAGTTTAGCTTTCTTCCAATCCTCGCGCGTCTTGAGGTCCGTCAAGGTAAGGCCCTCCGGGCGGGCGCTCGCTCGAACCGCATCCGGTCCGATGAGGTTGGGCGGCCTGTTCTCGCACGGGCCGCGAACCTTTTTGCTGCCCTTCTTGCTCCTGTGCGAGGTAGCCCCTGCTCTACGGGCGCGCTCCCCGCCCGCGCCCATGGCTGCCAGGGCCCAGTGGAGCCGCCCTCCCCTTTGCTCGGGGTAGCCCAACGTCCTCACCAGCGCCTCGAGCTCCTCCTCGGCCTGCGCCTGCTCGAGAAACCCGCTCCTACGGTCGTCTCCTCCACTGCTGCCCCGCCTGCGGTCCCCGCCTCGGTCGCGACGGCGACCCGAGCCCTGTGCGGCCCCGCGTACCATGGCTTCGAGGTGGGTGTACACTCCTTCCTCACCTGGGCCCGCGCTGCTAGAGCTCCGCCTGTCCGCCAGGAAGCGCGCGACCGCCCGCGCGTCGATCTCGACGTCCTCGCCGGGCAACGGCACGTGGGCCGGGCGCTCCTCCGCCCCGACCGGCCGCGATGCGCGGAGCGGCGGTGAGCGCGGCGCCGATGGCCCGGGCGATAGGGGGCGCTCAGACCTGGGCGGCCCTCGGCCGAGGCCCTCCAGGGGCGTCCCCATCCTCTGCCTCGCTTCGCCCCTCCTAGCCTCCTCCGCCGCGTCGTCCTCGTCGCGCTCGATCTGGATGGCCCGGGCCCTCAGCGCCGCCATCCTGGCCTCGCTGCTCGCGCTCACATCGACTTCCTTCGATTCCGCCCGCGGCTCCGAATCGACAGGGCTTGCGGTGTCGCCATCGCCTCCCTCGTCCTCAGAGGTGACACTGCGCCGAGGCGGGCTACGGGAGACCGCCCTCTCCCTCGGTGACGGCATCGGCAAGGGCCCCCTGACGCGGGCACTCGACACGCCTGCGCCCCGTGTGGGCCGAGGGGGGACTGAGCGAACCTTCCTCACCGGGCTCGCTGGGCACCTCCTCTCCTCCGACGACCTAGACCGCCCCTGCCCATCGGGCGCGGCGGTTCCGCCGCGCCCCTCCTCAAGCACCTGCGGCCGCAGCTCCTGAGCCCGCGCTAGAGCGCGCGCTGCGTGGTCCAGGAGGCGGCGGTACTCCTGGCTCGCCGCACTCCTCCCGGTGGTGCGCCAGCTCTCCACGCGGTCAGACAGCTCCTTGCACCTGCGCCCCGCCGCCTCTGGATCAGCTCCTTGGCCGCCCCTGCCGCTCGCATCTTGCCTCGGCGACGAAGCCGCAGCCGTCTTCGAACCCTCGCCCTCCGACCTCACTTCCTCCTTCACCTAAGTTGGCAGCATCCTCGCAACGAGCTTGATGCGTGGCTCGTTCTTGCGGGCCTCTGCCTCTGCATCCCTCTTCCCCCTCCTGAGCTCGCGTGGCGAGGGAGGTGGGCACTCGGGCGACGATTCCTCCTCTTCAACATCACCGTGGAGCGCTGCCAAGACCCTGGCCCGACCCAAGGCCCCTCCGCGGGCCGGAGGGCCGTGCGACGGCTCGGCAGGCCCCTCCAGGGCGGCTTGCTTATTTGTCTTATTATTATTGCGGCTCCTGCCGCCTCCTCCGCCTCCGTCTCCTGGCTGCTGCTCCTTCTCGCGGCCATGGGGCATCTTCTCGCAGTACTTGTAGTGCTTGACGCCTCCCTCGGCCCAATCCTGCCCACAATGGCGGCCGCCGCGCTTGTCGCAGCAGTAGTCTGGCTTCCATAGCCTCGCCGGGGCGCTGTGCTCCAAGTAGGGGCACCCCGGATTGAGGCAGGGGGCCAGATTCCTGACCTGCCCCCCTCCCTGGGCGGGCGCCTGGGCGGGCCTCACTCCTGCCGCGCCGGCCGCGCTGGCGCCCCCCGGGGTGGGGACGTCCCGGCCCTGAGGGGTCCAGCTGCCCCATCGCTCGTCGTCGTCGACGGCCCCGGCGCGCCTGCCTGGCCCGCTCGGGGGGGTCGGGTCACCGAGCTGGGCGTCGCTGGGCAGCGCCCTGAACGGCGGCGGCACCGCTGGGGCTGCTATCGCCGCCGCGCCCTCTGCCTCGGCTGCCCTCCGCGCCGCTAGCGCCCGATCCCGTGCCATCGAAATAAGGTAGGCCCTATGGCACATCGGGCAGCCCGCATCTCGGCCCTCGCCCTGCACGCCGCAGTACTCGCACCACTCATATCGGGCGTTTGGGTCGCCTCCTGGGAAGGGCGCTGGCGGGGGCTCGTCACCTCCCCAGATTCCCCCTCGCGATAGCAGGGGCGGCGACCCGCCGCGAAGGGGAGGGCGAGACGGCGACCTCACTCCCACCACTTCTTCGGGCGCTGGCGGCGCCCACCCCGACTGCGGCTCCAGCGGCAGCTGCGTAGCCGGCGCCTCCTCGCCTGCTGCCTGGGCTCCAGGACCACCGCTGCCACTCGCCTCGTCGCTCGCCGGTGGGTGATAGCCCGCCTCCCTCTGCCTCCTCTGCAGATCCTCGTGTTGAGCCTGACAGTAAGGCCCATGGGCTTCGCCATCCGTGTCACGGCACGTCCGACAGCAGTACCAGCCCCAGCCATGATCAAAGCGAGCGCAGCTCCTCCCGCACTCGTTCCAGCACTGCGGCCCTCCATCCGGGTCACGCCCCACACGCAGAAGAAGCACGTCCGGATAGGGGTCGTCAAGCAAGCTCTGCGCCCGCCTCTGGCCCAGCCCGTTGTCCTCGTCCGGGACCATGCCGCACTTGGTCGGGGGCTTCCTTCTTTCTGAGCGCCGCCGCCCGACCTCCCGGGTCTCTCGGGCACTCGCGACACGCACGCAGCCACGTCTGCAGCCGCTCCCACTGCGCATCCTCCCTCGCTAGCGAGCAACCCCCCGCCCTGCCCATGTCCTGCCGCTGCCGGGCGCACTCCAGTTGGAACAGCGCCTCCTCGACCATGGCGTCCGCGAGCTGGGGGGCGGCTGCCTTGGTGCCCCAGGCCACGAGGTCGTTGGTCTCCGTGCCCTCCTCAACTGCCCGCCGAAAGATCGCTGGCGCGCCTCCTGTGAGCTTCCAAATCTCCTCACCTCCTAGCTGCCACACCCCTGGGAAAGGGTTCCGAGCTTCGTGGAACAGGACACGGTCTCCGGGCCTCCCTGCCAACGCCCCGCTCCGAATGCTCGGCGACGGACCTTCTGACGAATGCGCTAGCTCCTTGGCGCCCCCCCCCTGGGGTGCCAGTGGCCGCAGGGTCGCGCGCCGTCGGGCCCCCCCCTCTTGGGGATGCGCGGGTCCAGGACCAGCTCGCCGTCCTCGCTGCTGAATATGATGACGCCCTGGCTGAGCTTACCGACGCACGACCTGACGCTCTGAGGCTCCACGGACTCCTGGCCTAAACTCATCGACCCACCTCCACCTCGGACCGCTAGGACCACCCTGCGCTGCTTCGCAATCGGGTCACCCAACCTGTAGCAGCACACTTCCACCTCCTCCCAGCTGTAGCCCACGCCTCTCAGCCTCTGTAGTGCGGGGCCTAGGTCGGCTGGGCCTGGCGCGTCCGCGATCGCAATCTCCGCCTTCACCTGGACGACGAACTCCGACCAGCGCCTTGCCTCCTCACCGTCATCGTTGGTCAGGCTGGCGGTCGCCGCATCGGCATGCCCAGGGCCTCGGGCGTTCCACCCTGCCGCGCCGGGGGGCCACGCGGCATGTCCTGCCCCTGGGGCCCCGGGAGCTGCAAGCATCCAAACGACCGCACCGCGGCGGGCCCCTGCTTTACACAAGGCACCCGTGGCGCCTCGCCACTCGACGAGGGCCACCGCCCGCCCTGGCCGCATTTGAAAGGTCCGCGGACGATGCGGCTCGCGTCGGGCAACGGCGAGCTGCTTCGCCACCCTGGCGTCTGCGTCGCTCTGGCCCTCCCAGACCAGCGCCCGGTGGAGCCGGCCGCGCTCGTGGTGCTCGGCCCAGCTGTCCCGCAAGTCGACGACCTCCAGACCCCTCGACCTGGCCAGCTCCACTGCCTCCTCGTCCTCGACCCTGGAGAAGGTGTCCGCGGTGACGTTGTGGCACGTGCGGAAGTAGGCGACCTCGTAGCCGTAGACCGCCTCGAGGCACGTGACCACCGAAATCAGGAAGCTGGCGTGCCGGTTCTTCGCCCGGCGGTTCTGCAGCCAGCAGTGTACGTTGTAGTTGTCCCCGCCGTACATCACTGCTCCGCGCTCCCACCAGCCTTCCGCTCCTGCCTTGGCCGCATACGTCACGAGGTTCATGAACTCCGCGATCGCGATGATGGCCTCCTCATCCTCCTCTACGCCAACCGCCTCCCGCAGCGCCTGCGTGAACTCAGGCACGGCGTGGAACGCGCACTTAGCGTTAACCCAATCGACCGTGGCGAGCCTCTGCGGAGTGGCGTCGCCGGTGACCCATATCACGCGGCACTGCCACCCGGGGAGCGCCAGCTTCTCGCTAATGGAGAGGATGCCGGCAGCGCGCCCGCAAAGCGCGAGCTCCACTTCGTCCTATCCGCCGCCAAGACGCGCGCCACCTCGGTGGCCTGCCAGAAGTCCGTCCACGCCAAGTGCCCCTGCTGATCGTCGCTCCTGGGCCCTGCGAGCCGCCGCGGGCGACCCCGCATGAGTGCGTCGGTCGCGCTCACGAGGCAGCGCATGGCCGGCATGACGAGGCAGCAATGCTGCTGGTTGCCTCGGAAAATCTCCAAGAAGTTCCAGGGAATGGTCTGATGCCCGTAGTCCAGCGTGGGATCCGCTGGTAGATAGGCCGCCTTCTCGATCTTGGGCCCCGGCATCTCAATCGTGCCCACGCGGGTGCGATAAAGGAGGCCCCAACAGATCTTCGACGTCTCCCAGCCGCCCTCCTCGTGGTCCTTCTCCTCATTGATCGCCTCGTCGCCAAGGCATGCCCTGATCCCTTCGAGCGCGGCGTCGCTGCTCTGAGCCGCCCTCGTGCCAATGTCGGGCTCGACGAGCACCTGATCGCCCATGAGGAACGAGCTGTGAAAGGGGACGCTGTCATCCCACCTCGCATCGGCCGGGCGGTAAGCGGCGTGGTAGCACTTTGCCACCCATGCCCAGATCATCCACTCGCCCGGGCTGCCCGCCCAGCCGAACGCGAGGACCATGTAGACCGCCGTCATCAGAGCTGCGACGCCCCACTTACCCCCCTCGAGGTCCGCGCCGAAGATGCACGCGTCCATCTCATGCATCACCACCCACCTGAAGGCGTCCTTGACGTCTTTCTTGGCCAGCACGATGTCGACGCCCGGCATGCGCGCCTTCCACCACATGATGATGCGGGCGAGGTCCTCGTGCCGCAGCTGGTCCGCTGGCGGGTGCTCCTCCTTGGGGCAGCTCTGGTTGGGCACCGCCCCGTCCCAAATGAGGCGGCCCTTGTCGCTCATGGCGCGGTCCGGGTTCTGCTTGGGCACCCTCGCCATGGGTGCGCTCACAACCTTGCTGAGTAGGTGCTCATGGACGTCGGTGCGCAGCAAGACACGGCCCTTCGCCGCGTCCTTCCAGAGGGCGTGCATCACCTCGTCAAGGTGATCCTTCGCACTGGGGTGGGGCAGCGCCTTGAGGCGTGCCGGCACGCCTCTAGACCTCGTCCTCGCCCCCTCCTTGGCCACCTTCCGAGCATGCTCCAGCAGCGCGCCTCCTACTAGCGGCTCCAAGTTCTTGTCGAAGATGCCCCTCAGGTGGTAGCCATGCTTCTCCCACCAGACCCCCCTCAGAGCGACAATCGCCTTCTCGAGCGACCCCGCCTCCCTCCAGCACCGCGTCCCCTAGCCTTGCCACCTCCTTGACCTGGCCCTCCTCGTAGTCCTGGTGGTCCTGCAAAAAATCGTAGTAGGCCCTGGCCGCAGTGTCCTCCGGTCTTCCCTTCGAGTCGCACTCGATGATGACCTCTCCTGCCCTCGTTGACTCCTCGATCCTGCCACCGAGCGCCTCTTCATCACCGTGCTGGTCTGGACCCCCCCCCGCCGTGCTCATCGTCTCCCGCTTGGCGATCCCGCCGAGCCCGCCGCGTTACCGTCCTTGCCACCAGGTCGGCCATCTCCTGCGAGTACGTCTCGCTGCGCTTGGTGACTGCCTTGCCCTCCACCAAGTCGTGCACGTGGTCCCCGCTGCAGCGGAGATCGAGGGCCTTGGCGACGTCCTCCGAGGTCGACACGACGCGGGCGGGCTTAAGGTGAAGCCCACCTGCGGCGCTCCGAAGGTTGAGCGCGCACTGGTCAAGGCGGACCTGGTGCCACGCGGGGTCGGCGAGGATCGGGGCGAGCAGGCGCCACGCCGCCGAGAGCCACGTGTTCTCTCCTGAACAACCCCGCCCCTTGGCGGCTCGCTCGGTCAATGATCCTCTTGGCCAGCGCGAGAAACACCGCGCCCTCCTTCTTGGCCTTGGACAGGTCGACCCCGCGCGACTCGTTGAGCGCAACGAACGCGCAGAAGGCGGTGCACGGCCAGCTAATCCACGTCTCGTGCGGGTCATAGAGCTGGATGAGGCCCAGGAGAAGCTTCCTGTCCCTCCTGCGGCGCAAATCCTGGCCGTGCTGGAGCCCGATCTTGATGGCCCGGCCGCCCTGCTGCACCGCCGCCTGGGAGATGCGAGCCTCCCCCGTGAAGATCTCCAGGAAGTCCAGCCTGCGACCTTGCTGCGGCAGGAGTGCCGCCTGCTCGCCGAGCCAGCTCCGGATCTCGTCCTCGGGCGGGCCCGAGCTCATTTCCCCGACCCTTTCGCCTCCCTGAACCTCATCCTCGTCGACCTCTCCTGCCACCGCCTCCTCAAGGAAGAGCGCGGAGTTGGCCAGCGTCGCATCGCTCAAGAGGCCACCAAGAAGCCAGAGGCGGGACGCCTCGTGGCCGCAAGGCCCGCGGCCTCCGCGCAGCGCTGGCACGCCAGCGCGCCTGGGTGCGCGGGCGGGGACCGCGTGGTGAGCGCTAGCTCGAGTAGCGCCTCCCAGCCCAGGGCGGGCAGCTCCTGCACGTCGATCCCTGCTCCGTAGAGTTGACCAATGACGCCCACTCCTGGCAGGGCGAGGACCCGCATGTGGCCCTTGTGCACGAGCACCCACAGGATATCCTCCTCTTTCCTCGTGAACTCGGCGCCAGTGATGAGCTCGACTGCAACCCTGCCATAGTAGTCCACCCGCACCGCGCCCAACGCTTTCGTGCGCAGGAGGTCGGGCGGCAGGGCCGCGTACATGCGGTAGTCCTTGTCGTGGTCTCGGTGGGTAAGATCGTGGCAGAAGATGAGGTCCGCCTCTGCCTGCGTCAGGAGGCCCGGGACCTCACCCAAAGCGCCCTCGGCGATCCGCGCTGCCTGCAGCATATCCCTTCGGAAGCTCAGGCTCTCCTCCTGAACGGCCATCGCCGATGGCCACTCGCACTCCTGCGACGGGGCCTCGCAGATCATGTTCGCGGCGATCACGTTGATGATGGCGCACTCCCTGAGCTCGATATCTGGGGGCTCCTTGCTCGAGTGCTGCAGGCCGTCCAACACCTCGACCGTCTCGGGATCCAGAGCCAGCTTGTCGCGGTAGTCGAGCATCGTCCACTCGCTGCCTGCCAGCATAAGCGTGCCTTTGCCTGGCTCATCGTCCTCGCCCCACGTGGTGGGGCCCACGGTGGCCTGGTGAGTGGTGACCTCGCCTGCCTTCCCGCGCCCGTAGTGCTGCTGCATGAACGCATCTGCCGCTTCCGCGAGCTCAGGGCACCCGTAGTCCACAGCATGGGCTGCCAGGGCCTCCACGTCGTATTCCTCATTCGCCTCCTTGGCCGCTCGGACTCGATTCCGGAGATAGCAGCCGAGCAAGCCGGTCTCGGCAGCAACGTGCGCCAGCGCAGGGTCGGCGTCGATCTCATGCATCACTTCCTTGCGCTTGGCCAGCTCGGGGGTGGAGTCCGGCAAGTGGGCCCGCTGCTGCTTGGCCTGATGGTGGTTGCCAAGCCAGCGGGCGCCCGGGCCTTGCATGGTGACGCGCGGGTGCTCCTCTAACTCCGTCGGGTTGAAGTCCTTGAGCTCCTGCGGTGCCTCCACCCAGCCCAAAGGCGGGGGCACTGCGCCCTCCGCCCCGTCCTTGGCCGCCTCCGCGGCCAGCGCCGCTCGGCCGTCGCTCTCCTCTACCTCCTGGCACTGGCCTGCGCTGGGGTCGATGCTGCCACCTCTCCGACCGTCGACGCCTTTGCCGCCGCCCTTCACGCCGTCGGCGCCCTTGCCGCCGCCCGCCTGAGCGGGCGCCTGCGCGTCCGCCTCACCAGCCTTTTTGGACGCGTCCTCAGCCTCCTGCGCTTGCCGGAGCGCCTCGATCTCTCGTTCGCCCCCTCGTGCGCGCCCACCTTGGGGCCTCCCTTGGGGCCCCCCCGCTTGATCAGCTGCATCTGCACGGAGCGGTCTAACAGGCCAGCCTTGCCGATCGGCTTCTGCAAGTGCGGGCACGAGGAGTTATGGCACCCCTTCCAGCTGGAGTTGCCCCAGCAGATGATGCGGCCGCTCGCTGGAGACTTGGGGCGGCGGTCGAGACTGCGGCCGTACTCCTTGCGAGAAAAGGCGCGCCCAAGCAGGCCAGCGCCCCCTCGACCTCCCGCGGCCCCTCCTGCCGACCCCGCTGCATCGGGGCCCCCTGAGCCCGCCTTGCCCGCTTTGGGCCTGGGCCTGGGGTGGATGGGCTGCGGGGGGGGGACCGCATTGGAGCGGAAGGCGGCCTGCCACTGCGACCTCGCCAGCTTGTTGTGGTGCCTGAATATGATGTCCGTCATAAAGTACTGGTCAGGCTCGTCCAAGATGTAGGTGCGCGGCATCCGCAGCCAAGGCCGCGGGTCCTCACTGCTGGTGGGGGACGTCCCATGAGCTTCATCATGCGAGCCCTCTTCATCCGCAGCTCCTCGCACCAACGGCCGCGTAGCTCCGCCCAGATGCCGAAGATGATGCTAGGGGGCCAAGCGTACTCCGCCTCGCCATTGAGGCTGAGCAGGTGCTCGGCGGCCTTGATCTGCTGGTCGTAGTGCTCCTGGCCATAAAAGCAGGCCCACGCCCGCGACTTGCGCTTGGCGTCTTGGAACCAGTGCTGGGGCGTGGAAGCATGCCTCGGGCGCGTCTCCAGCTTGTAGTCCTTCGGGGGCACGTAGCCGTCCATGTCCGCCTCCGTCGCCCTCGGGAAGTTCGCGCAGCTGAGGCAGTAGTCCGGCAAGTGCAGGTGTTCGCGCCCCCCATGCTGGAACGCTGCGAAACCGCGCGCGATGCTGTTGGAGATGTTGGTGGGGAACTTGATGGACCTGAAAAGCGGCCTCGAGTTCTGACCCACGGACCTCAGCGCGTGGAAGGCATCCTTGCCGAGCAGTCCTGGGCACAACGTGACCGTGTAATAGTCGCACCCCCTGGCCATGAACACTAGTCACTAGCTGCTCCTCCGCGCGCCCAATGCTGGCCAGCGTGCCCTTTGCTGCGCCGCCTGACTCCTCGGCGTGCTTGTTGGCCCTCCCCAGCTCGCGCACGAGGTTCTGCAGACCAATGCCTACCTCAGACTCCGCCGTAGGCGCTGCCAGCACCCTCTCCTCCCGCGGCAGGGAGGGCGCACCTGCGTGCCACTCCCCAGGGCGGGTCGCCCTCTCCACAGAGGAGGGTGACGTAGGCGGCGGAGCCGTCCACGGTGTGTTCGAACTGGCTCCTCCTGATCCGTAGAACGCGCTTGGGTTGAAACCTGGCCGCGCCTCCGGCCGCGGTGGCGGCCTCTGCCCGAAGCCGAGGAAGCCCAACCCCGGTGGAGGCAGAGTCGGGCCCGACTGGCCTTCAGGAGAAGCCCGCGCAGGGGCCGCCGGCCTCGGACCCCCCCCTGCCGTCTCGTAGCCCTCGTACGGCGCGCGTGCTGGAGGGGGGAGCGGCGGCCCATCGGCTGCGCCCGGGTGCTGGCTGCCCTCGCCGCCCTCGAGCTCTCGACTCCAGAGGTCACGGCACCCTCGGAGGAGACTGACGCCGACCTCGCTGACTCCTCCTCCATGCAGCGTGTCGGCCGCCTCGATGAGCTCCGCCAGTAGCTCGTGCTTGCCCATCCCGCTCTCCGCTGAGATGACCCCTCGAGCTGCGCCGTCTGCGAGGCCGTCGGCGCGCTTGGCGAGGTAGGCTGCAACGAGGATTGACCTCGGATCCTGGCTCCTGTGCTCCTCGTCCTGCGCCTGGGCTCTGCGCAACTTCTCATCGAAGTCATCGTGGGCGTCCTGTCGGGTAGGTGTAGTGCTGCGACTCCGTGACCGAGCCCGCTTGGCCATGAGATGCCGACTGCGATCCTTGCTCAGCGCGATGGCCGACGCCTGGCTCATGGAGTCGCCGCGGTAGTTCGCGCCGCCCCCGCGGTCCGACAGGCGCAGCGCGGCGCCAGACCGCCAGCAGATCGCGGGCGGCTGCGCCTCCACGAACTCGTCGAGCAGCTCAGGCCTAGGGGGGGGCGAAGGCCCCATCCGAGACGGAAAAAGTCAGCCCCAAGCCCACCGCCTCCACGTCCGCACGAGGGCCGTCGCTCTTGCAGTCCTTCGTCGGGCCGACGAAGCGGGCGGGGAAGCTGCAGCACGCGCCCCACTCCGATGCCCCCGCAGCCAAAGGGTCACGAACGTGAATGAGCCAAGTCGCGTCCGCCTCGGCCTTGGCTGGGCTGTCCTTGCGGCTAGAGGCCGCCGGCGCGCGACGAGCCACGCGCTCCTCGCTCCTCCTCTCTGGCCTCGCACCTCCTGGGCGCTGATCACTATCCTCGTCCTCTCGATGGGGAGTCGCCGACCGGCTGCGCCAGCCCACCGCGCGATCAGCCGCGTGAGCCGTGCACAGCGAGAAGCCGTCCTTCTCAACCACGTGGGCGCGGTGGCACTGTGAGCGCGCGCGCGCCTCCGCCGAGCCGCCCGGCTCTCGTAGGCACCCGCGCGATGCGCGCGCGCGCGGAAGGTCCAGGTGCCAGCCCCCTCTTGCAGGTCACGGGTGTCCGAGACGGCTGCGTCCTCCACCAAGAGGAAGACCGGGCTTTGCCTAGCAGCGTCTCTGCAGCACTGGGCGCTCAAAACCTGCGTGCCGCCCTCGGTGATGTAGGCCACCTGGTCGGCCTGACAGACATCTACGCTGGGCTCCGACTCCGTCTCCGCGTTGGGGCCTATCTCCTCGGCCTTGCCCGCGGGGTGCCCCGGCTTGGGGTGCCTCATCCTCTTCCGGGCGCAGCACTTGAATAGTCGCCCCACTGCCCTGCCCGCGCCCCGGCCTGCCCAAGCGCAGCAGAGCCTCCCGCCCACGCGGGCCCTGCCTGCGGGAGAGAGCTCGGCCAAGTCCGCCACGTTGATGGGGGGCTGTGGGGCGCGACGCACGACGAGCAGATGTGCACCATCGGCCTGTCCCCAGTGGGAAGCGTACACGGAGTAGTGGCGCACAGGTGGACCACCCCGATGCCGTCGCCATCGCGGGTCGCCTCCAAGTCCGCCTTCAAGTGCCGATGCGAGCTCCCCTTTCACCTCCCGAAACTTGTAGACGTACCCGTGGCGAGTGAGCTGGCCACCCTTAAGTGGGCCCTGCTCAAGCCTAGCCACGGATCCCCCCGAGCGGACGACGAGGTCGTTGGGCATCATCTTCTCTGCCCCTCCTCCTCGGCCTCGGACCTCGTTCTTGATGTAGTCTTCGCCAATATCGAGGGCCTCGGCGCTGCCGTGCCAAATGAGCGCTGCGGCTGTTTTGCCGTCCAGTGCCAGCTTCACGTCGTGCCATGACTTGTGGCCCTGCGCGAACCCTCTCATCGTGGTGGACAAACACGCCAGATATCCCCATGCTGTCCTCACGAAGCAAATCGCGAAGCCCAAGGCAGAGCCCAGCACGGTGGCCACCGCGACCGCCGCCAGGGCCATGGCAGCCCACTGTAGCCTGGCCCAGTAGGCCCCGAGCATGTACCGGCCCATGGAGTCCACCAGTCCCACGATGAAGGCGATGAATTGGTGGAGGAGGGCGCCCAAGGCGTAGCCCATCCTCTCACCCAGCCGCTTCAACGCAGCCTCGACTCCTGCGCTGACCATCTCCCTGGAGAAGAGCTGCGACCTCGACCCAGCGTCGGGGGAGGGGGCCTGCGGCTGCGGCGGCGCCTCGCCGACCCCAGTGGCGTTGGCAGCGCTACCTGACCCTGGCGGGGGGTTCTCCTGCTTGACCTCGTCCTGGGGCGGAGTCGGCCTCCTGGGCGTCTCCGTCTCCTCCTTCGCCAAGGAGCCTCCGAAAGGGGGCTCCGGCCTCGCCTCCGCTGGAAGGGCGTCGGCGTAGTAGTAGCCGTAGTAGCGGTAGTACTCCTGGTCGCTCCCGCTGCTCTCGGCTGAGCGCTCAACCGGACCAGCCATGGCTGGCGGCGGGTCCGTGACCAAGGGCTCGCTCGGGGCAGGGGGCGCTGCTGATGGAAGTGGCCTAGACGGCGCCTCCACCGCTAGCAGCTCGTCACTGTCCGTAGTGCTGCAGCTAGCTCCACGCGTCTCCTCCGGCGAGGCCTGCTGCTCGTCAGGGGCGCCATCTTCATCTGGTCGTGCCCGTTCATGGCCTCCCTCCTCGGGGCCCGCCATCGTGGCAGTCGCATGTACTGTCGCATACCAGCTCACGCCGAACGACGAATCGAGCCAGGTGACTAGCGCCCCGACCGCCAGCGCGAGAGTGCACTCGATGCTGTGAAGCGGCCTCATGACCTCGTCGTCGCGACGCCCAGCCAGACAGCGCCACAGCTGAGGCACCCGCGGGCGTCACGTCCGCTGCGGACCGCGGGGCTCCCCTCCGGAGCCCCCGCCCGCACTGGAGGGGGGACCTGGCCCAGCCACTACCCATCACTCCTCGGAGTGCCCGTGATATGGCCCCGCCCGCTTACCCCAAAATCATTCGCGGCTCCGCAGGAGCCTTGAGCAAACGGCGGCGGAGGAGGACAGCAGGAGAGGAGGCTACGAGGCGGGAGGAAACCCTCTGTTCTAACGAACGATCACCTAAGAGGACCCCGAGAGCGCTCGTCGTCGTCGTCGTCGTCGTCGTTGCCATTCAGGGTCGGCGGCACCCGCCGTAAGGCCTTCGCAATATGGAGGAAGCCAGGGCGCTCTTGAATACGCATCACGGCAGCACGGCGCCAAGCAGGAGATAGAGGACAACGTGTTCAGGCTGTGGTACGTGGCAGTGGGGGGAGAGAAGCTGGTGGTGCACGACGAGCTGGACAACGGTGAAGCCAGCAACCAGTACAAGTCAGCAGCAACCTACGTCAAAATCATGGAACACAAGAAAATGGACGAAATATAACCGTACGACATGGTGGCAACACTGGCCGGAAACGGACGGCGACTTCAAGCACGGCAGAAGCATCGCAGACTCGCTGAGGGCAGCCGTGGCAAATTCCGGAGTCGGTGGTACTATCCCGGCAAGGAGCGACCATCTCAAAGGACTGGCTGAGTAGTTGGAGTAAGCAAGACAAGCACAGGAGAAACTAACACCAGAGTCGAAAACAGTACGGCTGGCAGAAACGGCGAGAATGCTTGACCAGATGAACAAGGCATACCAGCACAACATCCACTTGTGCATGCAGCACATAGCGAAACAACAAATACTCAAGGACGAAATCTTGAGAAAAAAGAAACGGGTCGTAGAGGTGCCGAACGAGAACGTCGCCAAGACGAAGGGCATCTTCGAAGAGCCCATAGAAGGCGACATCACGCAGCGCGCGCAGCACACGATGAAGTGCGTCGAAGAGGAGCTTGCAGATGACCAGGACTTGGACGAGGAAACGCTCGCAGAGTTCACCACAGTACGCACGAAGTTCGTGGCGAAACCACAGGCGGATGCGAGCACGTTCAAGGGCCCGCTGTAACAGCACGTAAAGGCGGCGAAAGATCGAGCCCGTGAACACAGGCAAGAGACAGGGCGTAAGGCAACGAAGAGGAAAGCTGAAGGAGGGGGAGCAGCCGACGATGCCAGAGAAGAGAGGGAGGCAGCACAGGAGAGGGCCGACGAGAAAGATGACGGCGGCCAACGCTGAGGCCGCAGGTGAAGGGAATCGCAGCTGGGGGCACCCTCTCCAGGGGAGAGGGCCGCCATCCGGATCCGCGAGAGGCGCTTTATTTTTTGCCAGCTACTCCACCTGTGGACTGGACGCAGACGGATGGTTGAGGAAAGCTGTGCAGAAGACACCTCGAGGCACGAGCTACTTCGGTGGCTGCGCGTTCCAGGAAGCGCACCTCGCTCACGGGGAAGTCGAACTGCACGGGACGACTCCTCGTAGCATGGGGCTGACAGCAATCGCGAGCGCAGTAAGACCATGGACCACCTGTAGTTCTGGGACGTGTGGGGGTACATGTGTGGCTATGCACACATGTTTCAGGACATCGGCTGACAGAGAGCAGGCTTCCAATGTGACTGTCAGTGAATTTACGGCGGGAAGCCTCGAAAAATACAGAGAGGGCTTGGCTTTCCGCGACTGGATACCGATGGCGTTGCATTCGAAAGAGTTGAAGTATTATCAGCATCGAGTGCGCACCGACCATGGGAATATATGGCAAAGCATTGAAAGCTTTGTCGAGTTTCCTACACGGTGTGAGACACCCGTGGGCTATAGTGGAAGATTGGAATCATTCACCTCGTCAGATTTGGCAATGTGGCTGGCCACGGAAGATGGGCAGCACAGTCATAACCCTAAGTCTGGGGTCAACACACATGCTCCAAGAAGAGCGGCAAACCGTCGATGATCGATTTTGCGCTGGTCAACTACAACCCAAATTGAGTCGTGAGGATACTGGACCACGTACCACGGAAAGCTCACATTGGCAAGTGCACCGCGATCGAGGGTGAGATTTGGTATAACTTCGTTCGGACATTAAGCATGGTGGGGACGTTCGTGCACCCGGAGTTGGTCAAGCAGCAACCTAACCCAGAGAAAAAGCGGGAGCATAAGAGCCAAAACAAAGCATCTGGAAGAGATGCTGACGTAGCTCGTGATGGCCGTCATCGTGAAGAAGAACGACAACTACGCATGTATGAGAGAAGGGGACAGACGGGAAACACTGAGGCCATTTAGGTGGACGGGATTCTCGCTGTCGGGACAGATCGCAAACGCAAACATGCACTCGCAGGAGGCGGACTCATTCGCAGACCTTTACGAAGAGGTCAGGGAACAGGCAGAAGGACTCAAGACGGCAGAGGACATGCTGGCTGAACTTGGACGGGAGACCGACGACGAGACGGATGACTGGCGACCACTTTTTGAGAGAAGAAATGGCCAGTGACAAACTTCACAAAAAAAGTGGTCGCCGCCGCATCTCTGCTGGGCAGCTCGAGAGAGAAAAGGAGCCCATCGCAGGAGCGGCTGACTATGTGCATGGACTGCCTATGGCGCATCATCGAGATGCAGCAGGAGGATGATACATAAGTTGCACGCACATATCACACCTGAGGAAATCGAGGCGATGCAACTTGGGCACACCTACGCGTCGCTGATAAACAACATGGAACAATTCTACTGTTCAACCTATCAGATACCACCGACAGAACTAAAATATGACAAAAGGTAGACACGCATACATGAAAATGGTGGGCACGCAGGCACACAACATGAAAGCCCTGGGATCACGCACAACATCACGAGGGGCGCGAAGAGATATGCGCAGGAGTGCATCTCGAACATGGTGAAGAGCCGTTCCCCCGTCGGCATGCTCGGTGCCACGACGGAGACCTTCGAGCAGCTCTGGAGGCAGAGCAGCACGCAGCGGGACACCGAGACCCTGCAGCTGCTACACGCGGCGGGACAAGCTACACCGATCCCGATGTGGACGATGGATGCCGGAGCCCCAGACGAGGGGAAGTGGGTGGACCAAGTGTGCATGACGGACCTCAGGCCCGCTCGTACTGCTGCTGCTGCTGCTGCTTCTCTTCTTGCTCTCCCCTGCCCTGCTGGTTTCCTCGTCTTCCCTAACTGTGGGGCGACCTTCTCGCGCCTGTAAAAATGATACGTGGCGGACCTCATACATCTACTTCCGAAAGGCAGGCAAACCTTCGCGAACATGCTCAACAAATGCGAATCAACGGTTGCATGGTCGTGGCATGTCCTCGAGGCGACCGTAATGTTGGAGCCAAGAGGAGACAGCCAACCAGGGCCAAGGTCTATGAGCACTTCTGGAGTCAGAGCTTTGGCGTTACTGAGCTAGTTCGGACGGAGCTGGGAAGTACTTAACAGAGAGATTGTGCGAGACTGGGTGCGAGATACCAAACTGCCATGGGGCGCAGCAGTACCTGAGCAGATTTACTCACGCGAAGCAATGATACAAGCAATTGGGGACGAGACGGCAGACGCTTTGGGCGCATCAGCAGCAGGTGGGATGATGGGACATCGGACGATTCTGAAAGAGCGTGGAGTTCGAGTACGGAGCGACGGCAGCGAAGCACAACGTATTCCCTCCATGAATATTGGCGATGCCAGCACTGCAACACCTCAAGGCGAAATTACTACGCAAAATGTTTGTTATGGTGGATGGCTGCTCGCAAGGCAATCACTATTGGCAAGATCGGGGCACAGCAACAACGTGGCAAGATCGTCGGTGTACGTGAAGGTGGTCAAACATATAACTGAAAAACCGTGACGTCAACCGATAATATGATTCGACGAATCACTTTGCGCGCTGCTGGGAGTGCTAGCCACGTCGAGAAGCAGAACGTGGAACGCATCGACAACGTGCGCAAGCACCTGGGCAAGAAGAACCTACGGATGGCGGGGATAGCATTTGGAATGGGTGCTACGTTGGAGATGGCGAACAGAATCGTCAAGGAGCTGAAGAAGCGAGGAACCAACGTCAAGACGGTACAATAACGCAGGGGCTTGGGGCAAGACAGAGCTTCAAAGACAACCACGAGACCCGTGACGCAAACGCAAGGACAGTCGTCGCGAAACTCCGATGCTAAACACGTCGGGTACTGAACCGATCAACCAAATGCTGGAACAAGGACGCATGGCATCACTGTTGTGCGGCTGCAGTGAGCGTGCTCGCTGACCAGCAGAACTGCCGATGCCGAGACGGCACCACTGCAACGCATCACGGGGAAACAAAAAGTGTGTTTGTGTGTGTGTGTTTTTTTTTGTGTGTGTGTGTGTGCGTGTGTGTGTGTGTGTTTCGTGTGTCTGTGTGTTTTTTGTGTGTTTTGTTTCCCCACAGTGTGTGTGTGTGTGTGTGTTTTTTGCGTGCGTGTGTGTGTTATTTGTGCGTGTGTTTTGTGAATGTGTGTGTTTTTCCCAACCATCCTGTGGTGTTGGGTCCTCGTTTTGAAGAGACGGTGCCCCGCGTTCCTCTCCTCTCCTCTCCTCTCCTCTCCTCTCCTCTCCTCCTCTCCTCCCCTCCTCTCCTCCTCTCCTCTTCACCCACCCAGTACACCGCTTCGTGGCTCCATAGGGAGCTCCACCGAAGGCCCCAGTGCCCGCGCCCGCATGCGTCACCCACACCCATTTCGGCACACCCCTCACACGTTTCGTGGCTCCATAGGGAGCTCCACCGAAGGCCCCAGTGCCCGCGCCCGCATGCGTCACCCACACCCATTTCGGCACACCCCTCACACGTTTCGTGGCTCCATAGGGAGCTCCACCGAAGGCCCCAGTGCCCGCGCCCGCATGCGTCACCCACACCCATTTCGGCACACCCCTCACACGTTTCGTGGCTCCATAGGGAGCTCCACCGAAGGCCCCAGTGCCCGCGCCCGCATGCGTCACCCACACCCATTTCGGCACACCCCTCACACGTTTCGTGGCTCCATAGGGAGCTCCACCGAAGGCCCCAGTGCCCGCGCCCGCATGCGTCACCCACACCCATTTCGGCACACCCCTCACACGCTTCGTGGCTCCATAGGGAGCTCCACCGAAGGCCCCAGTGCCCGCGCCCGCATGCGTCACCCACACCCATTTCGGCACACCCCTCACACGTTTCGTGGCTCCATAGGGAGCTCCACCGAAGGCCCCAGTGCCCGCGCCCGCATGCGTCACCCACACCCATTTCGGCACACCCCTCACACGTTTCGTGGCTCCATAGGGAGCTCCACCGAAGGCCCCAGTGCCCGCGCCCGCATGCGTCACCCACACCCATTTCGGCACACCCCTCACACGTTTCGTGGCCCCATAGGGAGCTCCACCGAAGGCCCCAGTGCCCGCGCCCGCATGCGTCAGCCACACCCATTTCGGCACACCCCTCACACGTTTCGTGGCTCCATAGGGAGCTCCACCGAAGGCCCCAGTGCCCGCGCCCGCATGCGTCACCCACACCCATTTCGGCACACCCCTCACACGTTTCGTGGCTCCATAGGGAGCTCCACCGAAGGCCCCAGTGCCCGCGCCCGCATGCGTCACCCACACCCATTTCGGCACACCCCTCACACGTTTCGTGGCCCCATAGGGAGCTCCACCGAAGGCCCCAGTGGCGGCGCTCACATGCGCATGCGTCCCGCACACCCATTTCGGCACATCCCTGACAGGTTTCGTGGCCCCATCATCCACCGGAGGCCCCAGTGGCGGCGCTCACATGCGTCACCCACACCCACCCAATTCGGCACACCCCTCACACGTTTCGTGGCCCCATAGGGAGCTCCACCGAAGGCCCCAGCGGCCGCGCTCACATGCGTCCCCGCCACCCATCCCGGCACGCCCCTCACAACAACAGGTTTCGTGGCCCCATGGGGAGCTCCACCGAAGGCCCCAGTGCTGCCGCCCGCATGCGTCACCACCCGCACCCAATTCGGCACACCCCTCACACGTTTCGTGGCCCCATAGAGAGCTGCACCGAAGGCCCCAGTGGCGGCGCTCACATGCGTCCCCGCCACACATCCCAGTACACCCCTCACGCGCTTCGTGGCCCCATAGGGAGCTCCACCGAAGGCCCCAGTAGCGGCGCTTACATGCGTCTCCGCCACCCATCCCGGCCCCCCCCCCCCGCAGCAGCATCATGTTTCGGGGACCCATAGGGAGCTCCACTGGAGGCCCCAGTGGCGGCCCGCACATGCGTTTCCGCCACCCATGTCGGCACGCCCCGCGCGTGTTTCATGTCCCCATAGGGAGCTTCGCCGAATGCCCCAGTGGCACCCATCTCGGCACACCCCTCACACGTTCCGTAATCCTATGGGGAGTTCCAGTGAAGATGAAACCCGCAGTTGCGGTACGGCAGGTTCGTGTCGTGTCGACCCCGGCGTTGGTTTTTGACACCGCAGGGATCGTTCAGCCTTGAACGATCGGCCATTTCCGCAACGTCCAATCGTTCAACATCGACCGATTCTGGGCCGCCGCCGGCGTTCAACCTTGAACGCCCGCGCTGGGGTCGCCGCCGGTCGACACGACGCAAACCTACCGTACTGACAACTGCATATGGTTGGGTTCTTTGCCAGGCTAATTGTGTGTGTTCCCCACAATGTGTATGTGTGTGTGTTTCTCTTCCCGCGGGCCGGAAGGCGTGTTTGAGTTCGCTGCTGCACCTGGACGGCCGAGACCTGGCACACGGCATGCCCGGAGCGCATCTCGGGACGTGGCTCGACGCACGGGCCAGAGGCTCTGGGGGGAAAACACACGCACAACAAACACACACACACAGAACACACGTTAAAACACACACGAAACAAACAAACACACAATACACACACACACACAAAACACACACACCAACACACACACACAACAAAAAAACATACAAAACACACACGTTAAAACACACACACACACAGTTTCCCGCAGTGTGTGGTTGATGCTTTTTTCCCCAACCATCCTGTGGTGTTGGGTCCTCGTTTTGAAGAGACGGTGCCCCGCGTTCTCCTCTCCTCTCCTCCTCTTCCCCCTCCTCCCTCCTCCCATCAGCATCATTATCATCATCATCATCATCATCATCATCATCATCATCATCATCATCATCATCATCATCATCATCATCATCATCATCATCATCATCATCATCATCATCATCATCATCATCATCATCATCATCATCATCATCATCATCATCATCATCATCATCATCATCATCATCATCATCATCATCATCATCATCATCATCATCATCATCATCATCATCATCATCATCATCACCCACCATCATCGTCATCATCACCATCATCGTCACACCTCTCACACGTTTCGTGGCCCCATAGGGAGCTCCACCGAAGGCCCCAGTGCTGCCGCCCGCATGCGTCAGCCACACCCATTCGGCACCCCTCACACGCTTCGTGGCCCCATAGGGAGCTCCACCGAAGGCCCCAGTGCGCCGCCCGCATGCGTCAGCCACACCTCGGCACACCCCTCACACGTTTCGTGGCCCCATAGGGAGCTCCACCGAAGGCCCCAGTGCTGCCGCCCGCATGCGTCAGCCACACCCAATTCGGCACACCCCTCACACGTTTCGTGGCCCCATAGGGAGCTCCACCGAAGGCCCCAGTGCTGCCGCCCGCATGCGTCACCACACCCAATTCGGCACACCCCTCACACGCTTCGTGGCCCCATAGGGAGCTCCACCGAAGGCCCCAGTGCTGCCGCCCGCATGCGTCAGCCACACCCATTCGGCACACCCTCACACGTTTCGTGGCCCCATAGGGAGCTCCACCGAAGGCCCCAGTGCCGCCGCCCGCATGCGTCAGCCACACCCATTCGGCACACCCCTCACACGCTTCGTGGCCCCATAGGGAGCTCCACCGAAGGCCCCAGTGCTGCCGCCGCATGCGTCAGCCACACCCAGTTCGACACACCCCTCACACGTTTCGTGGCCCCATAGGGAGCTCCACCGAAGGCCCCAGTGCCGCCGCCCGCATGCGTCAGCCACACCCAATTCGGCACACCCCTCACACGTTTCGTGGCCCCATAGGGAGCTCCACCGAAGGCCCCAGTGCTGCCGCCCGCATGCGTCAGCCACACCCAGTTCGGCACACCCCTCACACGTTTCGTGGCCCCATAGGGAGCTCCACCAAAGGCCCCAGTCCTGCCGCCCGCATGCGTCAGCCACACCCAATTCGGCACACCCCTCACACGTTTCGTGGCCCCATAGGGAGCTCCACCGAAGGCCCCAGTGCTGCCGCCCGCATGCGTCCCGCACACCCAATTCGGCACACCCCTCACACGCTTTCGTGGCCCCGTAGGGAGCTCCACCGAAGGCCGCAGTGCCGCCGCCCGCATGCGTCAGCAACATCCAATTCGGCACACCCCTCACACGTTTCGTGGCCCCAGCCCGCATGCGTTAGCCACATCCATTTCGGCACACCCCTCACACGTTTCGTGGCCCCATAGGGAGCTCCACCGAAGGCCCCAGTGCCACCGCTCGCATGCGTCCCGCACACCCATTTCGGCACCTCCACCAAACACAACGTTTCGTGGCCCCACAGGGACCTCCACCGAAGGCCCCAGTGGTGCCGCCCGCATGCGTCACCCCCACCCCAGCACAGCATTTCGTGGCCCCACAGGGAGCTCCACCGAAGGCCCCAGTGGTGCCGCCCGCATGCGCCACCCCCACCCAGCACAGCGTTTCGTGGCCCCACAGGGAGCTCCACCGAAGGCCCCAGTGGTGCCGCCCGCATGCGCCACCCCCACCCAGCACAGCGTTTCGTGGCCCCACAGGGAGCTCCACCGACGGCCCCAGTGGTGCCGCCCGCATGCGTCACCCCCGCCCAGTACAGCGTTTTCGTGGCCCCACAGGGAATTCCACCGAAGGCCCCAGTGGTGCCGCCCGCATGCGTCACCCCCACCCAGCACAGCGTTTCGTGGCCCCACAGGGAGCTCCACCGAAAGCGGCACCCGCAATGCGATATTCACAACTGCATATGGTTGGGTCCTTCGCCAGGATAATTGTTTTTTGTGTGCGCTGTTTCACCACAGTGTGTGTTTTTGTGTGTTAAGTACATGACCCTATCCCAAGAGACTCTCAGAAATCCTTGTCAGGAAGTGGGCCTCATGCAGAGAAGCGCCATCAACGCTCCGCAAGCTCCCCAGAGGGCCTCTCATGAGCTCCTGAGGAGCCTGGGAGGTGGCATCGGGAGCCTCTGCAGGAGCCCGTCAAAGCCTTCCGAAGAGTTTCTGGGGGGGTCCCCCCGTGGCGCCCAAGCCCGAGCGCGAAAATCAACTGGCTCCTGCGGGACGGGGTCCGCGGCTGCGCGGGTCCGAAGGCGGACGCCGACAGGGGGCTCGCGACCGTTTCTCCCCTCATTGCATGTCCGGTTGGCCCCTCCTCTCCCCCTTGCCCAATGGCACTGCGTTTTCTGTCTTGCTCCTCTACGTGTGCCTCGTCCTCGTCGTCGCCCTCCCTCCTTTTTCTCCGCTTCCTCCCTGTCATCGTTTGTTTTCGTTCTTGCTTCGCGTTGTCCAAATCGCGTTCCGCTCCCTCGTCTGGGTCGTCGCCTCCTCCTCGGGCGCCCTCTCCCCAAATTCCCCCGCCCCTTCGCCGCCTGCCCCCTTCCGAATCCTCTTGCGCGTTTCTTTTGCATTCCTCGTCGCGCCCCCCTCCACCAGGTTCGCACTCGGTTTGCATGTCTGTTCCGCGCCACTGTGCGTCCTCATCTTTCATGGGCTCTCTGGCACATTCTTTCCACGGATGTGTCTTTGTTTGTCTCTGTGCCGTTTAATGCCATATTCCCCTGTTCAGCTGTCGCGTTCCTCTTGTTTCCCCCCTTTCCGGCGCCTGTCGCTTTTCCGCCCACGACCCCGCACACCTCAAATGCGAGCGTTTGGAGCTCCATGGCGATTCGGGCTAAGTCGGGGCAGTCGTGTTTTCGCGCACGCGGGCTGCTTTCGGTCGTCGACGCCCTCCTCCATTGCGTGCCCGCGCAGGCGGGGATCTGGCGTCCTTGCCGCGCGCGGGGGTGCGCTGTTCTGCACCGCCCACGCGCGCTGGCGGCCGCGCGGCTGTGGCGAGCGCAGGCAGGGTGCTTCCACCGAAGGCCCCAGTGCTGCCGCCCGCATGCGTCACGCACACCCAATTCGGCACACCCCGCACACGTTTCGTGGCCCCATAGGAAGCTCCGCCGAAGGCCCCAATGCTGCCGCCCGCATGCGTCACGCACACCCAATTCGGCACACCCCTCACGTTTCGTGGCCCCATAGGGAGCTCAACCGAAGGCTCCAATGCTGCCGGTCGCATGCGTCACGCACACCCAATCCGGCACACCCCTCACACGTTTCATGGCCCCACAGGGAGCTCCACCGAAGGCCCCAGCGCTGCCGCCCGCATGCGTCACGCACACCCAATTCGGCACACCCCTCACACGTTTCGTGGCCCCATAGGGAGCTCCACCGAAGCCCCAGTGCTGCCGCCCGCAAGCGTCACGCACACCCAATTCGGCACACCCCTCACACGCTTCGTGGCCCCATAGGGAGCCCCACCGAAGGCCCCAGTGCTGCCGCCCGCATGCGTCACCCACACCCAATTCGGCACACCCCTCACACGTTTCGTGGCCCCATAGGGAGCCCCACCGAAGGCCCCAGTGCTGCCGCCCGCATGCGTCCCGCACACCCAATTCGGCACACCCCTCACACGCTTCGTGGCCCCATCGGGCGCTCCACCGAAGGCCCCAGTACTGCCGCCCGCATGCGTCCCGCACACCCAATTCGGCACACCCCTCACACGCTTCGTGGCTCCATAGGGAGCTCCACCGAAGGCCCCAGTGCTGCCGCCCGCATGCGTCCTGCACACCCAATTCGGAACACCCCCCACACGTTTCGTGGCCCCATAGGGAGCTCCACCGAAGGCCCTATTGCTGCCGCCCGCATGCGTCACGCCACCCATTTCGCACCCCCCACCACTTTCGTGGCCCATAAGGGAGCTCCGCCGAAGAAGAAAGGGCCCCAGTGCTGCGCCCGCATGCGTCCGCACACCCCAAGTCGGCCCACCTCTCACACGTTTCGTGGCCCCACAGGGAGCTCCACCGAAGGCCCCAGCGCTGCCGTCCGCATGCGTCCCGCACACCCATTTCGGCACTCCCCTCACACGCTTCGTGGCCCCATAGGGAGCTCCACCGAAGGCCCCAGCGCTGCCGTCCGCATGCGCCCCGCGCACCCATTTCGGCACACCCTTCACACGTTTCGTGGCCCCATCGGGAGCTCCACCGAAGGCCCCAGCGCTGCCGTCCGCATGCGTCCCGCACACCCATTTCGGCACACCCCTCACACGTTTCGTGGCCCCATAGGGAGCTCCACCGAAGACCCCAGTGGCTGCGTTAGCATGCCTCCCCACCACCCATTTCGGCACACCCCTCACACGTTTCGTGGCCCCATAGGGGCTCCACCGAAGGCCCCAGTGGCCTCGCTCACATGCGGCCCCGCCACCCATCCCGTCACGCCCCTCACAACACAGCTTCTTGGCCCCATAGGGAGCTCCACCGAGGGCCCCAGTGGCACCGCCCGCATGCGTCACCACCCGCACCCAATTCGGCACACCCCTCACACGTTTCGTGGCCCCGTAGGGAGCTGCACCGAAGGCCCCAGTGGCGGCGCTCACATGCGTCCCCGCCACGCATGCCAGTACACCCCTCACGCGCTTCGTGGCTCCATAGGGAGCTCCACCGAAGGCCCCAGTAGCGGCGCTCACATGCGTCTCCGCCACCCATCCCGGCACCCCCCCCGCAGCAGCATCATGTTTCGGGTACCCATAGGGAGCTCCACTGGAGGCCCCAGCGGCGGCCCTCACTTGCGCTTCCGCCACCCATGTCGGCACGCCCCGCGCGTGTTTCATGTCCCCATAGGGAGCTTCACCGAATGCCCCAGTGGCACCCATCTCGGCACACCCCTCACACGTTCCGTGGTCCGATGGGGAGTTCCTTTGAAGATGAAACCCGCAGCTGCGGTACTGACAACTGCATATGGTTGGGTTCTTCGCCAGGCTAATTTTTGTCCGGGCGCCGAGACCCCTCCGCCTTTGGCGAAAGAGTGGCCGAAAGGAGGCCCAATAGCTATGCGTTCGTTTGGTGTTTTTCTCAGCAAGACTGATTACCAAAGCATGCCAGGCTTTGGCCCCGACTCGCGAGGATCTAAAGGGAATGCTCGTGGATGCTTCGGTGCGAACGGCTTGTTGTTGGAATGTTCGGGTCTCTGGAAGCCTCCAGAAGCGGAAACAATATGTTCAAACTCTGACCGTCCTGTAGAATGCCCGTCAGAGTCCGACTTGCTGCCGAGGGTACGGCTGCCATCTGCACCCCAGGAGGAGGCGGAGGAGGAGGGGGAGGAGGAGGAGGAGGACCAACATCGCTCCTGCCCCTCATCCGCCCCTCCCTCTCGGCCTGGTGGTCGTCGCGCTCATCCCCGGAGCCACCTTCGGGGCTCGGCAAGAAAGAGGCACGGCGGAGGCACTGCAGGAGTGAAGGTTGAGGGCGACCAGGATCAACCCATGGTTCCCAGGATTCCCAGATGCTGCAACACTCCCTCCCGCCACAAGTCCCCTCGTAATGTGTCCCTACAAACGCTACGGGGAACACAATCTCCACACGGGCGGCACCCCTTGTGAAAGGAAGTCGCTCAGTGCCTTTTTAGCTGAAAGAACCAAGTGCAAGCAAAGCGCAAGCATGTGGAACGACAACCATATGTCAAAAAGGAACAGCTCGAACACTGGTACAAGTGCTCCGCGATTGCAATTCTCTGGCAATAATATGTATGAGAAATGTGTCGATACCCTCATCTTGAAAAAGGTCCGCCTCATCCGGGTAAACATTTGGACAACTCGCAGCATGGCCGTCACACGTCTCGAGGGCATGTCAAATCAAACCCGATGGTTCAACATAATATCACATGCATCCGCTGAATATCAAGCAATGCGTGTTACGACAGATGTAGGAGACACCAAACGAAACGTACATTATGAAACCGACCCCACCTCCATCCGCGCATTCCGTGATGTCACTACAAGCTGTACCGCACTAAAGCGTGAGCCATACATTGAGACCGACTCGCCCTACGTCTGCGTAACTGCTGGCATCTTTCACGACGAAAGTGTGCGGGGCTACGGCGATACCAACACGTTACAGAAGGAACCACCCTCCGTCCACACAACTGTTTGAACAAAAACACGGCGAATGTGCTCGGTGCTCAGACCCTAATCAATGACGACCTACGTTTCACGATCCATCCGTGTGACTTCTGCAAGCGGACAAGATGATGTACGCCGCGTTGCAGCG
Organism: Prorocentrum cordatum; assembly: GCA_963575745.1. Lineage (NCBI taxonomy): Eukaryota > Dinophyceae > Prorocentrales > Prorocentraceae > Prorocentrum > Prorocentrum cordatum. Next base: position 27 of record CAUYUJ010014657.1, on the reverse strand, counting down.
AGAACAATCCGAAAACTAGATTCTTGG
>CAUYUJ010014656.1:249460-384460 GCA_963575745.1 Prorocentrum cordatum | reverse complement strand
CCACATTTTGTAAACCACCCGCCCTTCATTTGTGAAGCTGTGGTACCTTTTCAAGCTTCAGGGTCATAACGGTGAGGAAGTCTCAAGCGAAACGCCTGGCCCGCCCTACAAATTGGCCTCGGGATGCAAGGACAAAGAGTGGAGGAGGAGGAGGAGGAGGAGCAGGAGGAGCAGGAGGAGAAGGAGGAGGAGGAGGAGCAGGAGGAGCAGGAGGAGGAGGAAGAGGAGAAGGAGGAGGAGGACGAGGAGGAGAGGGAGACCGAGGAGGAGGAGAGGGAGGAGGTGATCGACGGGTTCGATTTTGGTGCTGTTGGTGCTGTTTGTTGTTTTGCGGTCTCTTTTCTTGTTGGATGGAGGGGCGCCCGTGCCGCTCAGGACGCCATCCGCTCCACAGAAGACCTGGCCAAGTCGGAGCAGGTGGCCCGGGGTCTGACGTCAGGGGGTGGTCCGGGCCCACGGAGGGCCGCCCTCGTGCAAGCCCCGCGGGCACGCGATCGTCGCCTCGAAGGAAAGGGGGCAGGGAGGGATGCTTTTCGCCGCTGCCGGGTCCGGCGCGGTTGGAGAACCTCGGGGTGGCGAAGGAGGAGGGGGAGGGTCAGGAGGGAAAAAAACACACAGACACAATTAATCGTCGATTCCCCCAAAAATATGAGAAAATATGGGAAGTGGGGGGGAAGATAAAAACCCAGAAAATTATCCCGGCAAAGCAACCTAACAGCGATGTTTAGAAGTATATATGGAAGCATTGCCCTTGAGAGGCTGGACACAAGCTCCTTGTAGGCGACAAGGCGCCGCAGGATTGCCTTGGTCCGGATGCCACTCTCGAGCATGAGCAGGTCCTGGTCGATTCTGTTCTGCGCCTCTTCAGCGAACCCTTCCATGGGGTTTGGAAGATCCTCCGCCTCCGCGATGCGAGCCGCTGCTCTGGCATCGCTCTCCGCCTGCTGGAGGGCCTGGAGCTCAGCCTCCTGCTCCGGGGAGAATTGCTTCGCCTTTCGTGCTCTCCGGACTTTCTCGGCCAGCTGCCGCTCTGCGAGGCTACGCTCGGCATACTCCTTCGGGTAGCGGCCGAGGTCTCGCACCTGCTGCAGGATGTCCTCGGTCTTCTGCTGCAGCAGCTCCTCGGTCTCCGTCTTCGCTTGCTTCAGGGCCTGGAGCTCGACCTCCTCCTCTGGCGAGAACTGCTTCGCCTTCCGTGCGTCGCGGAGTTTCCGCGCCAACAGCCGCTCTGCAGGGCTACGCCCAGCGTGCTCCTTCGGGTACCGGCCGAGGTCCCGCACCTGCTGCATGAGGTCGTCGGTCTTCTGTCTCCGCTTGAGGTCTGCCTTCTGCTGCGCCTTCTGCTTGGCGAGAGCTCCTGCTCCCGCTGGCACAGCAGGCTGAGAAACACCGCTGCCTGCCGCAGCAGTCAGAGAAGCACCACCGCCGCCTGCATCCACCCTGATGGCGCTGGCGCTGGCTTGCGCCTGTCTGCTGGCGCCGGCGCTGGCACCAGAGTGTTCGGGGTGAACCTTCGTGGCAGGCGGCAGCGCGCGGAGCTGCGCCTCCTGCTGCGAGCTCAGCGTCCCTGCTTTCCGTGCTCTGATGAGACCCGCGGCAAGCCGCTTCTCTTCCGCGCTCGAGCGGCCCGATTGGGTAGGCAGGTGGCCAAGCTGCAGAATCGCATTGACGAGTTCCTGCGTGGCGGGCTGCGAAGCACCACCATCACCACCGGCCAATGCGGCTCGCAAGCGATCGCCGCCACTGCCATGGACAGCTCCGCCTGACGCGTGAGTGACGTCCATGGCTTGAGCTGGCGGGTTTTGCTTGAGCCTACGTCCTTAACCTGAGCCGAATGGCACTGGAGGGGGAAGAGGAGGCGGAGGAGGATCGAGGAGGAGGATCAAGGAGGATGATCGAAGAGGTGGTCAGAACGCGCCCTGGCCAGGGCGCCCCCCCCGTGACCGCTTCTCTCGGCGAGGGGGGGCGCCCCAGAGATTTGCGGAGGTGGTCAGAACGCGCCCTGGCCAGAGCGCCCCCCTGTGACCGCTTCTCGCGGCGGGGGGGGGGCGCTCCAGAATCCAGAGAGGGAGACGCAACGCGCCCCTCCAGGATGCCCCCCCGTGACCGCTGCTTGCGGCGGGGGGGGCGCCCTGGATGGGCGTGCGTCGTCGTCGTCGTCGCCGTCATGACGGCGACGACGGCGCCTACAGTTGGCTCCGGGCATTCAAAATCATGCCCATTGGCTCCGGACATTCAAAATCATGCCCAGTAATGGAATTCTGGGAACTCGAAGACCACGAAGTGGCCTACAGTTGGCTCCGAGCATTCAAAATCGTGCCCAGGAATGGAGTTCTGGGAATTCGAAGACCACGAAGTTGCCTACAGTTGGCTCTGGGCATTCAAAATCATGCCCAAGAATGGAATTCTGCGAACTCGAAGACCACGAAGTGGCTTACAATTGGCTCCGAGCATTCAAAATCATGCCCAGGAATGGAGTTCTGGGACCTCGAAGACCACGAAGTGTGTAACTATTTGCATAAAACGATTTCCGCGGGTTCTCCCCAGCACCCGCCCAGACCCCCCTGGGGAGTCAAGGTGCTTTCTTTTGACACTAGTAGAAACCTATCAGTCTTCGCTGTTAGGTAATATAGGAAAATATGGGGGATCTTTCTATTTGTGTGTATTTATTTGTGTGTCCTGGGGCCCCTTTGAAGGGGGAGGATGAGGAGGCGGAGGCGAGGGGTTTGTTCTCCGAGAAGGATGGGCGGCTCTCCGGGAAGACGGGCGGCTCTCCGGGTGGACTTCTGGATCCGTATGGGCTTCGGAGGACTCTGGGCAAAGGGGTGCTTCCCGGGGTGATACCCTGTCAGGGATCCTCAGACTTCTGTCGAACTTCATTTTCGCAATCCGAAGTGCGCTCGGCTTCAGGCGTGCAGTAGATTGGAGAGGCCTGACGGCCGGTGCCGCCGACCCTGATCGAAAGGGCCAGGGGTGGGGGGAGGAAGCGGAGGAGGAGGAGGAGGAGTAGGAGTAGAGTAGGAGGAGGAGGAGGAGGAGGAGGAGGAGGAGGAGGAGGAGGATGAGGAGGAGGAGGAGGAGCAGGAGCAGGAGCAGGAGGAGGAGGAGGAGGAGGAGGAGGAGGAGGAGGAGGAAGAGGAAGAGGAGGAGGAGGAGGAACGTTTTGGAACGTTTTGGCAAGCAACGTCGTGCAACGAGGCGGGCAGGGCAGAGAGGGAGAGAGCAGCAAGCAGGAGCGCAAGTGCCTAAGGCATATCCTTTAATCGGAATCGCTGTTCGGGTCGGCAGGGAGAGGGACGAGAGGAACCTCGTCCACCGAAACGGGCAAAGCCTATCCGACACCCTGAGTCACAGACAACTCCGACATAGGATCACGCGCTCGAGCTCGCTGATCGGACACAGCAGAAAACCGTGCGTGCCGAAGCAGGACACTCGCCTTGGACGGGCCTGCGTAACTCGGGTACAAACCTCGACGAATTCTGGCCGGGTTTTCAATGCCCTTGCGAGAGGGCGCCTTGCATTCAAGCGCCAACTGGCGCCCGTCCGAAGTCGCCGTGCGGCCACAAAACTGACAAAAGTACAGACAATGCAAATCCCAAAACGCAAGCTTGTGGGATGGATGCAAGACCGCTCCAGACACCGCGACGGGCCCAGGGACCACCACGACCACGTCAGAGGGGAAGGAGTCCACCCCAACTCCAGGGATGCATGGCGCCTTGGAGACCTCTAAGAGGTGATCCTTATCACACAGCACCCGCAACTCCTGCCCGAAACGCGTTGCCGAGCTGTCGGGCACTCTCGGAGAGGCAGAAGCTCCTGCCTCGGCATCCAGGGGCCGGTGTCTCCCCTGGCTCGGTTCGGCCCGGTGTCGGCCGATTCCGCTTCCGTCTGGATGCGGCTTGGGATTGCGGATTCTCCATGGGGGTCTTGCTAGCCTGCCCGTTCCCGCCGGTTCGGCCTCTCCCAAATCATTTACCGATCCGATTCTGGTTTATCCGAATCAGGGCTGGCGTTGCATGGCCGCGCCGTCCTCTGGACGCGTTTCCCACGGGATCCGCATAGCTCGTGCTAGTCCGCTCCCCATGTCGAGCTTGTCTCGAAAAGGCCCACGTCCCAGTCTTTGCTCCATTCCGATGTTGCGTCTGGCCTCTCTGCCAGTGTTCAACCACGGCAGCAATTAATTACTTGCCCTAGCAATCAGGTGCGCTGTTCCTTTGATCTGGCTGCTCACTACAGCCGTCGCCAACAGGTCCCACACTGCTGGTGATGACGTCTTTATGGTGGCGCCGTCGAGGCTAATAATTCTGCCTCGGGATCCGAGTCCAGACCCCCGACGCCGTGATTTTTTCAGAACGAAGATCCCGAGTGGTCTCGACCCATTCCCCAGGACTGGCTTCTCATCTTGAGACGTTATTTGAAAGGTCCCGAGGGCCGGTAAGGGCCCCCAGATACCGAAAATAGCGAAACACCTCCCGTCGTGATTTTGTTCATGACTCGAGGGGGTCTGGGAGGCGGGCGTTTCCGCGCAGAATCGTCGCCCCCGAGCGCGTTGAACAGTTGGCCCTCGACCCCGCCCTCCCATCTTGGCGTCTCGGGCAGCAGTCTGACCTGTCGCCCCTCCGTCGGTCGAGGCCCCTGACTGACCCCTTCTCACGGGCGCAACCAGACAAACTATGCCTTACTCGTACTCCCCCCCTTTCTTCAACCGCTGGCTGTCGGCGGCGAACCCGAGGGGAAATGAGCAGGGGCGGGCCTTCCCAGAAGACTCGAAGTCCCCTGGCCTGTGAGGAGTTTCTAAGCCTTCCCCGAAGACGCAGCGCGTGGGCTTCTGAGAAGGCCGTCTCCTTCTCACTTCCGCCCCTCGGTCGCCGCCGATGCTAACTTGAAGGAGTTTCTATGGAACTCACGTCATCCCGACCCCTGGCGCGCGAGGACATGGGCCCACCAACCTTTCCTGGGATTGCGCCGGATGCGCTGAGCGAATCCCGATCCAGCGGTCTCGCTCGAGGCATCCTCGCACAATCGCCCCCAGACCTCCCTCGGAATCATCTCCGGAGGTGTGCCGGGCGGGTCCCAATCCGGCGCCTTCGCCAGAGACATCCTCGCAATGTCGCCGTTCGCTTTGGACTCTCCGAGGCGCTCTTGGAGCCGTCCTGGGCCATCTTGGACGCCTGACCGCTCGCGGCGCCCCCCGTCCAGGTCCAGGGGAGGCGGCAGGGGGAGGGGCAAGCCCCTCCCCGAAGGGGAAGAGGGAGGGGGTGGAAGAGGAGACTCTCCAAACCACCCACGCCCAGAGGGCTGGCGGGACATCGCCCCTACGGCGCCTCCCGGGACCACTTCCGGGGAGGCGCGCCCCCTCTTCCGCAGGCGGGCGCGCGCCTCCGTGCCGCGGCATGAGAGAGAGAGCGCCCGTGGCGCGCTCCATGGGGAGGGGGGGGGATCCCCCCTTTTGGCTTGCGTCGGGACAGAACCCCCAACAGTGACACGTCGATTAGTGAATTGTTCGTTTTCGGTTCTCGAGAGGGCGCCGCGGCCGTTATTTTCCAGGCTTGCGCCCGCCAGGTTAGGGCCTCAGGTCGTTTTCACTAAACCACGTTTTACTAAAGGGAGGTTTGACCGTACGAAAATAAAAAATATATTCAAAGAATACCCCCAAATGGTCTCAACATATTCTAAAAATCACCCCGAGGCTATGACTGGCTATTGGAGAGGCCTGACGGCCGGTGCCGCCGACCAGATCGAAAGGGCTAGGAGCGGGGGGGGAAGCGGAGGAGGAGGAGGAGGAGGAGGAGGAGGAGGAGGAGGAGGAGCAGGAGCAGGAGCAGGAGCAGGAGCAGGAGCAGGAGCAGGAGCAGGAGGAGCAGGGAGCAGAGGAGGAGGAGGAGGAGGAGGAGGAGGAGGAGGAGGAGGAAGAGGAGGAGGAGGAGGAGGAGGAGGAGGAGGAGAGGAGGAAGTGCATCCTTTGTGTGCCCGCTCGAAGAAAGTGCGCCCCGGGAGTGTGATATTCTGACTTGGGACGTGCTCCCGGAAGAGGAAGAAGTGCATCTCGGGCGTGCCCGCTCGAGGAAAATGCGCCCTAGGGGGGGGGTGGTATTTTGACTCGGGGCCCGCTCCCGGGACGCCTCTGCGGGAGGAGGAGGGAGGAGGAGGAGGAGGAGGAGGAGGAGAAGGAGGAGAGGAGCAGGAGGAGGAGGAGGAGGAGGAGGAGGAGGAGGAGGAGGAGGAGGAGGACCAGGAGGAGGAGGAAGTGCATCCCGTGCGTGCCCGCTCGAGGAAAGTGCGCCCCGGCGGGCGTCGTATCTGCACCGCCCCCCCCCCTTCCCCCCCCCTCCCCCACCCCCACCCCCTGCGGGGAAGGGATCAAAGGGAAGGGGCTTCCCTTCGACCCCACTTACGAAGTCGTTTCATTTCGTTTTGGATAGCGCGCTTGAGGAGGAGAGCCCTGGGAAGGGGGAAAACGGAGACGACGGAGACGACGAGTCGAACGGAAAAGCCTCTCACACACGCCGACAGGGTCGGCGGATTTTTGAACAGTCCTGCTGTGGAGGGACGTGCCCGAATTCACCCTTGGCCCCCCCCCTCCCTTGGACCTGCCCTGCGGAAGCCCCCGCCCCCCCCCCCCCCCCTTCTCTGCTGCTCGCCCCTCGGAAGCTGCTCCTTCCCCCCCCCCCCCCCCCGCGCTCCAGAAGCTACCCCCCTCCCTGTCCAAAGGGGGGAGGGGCTTAGCCAGCCCCCCCCCCCCCCCCCCCCCCACCCCCCCCCCCCCCCCCCCCCCCCCCTTGAAGCTCTCCCGCCGGAAACCCCCCCCCTCCCATGTTTTTCTCCGCCCCTCGGAAGCTACCTCCTCCCTTCCCCCCCGATGCGCTCTGGAAGGTACCCCCCCCTCCGTTTCCAAGGGGGGGTGCTTAGCTACCTCCCCCGCCCTCTGAACCTCCCCTGCCGGCCGGAACCCCCCCCCCCTTCTTTTGGGGCTGAAGAGGGGGGTGGTGGAACCCCCCCCACCCTTGGCTAAAGGAATGGGCGCCGAAGACTTAACGAGCGCACCAACAGAGCGCCGAAAACCAAAAAAACACCGCAAAAAAAGGTACGACAACCAAAGAGCGACGAAAGCCAAGCAAAACGCCGAAAACCGAAAGGGCACCGAAAACCAAAAAGGCGCCGAAAACCAAAGATGTCCCGAAAACCACAGTAGTACCGAAACCCAAAGGAACGCCGTAAACCAAAGGGGCGCCGAACACCACAAGCGCGCCGACAACCAAAAGAGGGCCGGAAACCCAAGGAGCGCCGAAAACCATAAGAGCACCGAAGAGCAACAAACTCAGAAAACCAGCGTGGCGCGCCGAAAACCAAAGAGACGCCGAAAACCAAAAGTTCGCCGAAAACCAGAGCAGCGCCGAACACCAAAAGGGCGCTGAAAACCCAAAACCACCGAAACCCGAAATGGTGCCAAAAGCCAAAGGGCCGCCGAACTTGAAAATGACGCCAGAAACTAAAGGGGCACCGAACATCAATAGAGCGCCGATAACCAAAAGGTCGTCAAGCACCAAGAAGGAACCGACAATCAAACCACTCGCGAAAATCAAAGGAGCGTCGAAAACCAGAAGGGCACCGAAAACTAAAACGGTGCCGAAAAACCAAAAGAGCGCCGAAAACCAAAGAGGCTCCGAAACCAGAAGGGCGCCGAGAACCAAAGGAGCGCCGACAACCGAAAGGGCGCCGAAAACCAAAGAGGCGCCGAAAACCAAAGAGACATTGAAAACTACAAGCGCCGCAAACCAACGGGGCGCCGAAAACCACAAAGGAAGGGAGGGGGGGGAAGCTTCTGAAGCCCTCCCCCTGGAAAGGAAAGCCCAGGCTTATCCCGGGCCCCGAAAAGGAGGGTGGGGGGTAGATTCCAAGCCCCCACCCCCCTTTGGGCAGGGACACTCCAGCTACAACATCCAAACAACCGGAAGGGGGAGTAGCTTTCGGAAGCCCCGCCCCCCATTGGAAAGGGGAGCCCAGGCTGACCCCGGCCCGGAAAAAAAGGTGGATCCCCCTTTGTTTCGGGGCCCGGGGGGGGGGGGGGGGGGGGGCAATTTCCAAGCCCCCTTCCGCGCGGAGCGCCAAAAGTTTCTGATTGTGCTGCCGGTTGTTCTTCTTCCAATTTTTGGGCGGCCGATTCGATTCGGGTCCGGCTTCGTGCCGATGCGATGCGGTTCGAGGCCGTGTCCAGACCCGAGCCGATCTCACGATGCGACATTGGTTGCTCTAGCGCCCGCGTAGATGGGGGGAGCGGCAGCGCAAGCATGGTGGCGCCAGCGCGCCCTGGAAAGGGTATGCTCACTGCTGGGCGTACATCGGCAGGCCCGCCTTGGGAGTGATCTCGGGCAACAAGCAATGGCATAACCATGAGCTTTCGGGGGTCCGCGCGGATTTCTCGGGTCGGCGCTGGATCCCCCTTCTGGCGCGTGGAGCGCGCCAGGGGCGGCGCCAGAGGCGCCGCCAGGGGGGCCCCAGCGCCTATCCGAGAAATTCGCGCGGAGATCCCAAAGTTTCTGTTTAGGCAGTTGTTTGTTCCTCTAACCTGGGGGGTGATCAGCCACACTCTCGCTCGCTTGCTCGGGTGAAGAACTCTACTGGGAAGCTGCTGCATGCCTGTGTAGGTGCTTCGGGAGCGCGCAGGTGGGGTTCAGTGCGGCGCTGGCCCAGCGTGGGCCACATCATCTTCGTAGTGCTTGTCTCGGCTTGGTAGGTTCCTCAGGGAACACCCCCCCGTGGGCAGTTGAGAGGTGCGCTCGATAGCAATAATGTTGCGAGGTCGGCGCTCTGCTTCGAGTCTGGTCCTCATGAGCTCGCGGGAGAAATACCTGAGTAGACAGATGGGCGACCTGGCGGACAGTCGCGCGCAACATGTTCGCATACGGTCCCGCGCGCAGATGCGCCCTGCCATCCGCGACGCGCGCCGCATCCCCGCATCAGCCACCGCGCTAAAGGCCGCCAAGCCTTGACACGTGAGATCCCTCTTCTTCTGCCGCTGGAATGCGAAGAGCAAGAAACGGCACAGCCATAAACTCTCCGGGTTTTGCGCGGATTTTTTGGATCGGCGTTGGGCTCCCCTAGCGGCGCCTCCAGCGCCGCCCCTGGCGCGCTCCGCGCGCCAGGGAGCGGTGTCCATCGCCGATCCAATTGATCCACGCGGAGTTCCGAAAGTGTATGGCACACCGCTTTGTTTTTGTTCCACCCTTGGAGTGGTTGAGGAACATCGTTTGGACTTTCCGACGACGCCAGTCTGCATTTGCACCTCGCCAGGCCATGCCCTCCGTGGCCCCGGGATCGGCGCATGTGCCTCATTTGCCAGGCCAGCCTGAGCCAGAAGATATCCAAGGCCAACGGCGGGCCCGGTCAGCCTCGGCCCGGGTGTGCAATGATCGGCCCCCCTCCCCCGAGGATATCAAGATCCTGACGCAGCTGTTCACGAACATCACGAACGGCTTCTACGTCGAGTCGCACGCTGGGGACAGCGCGGCACGGCACGTCAGACCTCTCGGCGAAGAGTTGAGTCGGGCGTGTTCATCTACAGGAGGGAGATTCGAAATGAATCAACAAATACGTAGCACCCCGCAATTGCGGATAAGAGTGAGGGGGCGGGCGCGGGCGACGCGGGCGTCGAGCCAGCGGACTTCGTGGCCCTCACCTTCCCTGTCCATGGCGCCCTCCTCCTCCTCCTCCTCCTCCTCCTCCTCCTCCTCCTCCTCGTCGTCGTCGTCGTCGTCGTCGTCGTCGTCGTCCGCCTCCTCCTCCTCCTCCTCCACCTGCTCCTCCTCTTCTTCCTTTCCTCCTCCTCCTTCTCCTCCTCCTCCTCCCCCATCCCGATCCTCCCCCTTTCCGTCGTCGTCCTCCTCCTCCTCCTCCTCTCCCTCCTCCTCCCTCCTTTCTCGTCGTCCCCCTCCGTCCCCCCCTCCGTCCCCCCCTTCTTTTCTTCCTCGCCCTCTTCCTCGGCCTACGAAGTTTTGGCTTGTTCAGTGAACGTAGTTTGGGTCGCGGGTGGGTCGCGGGCTCTCCACCTCCACCTGGAAGAACTCAAAAACAGCCCGCCGCAGGCGGCGAACATTTTGATTTGTACACTGAACGCGGTTTGGGTCGCGGGTGGGTCGCAGGTTATCCACCTGGAACGAATGCAAAATAAGGCCGCCGCAGGCGCCGAAAATTTTGGGTGGGTCGCGGGGTGGGTCGCGGGTGGGTCGCGGGTGGGTCGCGGTGGGTTGCGGGTGGGTCGCGGGTGGGTCGCGGGTGGGTCGCGGGGTGGGTCGCGGGTGGGTCTCGGGGTGGGTCGCGGGTGGGTCGCGGGTGGGTCGCCGAAAGAAACCCGCCGCAGGCGCTTGAGTTTTGGCTTGTTCAGTGAACGTAGTGTGGCTCGCGGGTGGGTCACGGGCTCTGCACCTCCAACTGGGAGGAAGTAAAAAACAGCCCGCCGCAGTCGCCGAACATTTTGATTTGTACACTGAACGCGGTTTGGGTCGCGGGTGGATCGCAGTTTCTCGACCTGGAGCGAATGCAAAAAAAGCCCGCTGCTGGCGCCGAACATTTTGGGTGGGTCGCGGGGTGGGTCGCGGGTGGGTCGCGGGTGGGTCGCGGTGGGTCGCAGATGGGTCGCGGGTGGGTCGCGGGTGGGTCGCCGGGTGGGTCGCGGGTGGGTCGCCGGTGGGTCGCCGCTGGATCGCGGGTGATTCGCCGGGGGGGCCTCGGGGTGGGTCGCGGGCAGGTCGCGGGGTGGGCGCGGGTGGGTCGCGGGGTGGGTCGCGGGTGGGTCGCGGGGTGGGTCGCGGGTGGGTCGCGGGTGGGTTTCGGGGTGGGTCGCTGGTGGGTCGCGGGGCGGGTCGCGGGTGGGACGACGACAACAACAACAAACAACAAACAACAAACACCAACAAGCAACAACGACAACAACAACACCACCAACAACAACCAACAACAAGAGCAACCACAACAAGAATCCGCATCGCGGAATTCCACTTCAGCCACGCACCCAGGGACATTGAATGACAGTTCGGTTCAGCCCCCTCACTCTGATTCTGGTGACGATTGTTTGACTAGTTTTGACACTTATTGGGCAACGTCTGACTATTTTCTCGTTGTTCTTCAAAACATCCGCCTGTAGGAGGACATGCCCGACCTAAGTGAAGAGGTCATGATGGAAAGGGATGCCCGCGCCACGGGACCGTCAAAGCGCTACACGCCAGTCGTTGAAAGTAGGATTTTCTTGGATTCCCAGATCCCAATCTGCTTCATGGGAGCCTTCCTAATTACTTCAAGAGTCGAACGTGCAGGAGCCCCATCGATACTTCCAACGCCTTCCTGCTTCATGCTTCGGCCCACTTTTTTCGGGGGTGGAGAACACCCCCACCCTGACACGACGATTAGCGAATTGTCCGTTCTCGGTCCTCGAGAGGGCGCCGCGGCCGTCATTTTCCAGGCTTGCGCCCGCCAGGTTCGGTCCCGAGGTCGCTTTCACGAAAGCACGGTTCACTACAGGAGATTTTCTGTTCATCCCCGATCCCTCCGGCCGACGGGTGCCAAGGATGCGGAGCCGATCCCCGCGGAGGCACCAGGGGGGGTCCAGGCACGGTTTCCTCGGGTCCCCGTTGCCCGGGGAGCCGTGGCGGTGGCCTAAAATCGGGCCTGTCCTTCTACATGAGGAAGAGTCAGAATTAGTAAAGAAAAATAGAGTGGGGACGATTGTCTGATTTTGGTTATTTTCAGTACCTTTGAATAATCTTTGGGTATTTTTTCGGTTCTCGTCCAAACTCCGCCTATAGGGAGACACGCCCGACCTGACGCTGGCCAGCGGGCCCCGCAGAACTCTTGAAGATCCCCCGCTGCAGAGGTCGGGCACCGCATGATGTCGTCTTGTCGGGCCGAACGAAAGGGGGGGAGAGGGAAAGGGGGAGTTATGAAATCTGCTGCATGCAGCTGGTTTCGGCCCCGCCGCCCGGCCCATTCCTCGATACATGGGCGCCTCCCAGAGCCGGGAGGCGCCGGAAAATCAGCTACGCGAACTGATTCTCAAACCCCCCCTTTGCTATCCCCCCCTTTCGCCTGGCCCGATCTTGGGGAGGGGGGGTCCCCAAGGGCTTGACGACTTTTCGCCACTCGCTTTGTGGGAGTCAGGCCGGCTGAATCAGGGTGGATGCAGACAGATCGAGGTAAATCTGGGCAATTGCGGGCAAGTCCGTGCAAATCCAAGGGAATCCAGAGATCTCCAGGAAAGTTTCGAGGAAATCGTTGCCGTTCCAGCGCGAGTTGAATAACGGCAGAAGTCGTTAAGCCCTGTACGAAAGAAGTGAGGGAGATGGTAGAAATCATGAATCTAAGCCTCCCAGATGGGGTCGTGGCAGCTGAGGTCGGATGACTGCGCCGCATCGCCGATGAATCGGCGATGCGGCTCGATGTGGACCCTGATTTTCTACACGCCGACTGCGCCGATGCATCGCCGACGTCACCGGTGCATCGCCAATGCATCGGCGATACATCGCCTATGCATCGCCGATGCGGCGCGATCCTCCGAAGCCATCTACTCCGACCCCATCCAGGAGGCTCCTTATGAAGGGGATCGAGAAGAGGAAGGATTACCAGGTGGATCAGGGAAGCTGTATCAGAAACCTGCTCTTTGCATCCTGTCGCGATAACGAACGACCTGAGGAAGCATAGATCGGAGATCGTGAAGCGTCTTGTTCGATCCCAGGAGGCCGCGCGAGTTCCGAAAAATCGAATGAGGAATAATTAGGCAGAACCCGGATGTCGGACTCATAGCAGATGTCATCGTTGCTAAGTTGGTAAGTTGAAGAGAGTGTTGCCCAGTTGTTGAGAGCTAGCTGAGTTGCTGGCAACCTGGGGCGCCCAGTCTGGTGGCCCCGCAAGGGATGCGCCTTCTCAGGGAGGACTGCCGTCAGTGGAATTCGACGGCGTGCGGAAGGGGGCATGCTGGGAGGCGGCATTTACGGAAGCAAGGGGCTTCTCAGAAGGGTTGTTGTTCCCAAGGAGCGAGCTTTTTTAGAAGCTTCCGATTGCTTCTAAAATCGCGTTCCCGCCTCATCGACCGCGATCCCGGCGGATGCAGGGGATGTTCCGCGCGGAGCGTGTCCATAGGATTGCGCTGGACCGCGCCTTTGTGAATAGACCGTGGGGGCATGGATATGAAGCCGCCGAGGTTCGATTCTAAAAGTCTTTCGACACGTTCTGGAGCCAGGCAGAGCAAACATTTGCGTATTCACAGTCAAAGTTATTTGTCATTTGGTTTTGCCCAGCCCAAAGAGAAGTGAAGCTCGAGCTCCGTTGCAAAGGTGGCCCACCCAATCAGATGGTGTCCATAACATGTTGTGTCATGAACGCGCTGCGATGCGCGAGGTGAACCTTTAGCCATGTGTTCTGCGGAATCCAGCAAGCAACCGAGACGCGTATGTTTGTCGAATAAAATAACAGCCGAAACATACAGTCAACCCGCACAGTACGGATGAGCGACTTTCCAAGGTTGCCCTTGCATCCTTCGCCTTCGGCCCAATTCTTGCACGCAGAGTGTCGACGTGTCCTTCCAAGGCCCGTGCATCCTTGCCGTGCGTCCTTCTTACACGGGTTGACTGCATGCTGGGGGTCCGCGCGAATGTCATGGATCGGCGCAACAACCTCTCCTTGGCGCTGTGAGCGCGCCAGGGGCCTCGCCGGAGGCGCTGCCAGGGTGTTCCAACGCCGACCCGAGGAATCCGAGCGGACCCCAGGGCGGCAGGCGTCTCAAAGCCATTGGCCCCCTCTCCGCTGCTCACGAGAGGCCTCGGGCGCGCGCCATCCTCCGCTTGTCCTCCGTGTTCGTCCTCCTCGGGGGATCAAACTCGTCCCTCCTCTTCCTCCTGCTCCTCCTCCTCCTCCGCCTGCTCCTCCTCCTCCCCCTTCCTCCTCCGCCTCCTCCTCCCCGCTTGTCTTCCGTTTTCGTCCTCCGTCCTCGTCCGAGTCGTGGGGCCGCGGTGGATCCCAGTTGGCAAACGCCGCTTCGAGGCCGAGGCGCTGCCGTGCACTCTGGGAGGCACCACCCGCCTTTGTGTCCCTGGCCCACGCGGTGGCGCAAGTGGTACGTGGCGTTGTGTTTACAGTCGAGGCGGATTGGTAGGTCAACCCTGCCAAACGAAGGCTGCTCTTGCGTCCTGCATTTGCCGACCCATGTCTTCTACATTCCTATGGCACTTTGGCCCTCGGAAGGACCTTGTGTCCTCTCGCGTGTCCTCTCCAGTTAACCTCGACTGTGTACAATTACAGTCGTGCCGCTGAATAAGGAGCGCTTACTTTTCGAAAAGGGGCTCGGTCGTTTCTTAGGTTTGCGTGCGCTCCGCTTAGTTTTGGCGGCGAGCCTTCCTTCGGACTTCACGTATTTGTTTGTAAAAAGGGGCCCCGTTCCTTATTCATCGTTCCTTCGGTCAGCGGCCCGACTGCATGCGATTCCGAGCTTCCGGGGGAGTCGCGAAGCGACGGACCAGACACCCTAAGCGCGCAGGACGGGGAGCACGGCAGCAACACGCTGCTCTTCGAGCTCGTGGGCTGGCGCGGGCTCCTCATGGAGCCCCGCATTTTCCAGTACATCGCAATGTGGGGGAAGTTCCGGAAGGCGAGCGGGGCGGGGGCGGTGCTCTCCAATCGGGGGCGGCAGAGAGAGTGGTGATGATTGGGGGGGGGGGATCTCATGGCGGGGGCCATGGTATTTCCCCAGACTTCATGGCGCCCCTTCTTATTTCATTACGTCCCTGGCCCCCCCGCTGGGCCGCGCACATGCCGCCGGTCATGATTTGCACCCCCCCTCTTAGACGTCCCCCTCTTGGTCGCCCCCGACTCTCTAGGAACAAACACCCGGGCACAGGAGATGGTGTCCGTTGTGCAGTGGCGTGCGTTGCAGAGCCCTGTGGGACAGGGCCCTGGTACCGCAGTGTATACATGGGCGGTTCCCAGCCCAAGCCACAGACATACATGTTCCGAGGTCCGTGCCGACCTCCGAACTTTGATGTGTCTGACGTTCTGCTTCCTCTGCGAGATTCCGCCACGAATCAGGCGCGGAAAAAGGGCGTCTACGTACATGAATTCTCAGGTTGTGTGAGAAGTGGCACCAGGGAGCACGCGTGGTGTGGGGAATGCATCGTGTAGTAGCGTTCTCACACGGTCTTGGATCGGTCTTGGATGCGGTTTGGGGTGAAAGCAGCACATGCCACGTTTGCATTCGGTTTCTTGTCCCTCAAAGCACCCCGATGATCGTTCGGAAACCGCGAATGTGGGATGGAATGTCTGCATTGTGTCCTTTCTTTCTTTTCTCGTGCCTTCTCGTGGTCGCTGACTTTGAATATCTGCGAGATGTTCCTCACTATGTGCTCTCCTGTGCTTGTGATTGTACGCCATGTGAGTCCGATGTTCAACACGCGCGCTATCACACACACATTCCTCGTCCTTCTGGGCAATCGCAGTACGTTTCCTTCAGTGCCTCTTATGTGTTTGGAAGCCTCCGTTCCAGCGTCCCTGTCTTGCTCATGCGCCTTCCCAGCTCATCTTCCCGCCAGGGCGTTTTTGTTGCAGGATCGTTTTGGTAATGGTTCGGTGCGAAACCATGTCCTCGATTCCTGCTTCGCACAGACCTCTCCTGGGCGGAGCGTTCGGTCGACGGGCGGGGAGGAGGCACGTGGGAGGGAACGCCGACGACGATGCTTCACACATTGAATATGGGTTTGCCAGCCCGCCCGCGCGTACCCGGAGCAGGGGAGGGGAGGCCGCGGAGGCCAGGAGAGAAGCCAGCCAGAGGAGCAGAAGGAGGGGGAGGAGGAGGAGGACACAGCGGCAGGATCGGAGAGCGCAGGAGTGGGCGGAAGAGCTGCTGGGCGGAGGTCTGCGCAGACAGGGGCGGAGGCTGATGATCATGCTGAGAGGGGGTCAGGCCAACGAGGAGGACCCGGAAGAGAGAAAGAGGACGATGTAGGTGGAGGGAGGCCGATATTCGGGTTGACCCAAAAGGGGATCCAGCGACAATGGGGTGGTGCAGTAGATTTGGTGCAATAGACTGGTGGGATTGCAATACATTTGGGGCGTGCAATACATTCTGGGTCGCAAATCTATTGCTGGACTTTCGCGTGCAGTACATTACTTGCAACACAATGCAACAGAATTCTCCTGCGCAATACATTTGCAATACAATTGCCCCAAATCTATGGCACCACCCCCTTTCAGCTGGACCCCCTTTTGGGTCACCCCGAGATATGCGAAGGATGGTAAAGGGGGGGAGGGGTGACGTTGAAAAGGTGTGGCGGGTGGAGGAAGGGGGGCGGAGATCGGATACCAGAGGCAAGACGGCCGCTGGACGCAGCGGGGAGGTTTGGCCGTGCTTGCCTGGATCAAGGGTGGACGGGGGAGGGGGGGGGCAGGAGGAGGAGTGGGTACGGCGGAGGTTTTGCCTGTTGGGCGCCCGAGGGCGCCTCGTGGGTGCCCCGTGCGGTGGATGGGTGCGCCGGGTCTTCGCTTGGGGGGTTGCCTGTTGGGCGCCTCGTGGTTCCGCACGCGTCCGCGGTATGCATGAAAGGACACCCGTTCTGGGGAAGCGGGGGATTCAGGACTTCTCCCCGTCTGCGGGCTCTCGGGGCCTCCACGTGCCCCGGGGCGGTCAGGCCGCGAGTGAGGCGGTCCTGGGGGGGGGGGGGAGTGCCGCAGGTTCCAGGGCCCGTTTCTTGCAGGACCCGTTTGGTTATGCCTCATGCCCCAAAGTGGCGGTTTCGTTTTTTCGATGACGGTGTGATGATGATGATGATGATGATGATGATGATGATGATGATGATGATGATGATGGTGATGATGATGATGATGATGAGGTTGATGATGATTATGATGATGATGATGATGGTGATGACGATGACAATGACGATGACGATGTTGATGATGGTGATGATGATGACGAATCTGGTGATGCTGATGGCGATGATGTTGGTGCTGATGATGTGATGATGCTGATGATGGTGGTGTTGATGTTGCTGATCGTGCTGCTGCTGATGATGCGAATGCTGCTTGTGATGATGATGATGATGATGATTATGATGATGATGATGATGATGATGATGATGATGATGATGATGATGATGATGATGATGATGATGATGATGATGATGATGATGATGATGATGCTGATGATGCTGCTGCTGCTGCTGCTGATGATGATGATGATGATGATGATGATGATGATGATGGTGGTGATTCTGATGGGCGGGGAACCGACCACGCTGGTGAGCAGCACCAGCATGGACCTCGCAGTGCACTGCGGCGAGTGTTGCTGCAACCCGCCGCGTGCAGCAGCGCCTGCGAGTGAGACAGGAGCGACCTGTCCCAGGCACCTCAGGCCTGGAAGAATCGAAGCGAATACGGTCCATGGGCGCCATCGCCCAAAAGTGGGAACCGCAGCGAGGGAACCACCGCCTGAGGGAGCCGTCTTTCCTCCGCTTGGTCGAGCGCTCTCTGGTCGTCGTACAGTTCGTGCCGCTTTGCGCTTCCCCATGGGAACGCCGCCGTGGGAGGTTCCCGAGGGAACCGCCGCCGTGGGAACCGCCTCCGTGGGAGCCGCCGCCGTGGGAACCGCCGTGAGAACCGCCGCCATGGGAGCCGCCGCCGTGGGACCCGCTTCTGCGGGGGCCGCCACCGTGGAATCTGCCGCTGTGGTAGTCGTCTCCGCGTGGAACCCGTCGTCGCGGGAGCCGCAGCCGTGGGAGTTGCTGGGGGGTCCGCCTCGAGGAGTCGCCGCGGCGGGAGCCGCCGCCGTGAGAATTGTGGGAAGCGCCACCGTGGGAGCCACCTCCACGGGAGCAGCCGTGGGGGCCGCCGCCGTGGGACCCGCCTCCGGGGGAGTCGCCGCCGTGGGAGTCGCTGCCGTGTGAATTGCCCTGGTGGGAACCGCCGCCCTGGGAGCCGCCTCCTTGGTAGCTGCCTCCGTGGGAGCCGCCGCCTTGGAAGCCGGCTACTTTGGCACATCTTGAGCTATCTGTAGCAATCTTGCATGCCATGTTGCGTTCTTGGGCCACCCTGGACGCTCTAACTCCTCGCGGGGCGCCCCGTGCAGGCCCAGGGAGGGGGCAGGGGGAGTGATGAACCCCTTCCCCGAGCAGGGGAAGGAGGGAGATTTGGCAGAGAGAAGACATGACTCGTTTAACCACCTACGCCCAAGTCTGGTGGACAACATGTGACAGACGTTTGGCTCGCCGTGCACCCCTGCGGCTAACCACAGGGGCGGCGGATCGAATGGCCTCCGGCCCATCCCGCCGCCATGCTTGGGGGTGGGCCAGCGGCCTCGTGGATGCTTCCTGGGGTCTCTTCGGTAGGCTTTCGGGGATGCCTCTCCGGAGCGGTTTTGAAGCCTTGGGGGCCTTGTGAGCTTCATGGAAGCCTCTGGAGGCTTCCTCGGGGCCTCTTGAGGGGTTTGGGGGCATCTTGGGGGATTCTTGGGGGCCTCTCGGGCCTCCCGTGGGCGTTTTGGGGCGATGAGCTCGCCATGTTGGTTCGTGTTGCCTCACTGGGGCTCCTCTTAGAGCGTTCTTGGTACCCTCTTGGGCAGTCTTGGAGGCCTCTTGGGCCGTCCCGGGGACTTCTCGGGCCGTCTCGACGCCCTCCCGGCGGCCTCTCATGGGCCTCTCGGCGGCCTCTTGGAGGCCTCGTGGGGGGCTGTTCGAGTGCCTTGGAGGCAGTCTGGGGGCCTCTTGGGGGCCGTCTTGGTGCCTCCTGGGACGGAAGGCCTCGAACTTTCGGTTCGTGTTCCGAATTTTGGATTGCAGCCGCAGGACACGAACACAAAACCGATAAACCGATAAACCGATAAACTATTTCGGTTGATCGGTTTATCGGCAGATCGACCGATAAACCGATATGATTATATCGGTTTATCGGTCGATCTGCCGATAAACCGATCAACCACTAAACCGACTCATCGCATGCGTGCCCGAATCTCAGCACAGTTTATCAGTTTATCGGTTTATCAGTTTATCGGTTTATCGGTTTATCGGTTTATCAGTTTATCGGTTTATCCGAAATAGTTTATCGGTTTATCAGTTTATCGGTATATCGGATGTTTCGGTTTATCGGTTTATTGGTTGATCGGTTTATCGGCCCGGCGTTGTCGTGGTTGTCCAATGGGTAATCCTTCGAAATTCTCTCTCCTCTTCCTCCTAGTCCTCCCCTTCCTCTTCCTCCTAGTCCTCCTCCGCCTCCGCCTCCTCCTCCTCCTCCTCCTCCTCCTCTTCCTCCTCCCCCCTCCTCCGTTCCGATCCTCCCTCCCTCCCTCTCCTCCCTCTCCTCCCTCCCTCCCTCACTGGCCCCGACGCCCATGGTTCTCCTAGTCCTCCCTCCCCCTCTTCCTCCTAGTCTCCTCCGCCTCCCCTTCCTCTTCCTCCTAGTCCTCCTCCGCCTCCGCCTCCTCCTCCTCCTCCTCCCTCCTCCTCCTCCTCCTCCTCCTCGTTCCTCCTCCTCGTTCCTCCTCGGATTATAATCAGGATGATGATGATGATGATGATGATGATGATGATGATGATGATGATGATGATGATGATGATGAGTGGGAAGATGATGGTGTTGATGAAGATGATGATTATGCTTAGTAAGAAGGTGATGATGGCGGTGGTGGTGGTGATGTGGGCGGTGGTGAGGATGATGCTGAAAAGTCGGAGGATTATAAGGCGTCTTGGGGCCGTGTTTGCCGTCTTTGGGGGCGTCGTTGGGAGACGTGAAGAAGCCACCTTCGGCCGTCCACGTGCCCTGTGAAAACCATCTTAGGCTCTCGGAGGTCCTTGACGGCCAGCTTGAGGCCCTCTTGTGCCCGTGATGCACTCTCTCCAAAATTGTTCTCGCTTCGCGTATCCCCACCAGCCCATCCAAAAACAGTCGCCAGGCGAGTTGACCCGATCAGGGATGTGTAGCATCATCTGGCCCAGCAGTGATCCACATCCGCTGTTGAGGTGGAGCAATCGGAGTTGAGAGAAGAGGAGGCATGCGGAAAAGGAGGGTGGAAGGAGCAAAAGGGAGGAAGGCGGGCAATGATGAGCAGGAGGGGGAGGAGGATGAGGAGGAGGGGGAGCCGGAGGAGGAGGATAACAAGTAGCATGCGTATGCAAATATATAGGTGGCGAAGAAAGGCACGACGACGATGACGAGCAATACGACGACGACCACGACCACGACGACGACGACGACGACGACGACGACGACGACGACGACGACGACGACGACGACGAGTCAACCACCAACATCCTTCGCTCTGAGAGCGTCGCGTATTGGAAGCCTCTTGGGGCCATCGCGGGGCACTCTGAGGCCCATGTTGCAAGCCTATGGAGCCCTCATGATGCGCTCTTGGGGTCCCTCTTGGGCTCTTGGGGCGCTCTTGGGGCCCTCTTGGAAGCCTTGGGTGCCCTCTTTGGGCTATCCTGGAGGCCTCTGGGGCCCTCCTGGTGCTCTCTTGGGGCCCTCTTTGGGCGCTCTTGGGGCCCTCTTGAGGCCATATTTGATGCGTTGAAGGCCTTCTTGGGGCAATCGATCATATAAGGAGGGGGGTCCTGAAGTCACCCCCCCCCCCGTCGGGACCCGAAAATGTGCCTCTTGGGGTCCTCTTGGGCCGCTCTTTGGGCGGTCTTGAGCGCTCTTGGGGCGGTATTGGGGCCCTCCTGGGCCCCTCTTGGGGCCTTCTTGGGCCATCATGGAGCCATCTTGAGGCCTCAGGGGCCCATCGAACGCGAAAAGGCGATGATGCAGAAAAGTGTGAAAAACCACAAGGGATTTCAAAGATTTTGGCCTCTTGATGGGTTCCTTGGAGGGCTCGACAGGCACTTGGAGCCGTCCTGGGGCGGTCTCGAGAGCTCTTGGATGCATGTTGAAAGCTATCTTGAACCATCTTGGGCTATCTTGCAAGATATTGGAGACCATCTGGGGCTCTTGGAGGCCCTCTTGCAGCCATATTGGGCCATCTTGGGCGCTCCAATTCCTCGCGAAACCCTCCCTCCAGGTCCAGGGTAGGGGGTAGGGGGAGGGGAAGCCCCCTCCCCGAAGGGGAAGGAGAGGGTTTAGCAGAACGAGCTCGTTAGACCACTCACGCCCTAAAGAGCTGGTGGGATTTACTCGGGCTGTCCCAAGGCCTTCTTTGCATGTTCAGCATGTTCGCTGTCATGTTCAGCCGTCGCAGTGCCATGTTGGAGCCCTCTTGGCGCGTATTGAGCCGCGGGAAACCCGAATAAGTTGCAATGGCTGAAATCTTCGGAGCGTCATGGGGACAGAGCCTCGGAGAAAGGGAGGCCGTGCACGCGCCGGGGCGCTGATAGAGAGGGGGGGGTTCTTGGAAGATCACATAAGCTCATCCAGACAGCACAAGGCATTCGAGCACGCCTCAAAATGCCAAGACGCGCAATGGCGGGTAAGTTCTTCTTCATGGAGAATTCAAGTTGCGCGATCCGCAAGTATTTACAGCCTTCGGCACATGCCGCCGCAGTGCCTGGGTTTGGGTCACAATCCACAAGGGCGCATTCTTGGGGCCACTTGAGCGCTTCTTGGGGCACCTCCTGGAGCTGCCCGAGCCCCTTTTGGGCAATCTCTGGGGACGTGTTGGGGGCTCCGCGAAACCTCATGGGAGCTGTTTGGCGCCGAGAGTTCCCAATGTCACTTCGGGTCCCACGTTTTTCCCCTTGTTGCACCCGCAGCGGAGACTCGCCTGGGAGATTCGAGGATATGGGGTCCGAGCCCTTTGGGAATCCTTGAGCATGAGCACTGAGGACTACATGGAGACTTCATGGGACTGAATACTGAGAACTACATCGTGCCTCGGGGTACGGTGGCGGTTCGAAACGACGGCCGCAAGCAATTCTTGCCAAGCGTGAGTTGGGCCGTGTTGGTAGAGCGCTACGCCTGCCCACAGAAGGAGCAGGAGTGCAAGCGCGTGCTCCAGATCATCGTCGCTTTAGCAGCGAAGCCAGAAACCGTAGTCGTCATCATGAGCACCATCCCCATCGCCATCGTCGTCGTCATCGTCGTCGTCGTCGTCGTGGTGCACCCCCCGACCCCTCGAGCACCAAGGCTCCCTGGCCTTCGGGAGCCCCCCTCGTCGCCGCGGCCGGACGCGGCGACAGAGACGGGTGTCTTTTGACTCTGGGAAAAATCCGGGGACCCCTTTTGGACGTTTCTGGGTCGGGGGGTGCGCGACGACGCAGGCGAGGACGCCGTCGCCGCCGCCGCCGCCGTCGTCGTCGTCGTCGTCGTCTTCGCCGCCGTCGTCGTGGCGCGCCCCCCGACCCTTCGACCACCGAGGCTTTCTGGCCTTCGTGGGCCCCCCTCGTCGCCGCGGCCGGACGCGGTGACAGGGGCTGGTGCTGCTTGGCCCTGGGAAGCGTCCCGAAACCCGTTTGGGGCGATTTTTGGGTCGGGAGGGAACGACGACGACGACGGCAACGACGCCGTCGCCGCCGCCGCCGCCGCCGCCGCCGCCGCCGTCGTCGTCGTCGTCGTCGTCGTCGTCGTCGTCGTCGTCGTCGTCGTCGTGTCGTCGCACCCCCCGACCCCTCGAGCACCGAGGCTTTGTAGCCTTCGGGGGCCCCCCTCGTCGCCGCGGCCGGACGCGGCGACAGAAGCTGGTGCCTTTTGACCCTGGGAAGGGTCCGGAGCCTTGTTCGGGACGGATCTTGGGTCGGGGGGTGCACGACGACGACGACGGCGACGACGCCGTCGCAGCCGCCGCCGCCGCCGTCGCCGCCGCCGCCGCCGCCGCCACCGCCGCCGCCGCCGCCGTCGTCGTCGTCGTCGTCGTCGTCGTCGTCGTCGTCGTCGTCGTCGTCGTCGTCGCACACCCCCGACCCTTCGAGCACCGAGGCTTTCTGGCCTTCCTGGGCCCCCCTCGTCGCCGCGGCCGGACGCGGTGACAGAGGCTGGTGCTTTTTGACCTTGAGAAGAGTCCTGGGGCCCGATTGGGACGGATTCTGGGTCGGGTGGGCGCACGACGACGACGGCGACGACGCCGTCGCCGCCGCCGCCGCCGCCGCCGCCGCCGTCGTCGTCGTCGTCGTCGTCGTCATCGTCGTCGTCGTCGTCGTCGTCGTCGTGGTGCACCCCCCGACCCCTCGAGCACCGAGGCTTTGTGGCCTTCGGGGCCCCCCTCGTCGCCACGGCCGGACGCGGCGACAGAGGCTGGTGCGTTTTGATCCTGGGAAGAGTCCGGGGACCCGTTCGGAACTGATTTGGGTCGGGGGGTGCACGTCGACGACGACGGCGACGACGCCGTCGCCACCGCCGCCGCCGCCGCCGCCGCCGTCGTCGTCGTCGTCGTCGTCGTCGTCGTCGTGGTGCGCCCCACGACCCCGCGAGCACCGAGGCTTTCTGGCCTTCGGGGGCCCCCCGCGTCGCCGCGGCCGGACGCGGCGACAGAAGCTGGTGCCTTTTGACCCTGGGAGAGGTCCGAGGACCCGTTTTGGACGGATTCGAAGTCGAGGGGTGCGCCACGACGGCGACGATGACGACGGCGGCGAAGACGGCGACGAGAGCGGCGGCGGCGGCGGCGGCGGCGGCGGCGTCGTCGTCGTCGTCGTCGTCGTCGTCGTCGTCGTCGTCGTCGTCGTCGTCGTCGTCGTCCGTCGTCCGTCGTCCGTCGCCGTCGCCGTCGCCGTCGCCGTCGCCGTCGTCGTCGTCGTCGCGTCGTCGTCGATGTCGTCCTCCTCCTCATCCTCGTCCTCGTCCCCGTTTTGGCTGGCCCGCCTGCGGTTCGGTCCGGCTCGGCCGGCAGAGGAGAGGAGGAGGAGGAGGAGGAGGAGGAGGAGGAGGAGGAGCTTGTTAGAATTCGATTGGCTTATGGGTACCAACGCCCAAGGGGGGACCGGGTATCAAGCGCCGGTGGCTGGCGAGCCCCACCATGAGATTAGGGGGGAAGAACCCCAGCATCGTCCATGAGGTTTCGTCGAGGCAGAACCGGCATCCTGGGTGACCGATTCGATTGCCACGCACATGAATGTTCGATGGCCCGGCAAATCAGACCCACTACGAAGGTGTTCCTTGCCCCCCCAGTACCGAGAAGGGACAGCGCATCATTGAGGGGACGAATGGGATGAGGACGCTGGGGTGCCTTCCGACTCCTGGCTACCCCCTCATATCCTTGCCTCACCGTGGCAATCCGTCCAATTAGAGCGCCTCACGGCGGCTTACCGCAATCGCGCGCCCTTGATTCTGAAAAGAGGAGGATGTGGAGGAGGACACGGAGGAGGAGGAGGAGGAGGACGACGACAACGACGCAGAGGAGGAGGAGGAGGAGGAGGACGAGGA
This sequence comes from Prorocentrum cordatum, assembly GCA_963575745.1. Classification (NCBI taxonomy): domain Eukaryota; class Dinophyceae; order Prorocentrales; family Prorocentraceae; genus Prorocentrum; species Prorocentrum cordatum. The sequence goes on along the minus strand of CAUYUJ010014656.1, from coordinate 360,145 downwards.
GGAGGCCCGTTCCTCGTGAGACATCCTCGGAAGTCTGGGCTCCAACGCGCCACGACAAGTGATTATTAGCGCTCTCGCCTGGGACATCTTCACCACACCGGCGCATCCCGCTTAAAGCATCCGCAGCATTCTGGGATCCGATATTCTTTGAGTTGAAGTAATCTGGCCACCATCGCCTGAGCCATCCTCGCACTTGCTTCCCGCCGAAATTTGCCCCGCCAGATTTTGCCTCCCGCGCGGCTGCCGCCATCGCCATCATTATCATCAGCATGACCTTCCTCGTCCTCATCCTGAGACATCCTCGCAACGCTGACCTCTGATATTCTTCCCTGCTCCAAATTGTCCTGGCCAGTTCCGCCTACACAAAAACTCGCAGCGTTGACCTGGGATGTGCCCTGCCTTCACGTAGTCTGACCCCCGATCTTCCCCGAGATGCGGTGTTCAGGCCACTTGCGCCTGAGACGCCCTCGCACCTCTCTCTGACTTCGGAGGTGCCCTGCCCCATGGCGGTCCGGCCACTGTCGCCGTCGCCGTCGCCGTCGTCGTCGTGGCGGGGAACTGACAACCAACCGATAACCCGATAAACCGATAAACCGATATGCGGCACAAGGATCGCCTCCACAGGTTCCCCCCCGGCGGTCTCAGACCAGCCAATCAACCGATCAACCGATAAACCGATCAACCGATAAACCGACGAAGAGAGGGGGGCGCGCCAGCAATCGCTTCTATGTTCGCATACAGAGTTTATCGGTTTTTCGGTTGAGCGACCGATCCACCGATAAACCGATCAAATTATATCGGTTTTTCGGTTGATCGGTTTGCAAACCGTTCAACCGATTAGTCTTTATCGGTTTATCGGTTTATCGGTCGGATGGATTTCCGGAAGCCGTTGCCGCTGCACTCGAATTTTGGGCCACTTTGGGGGCCGTCATGGGGCCCTCTTGGGCCGTCATGGGCGCCTCTTGGGCCGCCTAGGGCATAGGCCGTCTTGGGGCCCTCTCGGATGCCCCTTGGGTCGTCTTGGAGTGGTCTTTGGGGCCTCTTGGGTCCTCTTGAAGCGTTGGGAAGTCGGACAGGCGAGAACGCCAAAATCTTTCAAAAACCTTCGGAATACCATTGATTGTGGCCGCTTGGGGCCCTCTTGCGAGACCTCCTGGAGTCTTCTAACGGCGTCTTGTGGGGCCATCTTGAGGCCATCTTGGGCGTCTTGGGGCGATTCGGGGCCCTCTTTGGCAATTCTTGGGGCCTCTTGGAGCCATCTTGGCTCTTTTGGGAGCTCTCCTGGGCGAGGCAGGCCGACGCGGGCCATCCTGGCGGATCCCAGAGATGCCCGGGCAAGGACTGGTCCTGGCCCAAGACTTCCACTGCCGGATGCAGCAGCGGCAGCAGCAGCAGCAGCAGCAGCCCTCTCGGTGCTGCATGAGCATCGGGGCGCTCCACTTCGTGCGACACGGTGGCGGATTCGAAGTTTTTGCCGCACCGGCCCAAGCGATGACCGACGACACTGCAGCATTTACCCGCGCTAATTGCAGAAAGGAGTGGGGGTCAGTTGTGGCGGATTGTCGAGAGTGGGGAAACAGTAGGGGACGCGTACGTGTGCCAGAGTTTCGAGTGATACTGGCGCCCCCGCCTGGCCCCGCGTAGGGCCGTCCCCCTTGCGACGTCATGGCGTTCGCGTCGCTTCGCCCTGCCTCGCCAGAGCTGGGAGTACAAAAACATGCGAATGGCGATGAACGTGCAGGTTGGATGCCTCACCACCCACCAAACCACCCCAAACCCAACCCGAAAGCCTCAAGTTGCCTTCCATTCCCATTGGGGGGGGGAGGCGGCGGGGAACATCGAAAACAAACACATGGAGCTCGTACCCCCCGCCCAAACCCGAAATTTGGGTCTTCGTGTTGGGTTGGTGTGGTCTGGTAGGTAGCCGAGGCCATGACATGTGGGACGAAACAGCGGGCGGGCGGGACGACGCAGCAGGATGGGGATGAACAGGAGAGGGAAGAGGAGGAGGAGGATCAGGAGGAGGAGGAGGAGGAGGAGGAGGTCAGTGGCAACGATAAGGGGGGGATAGGCACAGGGGGGAACGCATCGACCTCCAATCGCCCCTTGATTGCCGATAGGATCCCGATAGCCCAAACCTGCCCAGGAAGGTGCAGATTCGCTTTCGGAGGCCTATCGACGATCTATCGGCGATGTATCGCCGATTCCAGGCCGATGCGTCCCCTCCATACGCCAGTCCCCCCCATCGTTGCCCCTCAGCAGGTCTCTGCTTGCCTTTCCGTCTGGCTGCGCACCAGTTCTTGCGCCCAGACGGCAGGCGTAACGTTGGGAAACGACTATCGATCCTCCACACCTCGTTTTTCGGTGCAACTGGATCCGTTCTCGCCCCTGGAAGTGATGTCTCGTCCCCGAGCCCCTAAATGCGGGATTGCACCAAGATCCGAATAGGATCCCAAGGAGACCCCAATCGGATTCCATTGCGAGCCTAACAGGATTGCAATTGTAGCTCAGTGCTATCACAATCGGTGTCCGATATGTTTCAGAGAGGAGCCCAGGAATTCTTGACGTTTCGCTTATCTTCACCAGCCCATCCAGAAACGATGCCCATGAGAGCTGACGGGGGGAGAGGAAGAGGCACGCATAGTCGAACAGCGAGGGAGGCTTGGGAAGCTCCGTGGCCATCTCGAGCCGTCTTGGAGCGGTCTTGGAGCCGTTTGGAGCATCTTGGGAGCCATCTTGAGCCAGCTTGGACTTTCTGAGCCATCCTGGAGGTCATCTTGGGCTCTCTGTGGCCTCTCGGGGGCCTCTTGGGGGCCTCTCGGGTGCCTCTTGGAGACCTCTTGGGACTTCTTGGGGCGCTCTCTGGGTCCTCTCGGGAGCCTCTTGGGAGCCCTGGAGGGCCTCTTGGGGCCATCTTGGAGGCGGTCGATCAAAAGAGGGGTTCCCTTATCTCCGTCCCCCCTCGGGGGCCACGACCCTCGTGAGAGGTGTCAAAAATTGGCCCTCCCAGGGGCCGAGAAAGGACGCTCCAACTCGTCGCGGCCCCCTCCTCCAAAAAACCTCAGGGAGGGGAGGGGAGGGGGCGGGTTCCCCTCCCCAGCGGGAAAGGGGCTGTGGAAGAGGAGAGAGACCCTACTTGGACCACCCGTCGCCCCACGGGCTGGTGGGATGTGGGCTGTTTCACGGATTTGGGCTGTCGGCGGGGGCCCTGGCCTCCGAAGAAGCCGTCTTGAGGCCTCTCTTGGGTTGTCCTACCGTCGGGGCGTTGACCTAAGGAACCCTAAACAAGGAACGGGGCCCCTTTCTCCCATAAGTTGAACTTCGATTTCCAATGGAAAACTTCAGGAAAACAGCAGGCAAACTGTCGAACAATCAAGGAATACCGAGCCCCTCCCCAACGAAAAGGGTTCCTTCTTCAGGGCCCCGGCTGTACTCCTTCCTACTCCCACCGCCTCCCCAACCGCGACATTGTGCAATAGATTCCTGATTTTTGTTTCGGTGCCAGCAGTATCGCTCGGGGGTCACCTTTCCCGGGGATTCACTCATTTCTCTAGATGCTACAAATCACGGTGTGGGGGTGCACGATCGCCTCCCAGGGCCAGTTCTTTCTTGATTGCCACTTGGGGAGATGTTTGGGTTGCGGAGGGGTACATCCAGATCCAAGGCCCAGACTCCCCGGAAGTGTTTGGGGCTGGGGAATGATTTGAGCAGATCTGGATTGGAAGGCTCTGAGAAAACAGGCTGGATCCGATGCAAGTCTTTGTCTTCTTCCCGTAGGGCCTCATCCAGGGCTCTCGTCGCAACTGATGTATTCGTCTCGGAGCCCTGGTCAGAGCGCCCTCTAGCAGAAGTTTGTTGAGTAGCCGTATTCGGCGGTTCAAAGATGGGGCCCTGAGAGACGGGGCCCTGAGGACAGTGGCGCGTCGGACAGAGAAAGGTCAGGCTGGGATCCCCTTCCGAGCCCTACAGCCTGTGTCCTGTGCCGCCTTCTCATATCACGGGCCCAAGCGGTGTCGTAGAATTTTAAAGTGGGTGGCTGTTCGGTGGCAGCCATCGCCGCCACACGGCTGACAAGCACCATTGCCATAGCAAGGCGCGCGGAAGCATCGAGATGTTGATGCTCCCTTGGTCGAGGTTTCTGCTGTCCATCTTGTGGCCCCGCTCTCGGGATGCGAAAGCGTCGGGGAGCTGGGTTTCGTGGCCATCGGTTCGAGTCGACGCTTTTTTGCTTCGAGTACGCCTTTGTCTCTGGGTGAACCTCAGTTGCGCCTGTGTCGTCGGAGCGATAATTGGCGGACGTGGCGATGAAATTGGCGATAGCGCGCGTCATTGTCAGCGCAGCGCACACTGCAGGATCCTGCCGAGTCCCTCTTGGAACGCAGCGCAACTGTCATGGACTCTGATCCCTGCGAGAACCCCCCACGCAACAATGGAGACTCTCTGATCTGAAAACTTACGGCAAAGGAATCAATACGAATGATGGCAAACGCCGGTGATGATGAGAGTGCCGATGGTGGTCCTTCACCGGCGTTCCGAAAGCTTCGCCTCGACGCGATGAGGGGCGTGGTACTTCGCCAGACTTCCGCGCAGGGGCTCGGAGTGTTTTGAAAACCATTGCACTGTTCTTTAGAGCGGGGTTGTGCGGTACCCGCTTGAGCCATGATGAATTGGGGACGTTTTTGGGCCCCCACCATCCCAGGCCCGAGCGCATGGGTCCTTTCGTTCATGTTCTACGGGCTGACTGCGGACGCCGAAATAGAAGTGCCAATTGGGAAACGATTGTGGGCCCCCTTCCTTGAAGACCACAGGGTACATATTTGAACCGCCCAAGCGTCGGCCTCGCACTGTTCTCCTAGAGTCGGTTTCTTTCGAGCAGCCTGGGCTCCTCGATGGCATTGGTAAGTGGCCGAGGCCTCCCGCGCATGCCCGAGCAGTCGCGTGGGGCAGCTGGGGGTCGTGTGCCTGCTGCTCGCAGGCGCCAGTGCGTGAAGGTGGGGCCTGGGCCCGCTCTGGCCCCCCATGTTTCAATGCAGCCCCACTCCAGCGTGGTGGACGCTGCTCCCCACCCGGGCTCCCTCCCCTCCTCCATCACGTGCCTCCAGCTCCAAAGGCTGGAGGTCGCCGGGCCCGCCGACCTGATCCGCGTGCCCTCTGCCCCTGAGCTCAGCACCCTCTGCCAGCTTCCATCATCCGGTCCCCACCTCCTCGTCCTCCTGCCCTTCCCTTGGTAGTCCCCAAACGTGGTGGTGACGACACCCGGCGGTGAGTCTCGCGCGATTTGGTGTTACCACCTGCTTTGGGGACTCGCGTGTTTTTTTCGAGGATGTCCCACACGCTGGTGGGTGGGTCCAGGAGTCACAAAACCCAGCGGTGACCCCGTGTTCCAAAACCCGGCGGTGTTTTTTTTGGGGGGGAATTCTAGGTCACCACTTGATATTTCGCCACCTGGTTTGGGGGCTCCCAATTCCCTTCTCCAAACTTCGGCACCACCCTCTGGAGCCCTGCCCGACCTGGCCGCTGCTCGCAGGCCTGGCTGTTCATGGGGGGCGTGTCCCCGACCAACGAGCCCATGAAGGCGGGGGCCCGTTCGCCGTCTCGGCGGGCTTTGGCTCAGCGTCGTTAGACCCATCCCCGTCCGAGCAAACGAAGTCTCGGGCCCATTGCAGGGCTCATCTGGATTTCTCCGAGTCGATCCGATTCGATTTCGACGGCCGCCGATTCCGATTCGACTCGACTGGAGATTCCGATTTGGATGCCGATTCTTCCATGGAGGCCTACTTGTCAGCCGATTCCGGCCGATTCGGTTTCTCCTGATCTGGCTGCCGATTTCAGTCGATCCGATTTATTTCGATCGCCGATCCGACTTATCTATTCGATTCTGGTCTCTCCGGCCACTGGGAGCATGTGCCGTCTCCGCCGGATGTGGGCGCCAGCGTCCCAGCCCCGGGCAGGCAGGTGGCTGACCGGTGGCTCGTGGAGCGGAGTCGGTCACAGGCAGTTTCAGGCGGAGGCGTGCTTCAAAGCCTGGGGCCGAGGGGCCTCGTCTCTCTCGTGCCACGCCGTGGCGGGACGTGCGCATGGGCTATATAACATAACCCGGCCGCCTGCGGCAGGCTCCGCCACCGTGCCATCGCAGCACTCCGTGTGGCGACGCTCGGGGCACCGCCCAGGAGGCAGCAGCATGTGACACATCTGGTCCCTCCTCCTCCTCCTCCTGCTCCTCCTCCTCCTCCTCCTCCTATTCCCTGCGGGGGTATCACTTGGACCGTCTTGGGGCTCTTTTGGGCCCCCGCGGCCGTCTTGGAGACCACTTGGAACGTCTTGGGCCCCTCCTGACCGTCCAGGGAGTCTTTGGGGGCTTGCTTGTGACCCTCGTGGGACCGTCTTGGGCTGTTGTGGAGCCCTCTTGGGTGGGCTGTTTCGGGACCCTCTTGAGCTCAGGGCCCTCTCCGGATTCTAGGCAGTGATTCTGAGGGGGCATGTTAGGGCATTCACATGTCGGGCTCTTTCGGATTACGTTTAAGTCGGGCCTGTCCCCCTACAGGGGGATTTTCGACGAAAAATAAATGGTACCCCAAACATACCCCAAGAAGGTCTAAAAATACTAAAAAAATAGTCCCCAGACTATTTTTTTTTATTATTTTTTGACTGTTTGGGGGGTATTTTTATTTTTCGTCGAAAATCTCCCTGTAGGGGGACAGGCCCGACTTAGGATTATGTTTGGTTCTCCGAGCCTCTCCTGGACCGATCTTGAACCCACAGGCCCGGGACGCCCAACGTATTCAAACGCCAACGAGGTCCCTGGGGTGTTGGACAGAGGTTTGCCCTGTCCGAGGACCGTTTGGCCTCTCTGTGGTGTCTGGGGGCCCCCTCGTGGCTTCTGCGGCGAGCTGGGGGTCCTCTTGGGGGTTGCTGGGTGCGTCCTTCTGGGGGTCCTTTTCGGGGGTGGCTGAGCTTGGGAGAGCCCCCGTGGATCGTCGGGCCGCCCGTGAGGCTTCGCGAGAAGGGGGGGGCGTGCAGGTGGGTGTGATCCCGGAGGGGGGGGGGCGTGAAATACCCGCACGAACCCTTGCACACAGCCCCTGACATCCTACCACGCGTCAACGCGCCCCATTCGGGGGTGGACAGAACCCCCAACAGTGACACGTCGATTAGTGAATTGTCCGTTCTCGGTTCTCGAGAGGTCGCCGTGGCCGCTATTTTCCAGGCTTGGGCCCGCCAGGTTTGGGCCTCAGGTCGTTTTCACTAAACCACGTTTTACTGAAGGGGGGTCTGTCCATCCCCGACCCATGGGGCATGGTGGCGAATCCAGTTGCGCTGCCGCGCGAATCCGCCACCGCGCTCGAGGGTGCGCCGGGAGGGGAGTGGGGCCTGGGGGAGCCAGGCGGCCCCGAACGTTTCACCCGCAACTCTTATGTTCGCGTCATTCTTGTCCATGGCTCCAGTTCCATATCCTACGTCACGGATCCGACTCGATCGTCGGATACATTCTGATCGATCGATCGATCTGGCCTCGTCCATTGTCGACATCACTTGTTCGATCACCTCGCCTTGGATGCTTCTTCGTCGATCCAACCATTTCGATATGGTCGGTAAGCATGTATTCGGACGACCATCTCTAGATAAGATAGCGCCTCGCGCTTGCAGACAGCCGGTCCCCGCTCCACCTCGGACTCTGTCCTGGATCTGCTCAACGAGTCTGTGCGCGCATGTTCTAGGCTCAGCGTGTTTATACCACACATCCAGTATTGATTATCTCCCAGAAGTGTGCCGGTCAGCGCCGATGTGTGCTACAAGCAAGCTGCACAATTTCGATCGGCGGCGAGCGAGGGAGGGCAGTGAGAAAGGGCGGGCCTGCTCAGAAAGCTCGGAAGCCCCCTGGCCTTCTGAGAAGGTTTCTAAGCCTTCTCTGAAAGCACAGTAAAAACCTCTCAGAAGGCGGTGGGGCTTCTGAGAAGCCCCGCCGCCTTCTGAGAAGGCCGTCTCCTGCTCATTTCCCCCCCTCGCTCGCCGCCGAAGGGAGGGCGAGGTCGCAGAGAAACGCACGCAAACAACTCCGGCGTGCTTCCGCGCATGTGCTTCAGCAGAAGGGGACGGACGGGCAGTTGGCGGTGCCGCACCACCCGCGCAGAGGTCGGCTTCGACGTCAACGGCGACATAGACATGCTGAGCGGGCACATGGTCCACGCGCACCCCATGCCGAAGTTCCTCGAGGAGATCGGCAACCGCAAGACGATCGACTTCTGGTCCCTGAACAACGGCGGGTACGAGCCGGAGGCAGCCTCGGGGGACTCGGAGGGGGTAGCCGGAGCGGCCCCACGGTTCTGCCTTTGCCAGAATGCATGTTAGTAGGTCAGGGTTGGGCCAGTTCGCAGCGGCCACATGGGGGTACCGAGGTGTGTCATTGTTTGTCATGCCCTCTTGCATATGTGGCTACTACTCCTTGTGCGTCAGAGGAGTAGTAGCGGGATGCGGGGGGTGGCTGCGGTGTTGGAACGGGCCGACGCGTGCGAGCGGTCGTCGGGAGCGCCATGGTTACCCCTGCGATTCCATTGCGTTTCCGCGTGAGCAGTCCCGTCGTCATACCTTGCAGTTGGAGCGCCTTACAGTGGCAATCAGTATTACCGTTCCACGTGTACTATGTATGACCCGCTCATCCGAAAGCTTACGGTTGGAAACAGGTGTGTGTGTGTGTGTGTGTGTGTGTGTGTGTGTGTGTGTGTGTGTGTGTGTGTGTGTGTGTGTGTGTGTGTGTGTGTGTGTGTGTGTGTGTGTGTGTGTGTGGGGGGGGGGTGGGGGGGGGGGTATCGCCAGTGTGTTTCTCGATCTTTGGTTGCGCGATGGTCTTGGCCTCGCTGGCAATCTCCGGAAGGCGGGCATCGCACCATAGACGCCCCGTCGCGATTCCGATCGACGAGCACGTCGAGGCGTGATCGCGGTGGTGCTCCTTGAGGGGGGAGGGGGGACGATCCTGGGCAACCAGGGGAGCAGGCAGCTGCCTCAATGCGTGAGGTGCGGAGACCTCGGCGCAGAGGCTCCCCTCGCTGAGCGGCGCGGGCGCCGGTCCACGAGCGGCCGCGAGGCGCAGCCCAGGCCCCCCGCGCAGCGAAGGGAAGGCGCGTCTGAGAGTCGCCCGGGGGCATCAGGCGTGGAAGAGCAGGGCGTCGGCGTCGCACAGAGCCCGCCCGAGCTTCTCCCCTCGGGGCGAGGAGGAGGAGGAGGAGCAGGAGGAGGAGGAGGTTTCGTCCCCTCCCCGCTCGCCTCCCTCCCTCCCTCCCTCCCTCCCTCCCCTCTCTCCCTTCCCCCTGCTCCAGGGGTCGGGTGGGAGCTGCGGTGCCTCAGACCACGCGTGGCCTCGAATCCCTCGGGTCATGGCGCCCTCTGGAAGCGAAGCTAGCCTGCGATCATAAGACCTCCACGGCCGCGACGGATGGGCCCAGCGGACACCCCAGACACGCCTTTGCAGAGCAGCTCTTTCGTTCGTTCTTCCCCCTCCTCGCCCATCCCCCCCTCGTGCCCCCTCGTGATTCCCCAGTCCGGCTCCACTGCTCAGGGCTGCCAGCGGGGGGCGGGAAGCGATCGCTTGTGCGGAGCGCCCGAGGTCATCAACGCCACCCTGCACCCGGCCAACGGCTACCACCTCGAGGTCGGGAGACTGGGCCCCGACCAGTCCGGTAGTTTGCACGTGCCCTTGGCAGCTGCAGCTGGGACTGAACGACATATTGGCCAATCCTGCTCCTTCACGTTCTTCGATCGAGGAGACTGCCAGGAGTTCCAGTACGATGCACATTCGCTTTTGCATTTTCAATCGTCACACAGGGTTTTGCGTTTCGTGTTCCATCTTTCAGAGTGAGTGGGCCCGAACGGTCTTATTGTTTCTCTTCGCGCGCGTGGCTGGATGGAGTGCTCCGTCTCTGGAGGCTTTCATGGGGTGATACTTGGGGGCAACACGTGGCGGCAGCACATGGGGACGATACGTGGGGGCATTACATGGGGACAGTACATGGGGGGGCGATATTTCGGGACAACAGATGGGGAATCTACTTGACGGCAGAACATATGGGCGATACATGGGTGCAATACATGGGGACGACACTTGGGGGCAATACATGGGGGCGATACTTGGGGGCGGTACTCGGGGGCAGCACATGGGGGCAATCAATGGGGGCAGAATATGGGGGGCAACATGTGGGGAACCCGTGGGGGGCAATTCTTGACGCTTCGTGTATCCCCACCAGAGATATGTGCAGCTGATGAAGGGGTCGGCCCTCTGGGGTCTTGGGGCCTTCCCCGTGGTGCACGGGATGGTGGACCTTGGAGCCCCGTGCCGCTTCCGAGTGGTTCAGCCTTCGCAGTCGTGGCCGCTCCCCTGGGCCCCTCCCATCCACCAGGCAGGTTTGCGACGTTCCTCGGCAGCTCAGCTCACCTCGCTCGCACACTCCGTTGGAACGACCTGGGCTTGGCGCCCCACTGGCGACTCGCCCATCGCTTACCACCCCTGGACGCCCACCTGGCTTGGTGGACACGCAGTCATCGGCGCACTCGTCCTCGCGCCCTTGAGCGGGCTTTGCCTCACGGCGCACCCCTAATTCCCTGGCATTTTGCTAGGCTGCAAGTGCCTGAGCTTCCCTGGACGCCCTCAGCCCGCCAGCTCTCCCGCGCAGCCTGCCGCTGCCTGGTGAGTGGGCCGGCCAGCTTGCGGCGCGTTTAGTAGCTAATCAGGCCGCTTCCGTGTCCCGGAACGCTTCTGACTCCGCTTGCGCTTTCGCTGGCGGACGCGACCGAACAAGTATCCCCACCAGCCCATCCAGAAACGATGCCCATGAGAGTTGACGGGGGGAGAGAGGAAGAGACACGTATAGTCCAACAGCGAGGGAGGCTTGGGAGGCTCCGTGGCCATCTCGAGCCGTCTTCGAGCGGTCTTGGGGCCGCTTGGAGCATCGTGGGAGCCATTTTGAGCCAGTTTGGGCTTTCTGAGCCAGCTTGGAGGTCATCTTGGACTCTCTGTGGCCGCTCGGAGGCCTCTTGGGTGCCTGTCAGGTGCCTCTTGGAGCCTCTTGGGGTGTTTTTGGAGCCCTCTTGGGGGCCTCTTGGGAGCCCTGGAGCGCCTCTTGGGGCCATCTTGAAGGCGGTCGGTTAAGAGAGGGGGGAGTCCTCGATTTCCCTCCCCTCCCCGGGGCCACCATCCTCGTAAGGGTGTCAACAATTGGCCCTCCCAACCACCGAAAAAAGGAGCCTCCGACACATCGGTCCCCCTCCCAAAAGACCTCAAGGAGGGGAGGGGGAGGGTTCCCCCCCCGAAGGGAAGAGGGGTTGTGGAAGAGGCAAGTGACCCTCCTTAGACCACCTGTCGCCCAAAGGGCTGGTGGGATTCATTCGCCCCCGCCGCCTTCCCCCACTCTTTACCTGCAAATACAGGGTGGTAGGTGCACGATCGACCCGGGAATAACTGTAGTTTGCCTTGAAGACGGGCAGCAATGAATAATGATAACAATACTACTAGTATTAATAATACTGGTTATCATAACACTAATGATGATAGAAATAATGATAACATCAAGGGCATAACAAAAAAACCTACCCTGGTTTACGAGGCGCTGTGCGCTGAAACTCCTGTGGGCTGACAGGGTAAGCCCTGCGTGATGTGCCGCGTCCTGGCGGCTCCAGGCTTTGGGGGTTCCCAGGAGGTTTGCAGACCACGCACTTGCAACCAAGGGTAGGGTTGTTTTTTTTTATCCTTCAACAGCAACGATAATAATAATGCGACTAAACATTTAAATGCGAATGCGAATAATAATAATGTCAATAATAATACGACTAATATTAATCATAATAACAACAATGACAATAACAATAATAATAGGACTAATAATACGAATAATAAGAAGAATGGCATCGGTCGGCGCGGATGTCGTGGATCGGCGTTGGATCCCCGTGGCGGCGCCTCCAGCGCCGCCGCTGGTGCGCTCGGCGCGCCAATGGGGTCCCGCGCTGATCCGAGACGACGGTGCGGGCCCCGGAAAGCTGCACGAGGTGTCTGCAGATCGGGGGCGGCAAAGAGGGGGGTGATGACTAGGGGTGTGTGGATATCATGGCGGGGGCCATGATAGTTCCCCAGATCTCATGGCGCCTCTTCTTATTTCATTACGTTTCTGGCCCGCCCGCTGGGCCGCGCACATGCAGCCGGTCATGATTTGCACCCCCCCCTCTTGGACATCCCCCTCTTGGCCGTTCCCGAGCAGATGTGTCTTCTGTATGTACGCGCCGGTCGTTGAAAGTAGGTATTTTTGGGATGCCCAATTCCTGATCTACTCTAGGCGCCTTCCTACTTCAGGAGTCGAGCGGTGTTCCTTGCTTCCTCCTCTCTAGGGGGCGGGTGGAAGCCCAATCTGTTTCCAACGCCTTCCTACTTCATGTTTCACCCCACTTCTTTTCCGACCGGCGTGTAAGTGTTGTCGGAGTGTTCTCTTCGGGGGCAATCCTTGACAAAGCCAGATCCCCCTCCTGCCCTGTGCGTGGGCCTTCCTCAGAGGTCGGCGTGATCTGCGTGACCATGAACCATCGCCTGAGCGGCAGGGGCAATGACCCCTGGGCGGTGCTGAGGTCGTGACGGGAAGCGGGCAGGGGGGGTGGTAGGACTGGTAGGAGGGAGGCGGAGGAGGACGCGGGAGGACAGATGGTTGATGATGCTGTCCCATCTGATGCCTGCTGGAGGGCCCCGTTCGTCAAGGCTGGACCCGCTTCTAACTCCTGGTCGGGGCGCGCGCCAGGGCAGTTCGGGGGTCGAGTCTGAGGGGGTGGGCGGGTGAAGGGGTGGGGCGGGGAGGAAGAGGAACGTCTCGGCATGTGCTCGGAGGTCCGAGATGACTCCAGCGATTCTGGGGGCCAGGGAGGGAAGATCGGGGAGGCGGGCGTGGAGAAGAGCGGACAGATGGGTGGAGCAGGTTGAGAGGGAGGCGGAGGAGGAGGAGGGCTTTGGGAGGGAAGAGGCGGAGGAGGATGCGGAGGAACAGGGTGAGGATGATGTCGAGAAGAAGGGGGCAGTGGAGGAGACGGACGAAGAGGAGGAGGAGGAAGAAGAAGAAGGAGAGGAAGATGGAGAGGGAGTCAGAGGCGGAGGACGGCGGCGGACGGGGAGCCTGTTGCCGAGGTAGAGACAGAGGAACGGGCGGAGGGAGGGGGGGGGGAAGCAGAGGGCTTGGGGGACCAGGAGAGGCGAAGAGCAGGATCAAGAGGGGAGGGACGGCAAGGAAGAGGGGGAGAAGGCCGAGCGCAGGGAGAGAAGCGGGAAGAAAGAAGAGGAGAGGAGAGAGGAGGCGGCGGAGGTTTAGGTAACTTGTTCGCGGAGACCTAACGGGCATCTGGCAGTCATGCTGTGTGAACAAAGACGCACGGCTCAGGCAAGTTTGCTTAGATGAGCGGGCACGGTGCAGCTGCTGTCAGACAAAGTGCCATCATCGCCAGGTCGCGCGACGACACCGAAGAGTTGCTCTTCCAGACCATGCACAATTTATCTTGGAATTACATCGGAGGCCTCAACCCGAAGTGGATCAACACCATCGTCCCACGGCGGCTCCGGGGTCAGCGGCAGAGGGAAGTAGGCATGATGGGACAGGAGGGGCCTCCCGAGATGAAACGTGTGAGTGACAAGGGGGGAAGGGAGCACGAGAGCCGCTCGGCTCGGTGCGTTCGCCTGGACCGCTCCTGTCCAGAGCCAAAGGGTTTCGGTCTCGCTGCTCACTGTTGCCAACAACAGACTGCAAGAGAGCCTTGTCCGTTTGTCCAGTCCACTCCGCTCCCATGGAGCTCGAGCGACCTTACCCCTCTCCCTTCAGCTGGTGTGATGGTGTTCCGGAGCAAGACCCGACCCTTCGCAGGGACTGCGACGGGCATTACAGTCAACGCGCCTAGTAAGGTCGCGCGCCTTCATCTAGGATACCCTTGCGTCCTTGCCTCTGTGGCCCGTCCTTTGCCGTTTTCACTGGTCGCCGCCGCCCCAAAAATCCCAACTTCGGCCTCTAAGGGTCTTGCGTCCTTACCACGCGTTCTTTATTTACGTTTTGACTGTAGAGGCAATGTCCTGCTCGTTGCCTGCGGTTGCCTACTGCTGCGCGCATGACAGAGCGTGGTGTGGGCATTGCCGACCGCCCTGCTCGCTGCTGTCACGCGGACCGCGGGGACGAGGATTCAGAGCTGCTCCTGCCTCGGAGTGGCTCCCTTGCGTGTGTTGTGTGTGCGTGTGTGTGCTTGTGTGTGCTTGTGTGTGGTGTGTGTGTGGTGCGTGTGTGTGTTGTGTTGTGTGTTGTGTGTGTGTGTTGTGTTGTGTGTGTGTCTGTGTGTGTGTGTGTGTGTCTGTGTGTGTGTGGTGTGTGTGTGTTGTGTGTGTGTGTGTCTGTGTGTGTGCGTGCGTGGAGCCCTCCTCGGCGTGCTCTTCGCTTGGGGGCTGCCTCCCTGGGGCTCCTGGGCCCTCGGCGACGGGGGTCCTGGCCTGGACCCGCGCCCCTGCCGCCGCGGCTCCCTTTGGCCACCCCCCGGGGGGCGCAGAGGTCAGCCCGCGAGTCGCGTGCGTCGCGGTCCGGGCCCGGCGCCGCTGGATTCTGCGCAAAGGCGGCTGCGCGAGGGCGCGCTTCGCGCATCGCGGCTGCGCGGGGCGCGAAGTCCGGCACCCGATGTCATCCAGGCTGGAGGGTCCCCTAATCCCGAGATGACACGAGGAGGACGTAGCCTCGCTGGGGTTTCCGTCTTTCAGAGCGTGAACTACCTACCCCGCTTTCGCTTCCAGGCAGAACCAAGTCATACCACGCGCCTCCTCGTGAAGCGGCCTGACCAGTGCAGGCCGTAGTTTGGCATCGCTTGGTATCTCTTGGAAGCGAGGGTGGTCAAAAGCGAGGTTGGTTTGTTTGCCCCCTAGAGGACGTAGCCTCGCTGGGGTTCCCGTCTTCGCAGCGGGGATAGTACACTTGGGCGGTCTGGTCCAATCCATCTGCAGAAAGGGCCCCCTATCCCCAGTGTTCCTGGCCCTCCTAACTTAGGTCCGTTCCCAAAGGGTTAAGTCACCGAGCGTGTTCCTATTACTCGCAGAGTGCCTACTCGCAAACGCCGGAAGAAAAAACATGTCCGCTTCGATGTAATTTATCGTAGATCCCCCGTGGCGGATCCAGGAGCATGGCACCATGTGACAGAAGACAAATGAGAACCACATCTTCCCAGCAATCATGGCATCCCAGGACCTTGCTGTGGAAGGCTTTTTTGAGGGCCTCGTGGCAGCTAATTAATTCGGGCATGCTCTTGGGACGTAGTGCGATCACCGTGCCTGGTCTGATGGCACCTTACCACCGTCCCGGGACAATATTTGGCCATGCTGCCATGCTGGGACCATGAAGAGTACCGAAAAGCGACACTCAGCGACGCGATTTGATGATAGGAAGCGGGGTTGCAGTTAAGGCGGGTTGGGTTTGCCTTCGGAGGACTACGTTCTGCCGTCTGGACAGCTGATTCCAACGTGCTGGGGGCATTGAATTGGCACATGTGGCGACCCCGCCCGTGCTTACCTCGCTGGCCCTGCCCATACTTTTTGCTCGCCGCTGGGAGGTTTGACCACGGCTGCGCGACTGAAGTCAGCTCGAAATGGCGCCTCGAGGGTCTCCGCCAGGATCGGGGCCCTGCTGCGGCGCTGTGCGAGACGCCTGCCAGGACAGGGGGCGCAGCCCAGTGCCGGCGCGTGCACGGCGAGGGGCGGCAGAGGCGGGCGGCAGGTTTTGCGCCGCCGGCTTAACAACGCGAGGCTCCCGACTTCGATCGCCAGGCTCGGAGCGGTCAGAGAGTCAAGCAGTGGCGAAGCGTCCTGGCTCGCCCATAGGCCTGCCAAAGACTGTTCTGAGAACCTCTTGTTGTGGTTTGCGCGAAATGTTCTGATAACATTTCTGGTTGAGACTGTCTTGTTTCAACACATCGGACTAATGTTCTAAGAACATTGTTTTTGTTCTTAGGGCATTTCTGCGTTCTGAGAACATTTCGTGGTAGGACTATGGGAATGCCCGGACTGTCGGTCCCTGCTCAAGAGAATGACAAGCCAGAACCAGCTTGCATCGCGTATCGGCTCCTTCGCATCGGCCCCAGCCCCAGGGCCAGATTATTTCCCGCGGGCAGTGTTTTGTGAATGGCTCCTGGGGCCCGGAGAAAGCTGCCCCCGTGGAGGCCGAGATCAGGAACAGAATTGGGGTTATACAATTATCCCAGTGCGACCCTACCTAGGAGTTGGAGCCCCTAGGAAAGCAGCATTCGTAGTAACAGTAAAGCTAAGCTAAGCTAAAACTAAGCTAAAGCCAAGCTGAAGCTAAGCTGAAGCTAAGCTAACGCTACGCTAAAACTAAGCTAAAACTAAGCTAAATCAAAGCTACAGCTAAGCTAAAGCTAAGCTAAAGCTAAGCTAAGACTAAGCTAACGCTAAGCTAAAACTAAGCTAAAGCTAAGCTAAAGCTAAGCTAAAGCTAAGCTAAATCTAAGCTCAAGCTAAGCTAAAGCTAAGCTACAGCTAAGCTAAAGCTAAGCTCAAGCTAAGCTCAAGCGAAGCTAAAGCTAAGCTAAATCTAAAGCTAAAGCTAAAGCTAAAGCTAAAGCTAAGCTAAAGCTAAAGCTAAAGCTAAAGCTCCCAGGGGACTGGGGGAACCGCGGGGCGGATGCCGGGGGAACCGCCCGGGGCGTTTTGCACTGCCCGGCCCCTTTAAGATATAGGGTAAGAACCTTTCTAGGCAGTGCCTAGGTAGGGAATAACAAGTCAATCCGCGAAGGGCTCGTTAACCGTAATTGGCGTCAGCACTCAAGGTGGTCAGCCAATTCCCTTCGATCTCTCCTGGCTGACCTGGGTTTTCGGAGCCAAGTGGAGCCAAGCCCCCCTCCCGCTTACTCGAATCCTGGGTCTGGCGATTGAGTATTTCGTGACCTGCCCTGGCTCAGGACGTAGCCGTGCTTGACCCGGGATGGCGCTGATTCAGGTATGTGCGTCCCTGAGTCAAGACGACGCCCACGACGTCGCAATTTGTTGGTGACGTGGTCCCCTTGGATTGGGAACGTCGACCTCTTTTGTGCGGCGGCTTTTCATGCGCCGTCGGTTTCGATGGTCCCGCGTCCAGGAAGAACCTCCTGGCCTTTCTAAGAAGGTTTCTTTCAAGGCAGAGTTTACAAGGGTTTCGGAGGTTGCTACCACCCCCTGGATTAAAAAGTGGTGATCGGCACCATGCGAGGGAACAACCCTTGGGTCTTCGCCAATCGATAAAACTTCGAGCTTCGATCTTCGATCGGTCCCACGATGAGTCCAAGACAGGCTCGTGACCTGAAAGGAGGAACGGCGCCGCAGGGGTGGCCGAGAAGCGCGGTTGCTAGGACAGCCCAAACGGCATCGCCTTTCTCTGGCGGTGTGAATAGTGGCCGGGAAAGACTCTGTGAGGAATTCTCATGCGATATCGCCACTCTCAAGCGGCATGAAGATCGGTCTGAAAATTTGTTTCGAGGAAGTACCACGCGAAATCGCCATTTTCAGATGCCATGTTCAATTTTCAGATCGCCCTGGAAAGCGATCTGAAAGTTTTCGTGAGGAAGTCACGGAATCGCATTTTCAGATGCTGACCCCATTCGGCCGTTATGTAGTATTGAGAAATGCATTTGAAATTCCCAAATCAGCCCCAACCATTGTCCCGGGGCCCCGCGGTCCAACGGGAGGCCAACCGCGTCTTCCTCGATCCCCACGGTCTCCACTTTTTAATCCAACGGCTAACCGGCGCCAGCGCGCTGAATTTTTTCTGTTGTCTGTTTTTCCATGCTCCACAAAAGCCAGCAGATCCTGCGTCTACTACTGCGACCCACGCCCACCACTTCGTTCGAGATCCGGACAGACTTCCCACGCCGAGCGTTTCTTCGTAACCTGACCGCCGCCAGCGGGCTGAACCACGTTTTTGTTGGTATGTTTTTCCCTGATCCACAAGAGCGCGCGCATCCTGCGTCTATGACAGCGACTCACACTCACCATTTCGTTCGAGATCCTGGCAGACTGCCCACACCGAGCGTTTTTTGACCGCCGCCAGCACGCTGAACCATTATTCCTTTGCATATTTTTCCATGATCCACAAAAAACAGCACATCCTTTGTCTACTGCTGCGACCCACGCTCACCACTTCGTTCGAGATCCGGGCTTTTCCCTGATCCACAAGAGCGCGCGCATCCTGCGTCTATTACAGCGCCTCACACTCACCATTTCGTTCGAGATCCTGGCAGACTTCCCACACCGAGCGTTTTTTCGACCGCCGCCAGCACGCTGAACCATTTTTCTTCTGTATGTTCTTCCATGATCCACAAAAAACAGCACATCCTTTGTCTACTAACGCGACCCACGCTCACCACTTCGTTGGAGATCTGGGCTTTGCCTTGCTCCGCAAAAGCGCGCGCATCCTGCGTCTACTACAGCGACCCACACTCACCATTTCGTTCGAGATCCTGGCAGACTGCCCACACCGAACGTTTTTTGGGTAATGACCGCCGCCAGCGCGCTGAAACACTTTTCTTTTGAATGTTTTTTCCCATAGTCCACAAAAGCGAACGCATCTTGCGTCTACTACTGCGACCCACTCCCACCATTTCATTCGAGATCCGGGCAAAGTGCCCACGCCGAGCGTTTCTTTGCAACCTGACCGCCGTCAGGGCGCTGAATCACGTTTCTTTTTTCCATGCTCCACACTAGCGCGCGCATCTTGCGTCTTACTACAGCGATCCACACCCACCGCTTCGTTCGAGATCCTGGCAGACTGCCCACACCGTTTTTTTTTGTATCGCCGCCAGCGGGCTGAAGTACTTTTCTTTTGTATGTGTTTTTCCATGCTCCACAAAAACAAGCACATCCTGCGTCTGTCACTGCGACCCACGCTCGCCACTTCGTTCGAGATCCGGGCCTGCCTACGGCGAGCGTTTCTTTTTTGTAACCTGACCGCCGCCAGGGCGCTGAACATTTTCTATGTATGTTTTTCCATGCTCCACAAAAGCGCGCGCATCCTGCGTCTACTACAGCGACCCATAGTCACCATTTCGTTCGAGACCTGGGCAGACTGCCCACACCGAGCGTTTTTTTTGGTAACCGCCCCCTGGATTAAAAATGGTGATCGGCACTACGCGAAGCAACATCGCCAATCGATAGAACCTCTAGCTTCGATCTTCGATCGGTCCCAAATTGACTCCAAAACAGGCTCGTGACCCGAACGGAGGAACGGCGCCGCAGGGGTGGACGAGACGCGCGGTTGTTAGGACAGCCCAAACGAAATCGCCTTTCTCTGGCGGCGTAAAAAGTGGCTTGATGAAAAGACAGGAATTCTCAGGCGATATCGCTACTCTCAAGCGGCATGGAGATCGATTTGAAAATTTGTTGTGAGGCAGTCCCACGCGAAATCGCCATTTTCAGATGCCATGGCAAACTTCCAGGTCGCCTTGAAAAGCTATCTGGAAGCTTTCGTCAGGAAGTCTCGGGCGGAATCGCATTTTCAGACGCTGGCCCCACTCGGCCGTTGTAATATTTAAAAGGGGTGAGAGATGCATCTGAAATCCCCCAATCCAATCGGCCCCAACTCCAACTCCCATATCTCATTCATCCAGCGGGTTGCAAGGAGGGCTTCTCGGAAGTATCTTGGCCCCGTTGGAAGGTCTCCGCCGCCTTGAACAGGCCGGCCCCCTCGCGCCACCCTCTTGTGTCGCGGGTGGAGGACGTGTCCGCATCCACGGACTCGCGGGCCGGGCCTTGTGGCCGCGCCCCCGCGGGTACGGGGCGGTTTCTGGCGGATGCCCTGCGCGGAAAGTACCCATGCGGCCGCGCATCCAGGGAACCCAGACCGCGAGGGCGTGGATATTCAGAAGAGGAAAAGGTACCCATACCTCTACCCTTCGCCCGTTTCCCCCTTTTTGGGCCTCCTGGGAGGCCCTCGTCGCCACCGCTGGATTCGCCTGGAAATTCTGGTCAGAACGCACCCCGGTAGAGGTCTGGGGAAGCGATATCGGTACCTTTTTGGTTTCCCCACATATGGATACGTTCGCCGCTCGTGAGGAGGGTCGCCCTAGAACGCACTCCGGGAACGGTCTGGGGGCGGATCCCTTGAGGGGAGGAGGTGGAGAAGAGGAATGGAGAAGCGGGAGGAGGTCGAGCCGTGGACTTGCAGGACGCGCGGCCGTGGCTTCTCGCGAGGTTCGAGGAGGATAATGGCGTTCGCCGCTCATGGTGGTGTGCGCCGCCACGCCACTTGGCATTTGGCACGCTGCGGAGGCGGAGGCGGGCGCAGGGGCGGGGCAGGAGGGAGCGGCGCGCGCTTGGCGCGCCACCGCGCCACCGCGACCGCCCTCGGCACCTTGGCTGCGAGGTGGTACTGGCAGGACGCGGTGTTCGTGAACCCCGAGTGCCCCGGGTATGAGGACGACACGGCTCGCGGCAGTGTCGCCACGTCGTCGGCGTCGCGCAGAGGGGGGCGGGTCGCGAGGGGGGGCGGGCCGCCAAGAAGGCGGTGGGGGGCTCGTGAGAAGGCAGTGGCCTCTGGCGGCCCCCAGGGGATCTCCAGAGGCCTCCGGCGACCTCTGGGGGCTTCCGGAGGCGCCCAGAGGCCTCTGGAGATCACCAGAGAAGGAGGAGCGCCGAGGACGCAAGGCGCGATCCGCAGGCACGACCTGCCCAGGGGTTCCTCCATGCCCCAAAAATAATAAAAAAACAAATGCTCATAAAACAGTCTGGGGACTATTTTTTGAGTAGTTTCTGACCTTCTGGGGGCGTTTTCGGGGTATTTTTTGTTTTTTGTTGAAAATTCCTCCTGTAGGGGGACACGCCCGACATAAGCCTGGGGCTCCACCGTTGCGCGAAAAGCTGGGGAGACCTTGGGCCAGGAACACCTCTGGCCCCCCCCTGCGTGTTGCGGTAGGTTCGTGGCGTGCCGACGCGGCGGCGACCCCGCCGCGGGCGTTCAAAAAGGTTGCGCCGCCAGTGGCCGAGAAAGCTCAAGGTTTACGTCGGGCCTGTCCCCCTACAGGGGGATTTTCGACAAAAAATTAAGAATACCCCCAAAATAATCAAAAAGTAGTCCAAAAATGGTCCGGGGCTATTTTTTGAGCATTTTTTTTTGTTTTTACCTTTTTGGAGTATTTTTGAAGTATTGTTATTTTTTCGTCGGAAATCCCCTGTAGGGGGACACGCCCGACATAACTCATGGTTGAACGCTCCACGCGGCGTCAGAAGCCAACGCCGGGATCGTCGAGGCACGAACTGTCGCAGGTTGGGAGGCGCTTCCAGTTCGGAGGCGCCCCGAGGGCCCGAACTGCACGGACCTCGCGAAAATCCGCCACCGAGGGGCGAGGGGAGCAAACCCGCTCAAAGTCGGTCCCCGGACCCGGACCCCCTCCTGAGGTCCATTTGGTCCAGTTCTCCGCCCAGGATCGAGTTTTTAGACAGTCCCCAGGCCCAGAGACGGCCCCTGGAGGCCGAAAAGGTCAAAATCTGGATCGACGCCCACTCGCCCGAACCGGTGCCGGGCCACCTCAGACCCCCAGCCGACTCCAGCGTCCAATACAGTCGGCCCGGATTGGTAGGTCGACCCTGCCAAATCAAGGGTGCCTTTGTGTCCTGTGTCTCGCGACCCGTGCCTCCTGCATTGCTGTGGCAATGTGACCCTCGGAGGGGTCTTTTGTCCTCTCGCGTGTCCTGTCCAATGAAGTCCGACTGTAGACTCCGAGAGAGCTTCGGTCGAGCGCCTCGGGCTCCCAGGTACTTCATCGCCAGGGGGCTGCCTGTGCCCACGGCGATCAAGTCGGCGCCCCCCACCCCGCTGGAGGAGCCAGGCCAGGGGGGGCTCTTGGATCTGATCGAGGGTCGATCTTGGTGCACAGCGCACGAGGATCGAAGGATGAGGAGCGCCATGACCAAATTGAACTTCTCGGAGTTCCGCACGGGGTTCTTGGATCGGCGCTTGGTCGCCCTGGCGGCGCCTCCGGCAGTGCCCCTGGCGCGCTCCGCGCGCAAGGGAGGGGGTCCAGCGCCGATCCAAGAGATCCGCGCGGACCTCCGAGAAATTCTTCGCGACTCGCGTACCCCCACCAGCCCGTTCAGAAACCCTGCCCATGAGGGCTAACGGGCACGAAGAGACGCATACAGTGAAACAGAAGCGGGCAACCAGAGTGAACAGAGAGGTCTTTGGGAGCAAGGGGGTTGGCCTTGGAGGACCTCTTCGGGCCATCCCTAGGGCCCGCGTGGGGGCAAGGGAAGGAAGAGGAGAATAAGGAGGAGGAGGAGGAGGAGGAGGAAGAGGAGAAGGAGGGCGACGACCACGACCATGACGACGAGGTGGAGGAACAGGAAAGGAAGACGATGGTGGCAAGGACGAGGACGAGGAGCAGGAGGAGGAGGAGGAGGAGGATGACGACGAGGACGAAGACAGAGCATTCAATCTCGCTTCTTGGAGCCCGCTTGGGGCTCTTTCGGGGGATCTTGGGGTCATCTTGGGGCTATGTTTGGGTCTTGGGGCCTTCTTGGAACCCTCTTGGGTTCCAAGAAGGCCCCAAGACTATCTGTGAGCCGCCTTGGAGGCCATCTTGGATCATTCAAGGCCCTCTTGGAGCCATCTTGGGCACCCTGACCGATCGCGAGCTCTCCCGCTCAGACCCATGGACGTGGGGGGAGGTAAACCTCCCCCAGGAAGAGTGTTTTTGGAAGAGGAAAGAAAGAACTCGCTAGACCACCTTAACCCAAAGGGTTGGCGGGATTATGTTAATGCTGTTTACTGTTCCCGAGGATGACCCCAGGCCTCCCCACAAATGGCCGGAGCAGATGGGTGTGTAGGATTAAGTGGGCGGTGCGGCTCGATGTCGAGCCCGATATTCACCACGTTGACGACGCCAGGGCATCGTCGATGTCGCCGACGCATCGGCGATGCCTCGGGGATGCGGTGCGATGCTCGGGCCCCCATGTACTCGGATCCAGTGTGAGAGTCCTGAACAGTGGGACGGCATGTCGAGTGCAGGAGTACCATGCAGCATGTGTGCTAGAGTCAGCGGCAGCGGAGTGGCAGGGCAGGGAGAGGCTCGGCTCCCTACACTCTAGGCGATGCTTAAGAAAACCCAAGTTTTCGGCCAGGGTCTCGATTATTCTTAATGTTTCAATGTAGATCCTAAGATTTGAATAGACATTCTGGGTTTTAATTCAAATTCTGAGATTATGAATTTCTTAACCCATGATTTCTAAAGCATTTCGCGGGGTGTACCACGGTTGACACGAGCCTGATACGCACCGTCTGCGCAGTCTCTCTGGCACGAGAAGCATCACCGCAGCGGGGTTGGCCGAGCCCAGCTCCAGCCAGCGCCTCCCAGCGGCGAGGGCCTCCCCAAGCGCGCGCGCGTAGCGGCGCCGTCGCCAGCGACCCGCGGCAGGCCATGCAACAGCACAGGAAGGTCGGGAGACTCTCCATGGGGGGGGCCTGCCCCCCCATGGGATCCCCAGGGGATCCTATGGGATCCCGCCCCCTGGGATCCTATCCCCCCATGGGATCCCCCCCCATGAAGAGTCTCCCTAGAAGGCCGGGCGAAGCCCGCCAGGAAGGGGTTCGGGCACAGCCGAGCAGTCCAAAGCGCTCGGGAAGTAGGCGGGCGGAGTTCGCAGGCAGGCAGCAGCAGCGGCGGCAGGCGTCGAGTGGCAGGGAGGCGGCCTCAAGTCGCCCACGTTCGATGGTCTCTCGGAGCACCGGCGAGAGCGGTCCTTTGTGACGAGAGCCTTCCTCGGCAGGCAGACGCAGACATCACCGCACCTGCTGAGGGCGGCCGGGGATTCAGAAGGGTCGATCCAGAAGTCGCTGCAGGACGAGGGCGCCTCGGTAAACCATACAATAGGTTTCAGCTTGGCCATGGCCGTGGAAGGCAGTGGTGGTCAGATGTACCTGCGAGCAGTTGAACAACAGGGCGGCGCAGCAGCTTGGAAAGCGGCGTGCAAGATGTACAAACCAGCGACGGCTTGCCGGCCCACAGTACCATGACGGCATCTTTGCCATCAACCAGTTCCCACATACCGTAGCGGAGTTCGTGGAGGCTCAGTGGGGACGCGACATCACGAGGTACGAGAGGGCTTCAGGCGAAGTTTTCAAGTTTGGGCGCGAAGCTGAGCGTTTACCTCCAGAGCGCGCCCAAGAACATCGCGGCGATGCCCCAGATGGCATGCCAACCCGACGTGCGACGAGCGCGTGGCGACCACCGCCCAGCACCTGCAGGCGGCGACGACCGACGACGGCCGGTGTTGGAGGCCCCCACCCCCGCCACCTGGACCTCCAAGGGGCAGGGGGCCCGGGCGATGGAGGTAGAGTCGGAGGAACGAAGAGAAGAACCGGCGGGAAAACGAACCCGACGGACATCACACCCGAGCACTTCAGATGCGGGCGCAGGGGCCGCGACGCAAGGGGCTGCTGGCGCCCAGTGCAGGCGAACGGCCAGACAGGACCCAAGGGGCGTGGTCGCGGGGACCCCCAGGGCAAAGGTAGGGAACGGACCAACCAGGGCGTTTCGGTCAAGGAGCTCAGCGCAAATGGATGCCGTGTCCCGGTGAGCTATTCGCCCAGCAGTGCGGCGGCGTGAACCGCAGGGCTCTTGGCCAGCCAGATCGGGCCACCGATCCAGCACCTCCAGCTCGAGGGGGCGATCCCGACACCCAGAACTCTCTCGGCGAGGCGCAGCTTGGCGGGGGCGGTGGCCGCGGCGAGCAGTTCAGGGCCGCTCGCTCAGGCGCATGCAGGGGCGACGCCAGCACATGCCAGCAACCGGGACAGCGGCTCCCAAACGGAAGCGAGGCGTAGATGACGGGGGTGGCCAGGCCAGGAGCAAGTCACGGATCGCTACGATTTGCGCGGTCAGCCAGGTGTGCAAGGGGCCGACGGTGGAGGACGAGGTCTGCGATAACGGATGCTACTTCCATTTGGCGAGGATGGAGCACCTCGAGAAGAGCACGGGCGACGGCAAGCAGATAGCGAAGCAGATTCCGATGTTCGAGACGACTTCCAACACCTTGGCAGGCAAGTGGATCGACCCTACCAGGCCGACGGCAGCAAAGAGACTAGGAAGACCACGCAGGCATTCGAGCAGCAGACCTAAGGCCATGGGAACTTCGCGGCCACCACCCCGTCACCCTCACACCTGAAGGCGACGTCGGCCAACTCGGAGGTGAATACTCGGTGGCACTCGGCGTTTGCAGTGCAGCATTCTACCAGGCGCCTCTGACGGAACACCGGAATTTTTCGGGGCCGCCGCCCGATGCAGGATAACCAGCAGGTTGCGCGCGGGAAGCGCTGCGCGCGCCCCCCGGACTCGAGGAGCGCCCAAGGCAAAGGGAGATCGCGGCGAGGCGACGATGGAGCAGATGCGTCTTGATCGAGGGTGCTGCGACGGCTTTGTTTAAGGGCACAGAACAAAATCAAGGCAGGACGACGTGCCGACGATTTTTTCGCGGCAGGGCCCCGAAATGCAGCGGGCCAATTGCGGGCGCAGATGAGCGAGAAGCCCGGGCGGGCACAGATAATCGAGATACCTGGGCTCTCGGACGCGTCTAAGCTGTGCAACGCAGGCGACGAAGGCACCTTTTTGAGCGCGCAAGTCCGCGGCATCGAGGGTGGCCATGCCGTCGCTGGCAAGAACATCGCCGACCGAACACGTGCTACTGGAGCTCCAGTTGCAGACAGCGAAACCTTCAGTCGTCCCGCAAACGAAAGAACAAGGTTCAGCAAAAGGACGACGAGGACTTTTCGAACGCGCCAGGCCACGGCGCGCGCGCGGGATGCGCGCGGGGAATGTATTGCAATTTTCAAGCCACAGGGTTGACATTCAGCACGGAGTTGGAGCGCTTTGCCGCGGCATGGGGGCGCCGGCTCAGAGAGACCAGCATGGGCCGAAGACAATGACAAGGCACCTGGCAGGGACCAAGGACGTGGAGTTGGCAGTGACACCAGACAGAGAGATCAGACAGATTTCACAGTGCAGCACGGACGCAGGAATCGCCAGACAACTGGGACGACGTAGTCTCAGTCAGCGACGCTGTACTGAAGTACGACGGGTGCACTGTGCTGTCGTGGGCGCGGGGTCAGGAGTCAGGGCGGCGTGGCCCTGGCTTCAGGGGAACGCGAGCTGCGCGCATGTGGGTCCGGCGCAGCCGAGGCGAACGCGACGCCTGTTTTGCCAAGCGACAACAGCAGTGCACTGCACAACGTGAAAAAGAGGACCAAGAGGACCAGGTAAGATGAAACACGTCGGGATCCGGTTCTTGGCCTTGCAGCAGTATCGCGAACAGAAGCACCTGGAGTCCGAAGTCATTCACGCGGGCGACAACAAAGCAGACGTGTTGACGAAGCCGAAGGCCCAGGAGGAAATCGCGAAGCTCTCCCGCAGCGTAGGCGTAGGCTTTGTAAGCAGACCGGTCCACCTTAGCGGCGACGAACTGGCTGAGGCCTTTTCGGACAGTCCGTAGCAGGAAGGGAGGCTCGAACCAGCATAGCATTTGGGGCCACCTGTGAAGAAGGCATGTTAATGCGCATAAGTTGCCCGCTTTGTTGTGTGCACTATCTGTTCGAATGTTGACGATATTTACTGCGATGGCTGTTGCAGGCTTGTTGATATGTTGCTCGTTGTAGTTGTGGCCTTGCTACTGGCTGCTCTATGTTATGTTGTATGTTCGTCACTGCCAACGCGCAATCGTCGTTGCATGGATTTCCAGCCAGGTCTGCTTCTCTTTTGCACGTCGCCCTTCACATGCTCAGCTCGCTTTTCGTGAACGATGTTGTACGGCGACGGCCTTGCCTGCACATTGCGAGTGTCAGTCGCGCAGGGAACCATTTTTGGGCCGATGTCTGGCGAGTCGGCGAGATGACTTACACAACGGGACACTTGAAAAAAGGCTCCCGATAACGCCACCCCCTTCCCACTCCTCCTCCCCCCCCTCCCCCTGGATGATCGTGGCCGCTGAGCGATTTTGGGGCTGAGGACGTCCCAGTGTCGGATGACAGTTCCCATCGGAAAAGCAAACGTCCTCCAGGCGGGATGAGACAGGGGATGACGGAGGGACGGCGGAGGGAGGGAGGAGGGGGCGAGGAGGAATGATACGTGAAGACGAGATGGCAACATGGCGTGGGGGTGAGGGGGGGCACTGTGCCGTATCAAGGCTTCACGCGAGCGTGGTGCAACGCAATTTGTTTATCCTCGTCATTGTCCCCCTTTTCCTCTTCCTCCTTCCCCTCCCACCTCCTCTGCTTTATCATGCTCGTCATCGGCCCTCCCCAGTGTTCCTGCCGCCGCTGTCCCGCCCCTCGCTGTAGCCGTCGTGAGCATGGTCGTCTTCCACCTCGCGGCGGTCTCGTCGACGGAGTCTTCTCGTCGCCCTGGGCTGTCGCCCTCGCCGTCGTTCTCGTCGTCTTCGCCCCCGTCGCCCCCCGACAGACCAACTGAGCCTCGCGCAGACCCCGAGCCACGAGGACCCCCCGCGCGCCCGCGGCCCAGAGCGACCGCGGCGGGCCCCCGTCCGCAGAGGGTGCCCCCGGCCCTGCGGGCACGGCCGCCGCGGCGTTCCCCGAAGGCTCCTCCCGGAGGGGGCTGGCCGAGGGCTGCCCCGCGGAGCCCCGCGGCGGGCTCCTGCGCCGCTGCTCCCCGACGGCGGGGAGGACCGAGTCTTGACGGCCGAGGTCGCGGGCACGGCAGCCGTTGAGCTCCCCGGGGTTCCGTCAGAGAGGGCCGGCCGAGGCCCCTCCGCTGGGCCGAGTGGCGGGCTCCCGCGCCGCTGCACTCGGCGGCCCCCGTTTGCCCGCCGCCTCCCTTCGAGGATCCTCCTCCTCCTCCTCCTCCTCCTCCTCCTCCTCCTCCTCCTCCTCCTCCTCAATATGATGCTGCTCCTCGTCCTGATGCTGCTCCTCCTAATGCTTCTCCTTCTCTCCATCCTCCTCTCCGCCTCCTCCTCCTTCTCCTCCTCCTCTTCCTCCTCCTCCCTCGTGTTCCTGCTTCTCTTCCTCCTGCTCCTCCTGCATACCTTCCTCCCCTCCCACTGCTGCGCTACGCCGCCACACGACATCCCCCACGCCGGGCGCGCTAACAGCAGGCTGGCGCCCGAAGCGCGCGCGAGCCTCGACGGTCGAGGTATTTAGGGCATTCTGGGGTGCCGTTGTCTTCTCGAGGCTGCTCATGGGCTTCACAGGCCCTACCCTCTGACGTAAGCTGTACCACTGCCGATACCTCTGCTCCTCCCACGCTGCCACTGCTGGATTTGCGTCGAAAGCCTGGTCGGAGAGCGCCTCAGGAGAGGTCCAGGGAGCAGCGTCAAGGTCAACCCGCATAGTAAGGATGAGCGGCTTTCCAAGGCTACCCTTGCATCCTTCCCCTTCGGCCCATCCTTGGCCGCTTTCGCTGGCCGCGCCCCGCTCGCAAAGTGTCGACATGGCCCTCCAAGGCCCTTCCTTGCACCCTCACCGTGCAGCCTTACTGTACGGGTTGACTGTCCCGGTGCCTTCTCGTACCCCCGGGCCGAGGCTTTTGGGGCGTTCTCCCCTGACCTTCCAGGAGGGCTACAAAATAGCACTAGGACCTCGACAGCTCATTTCCTGTCGAGGTTTTAGGCAGTCCAGATAGGTCTATAGGTCTGAAGGGCCATTTTTGTTAGCACTCTGGAAGGTCAGGGTCTGGGGCCCCCCTGTGTCCCGGAGCGTGTTGGGGCCTCGCCGGCCGGGCGACACGGAGTCCGCCCCCCGCGCAGGGCAGAGGGGCGCTGGCTGCCCAGGTGTTCTCTCCACCCCTCCATGCCGCCTCGTCGTCCTCGTCGTCCTCGTCGTCCTCGTCTCCCCCCCATGCTCGTGTCCTCGTCGTCCTCGTCGTCCTCTGGATCTCGGCCTTGCTCGCGCGCTGGCTGGCGCAGACCTTCTGTGCAGTGCCGCTGCCGGTGTCGGGTTGGCCATCCGGTGGCCTCGGAGACGCTTTTGAAAGCCATCAGGGCGGGTGTGCTCAGCAGGTTTCGAGACACGGGGGGGTCGTTCCCTTACCTTCCAGAGTGCCAGCAAAAATAGCCCTTCAGACCTATAGACCTATCTGGACTGCCTGAAACCTCGACAGGAATTTAGGTGTCGAGGTCCTGGTGTTATTCCCTACCTAGGCTCTGCCTAGAAGGGTTCTTACTTCCTTGGCTTAAAGGGGCCGGGCAGTGGAAATCGCCCCGGGCGGTTCCCCCAGTCCCCTGGGAGCCAAGCAAAAGCAACAGCAAAGGTAAAAGCAAACGCGCGGTTCCCCCAGTTGCGCTCCCTGGGTGCCAAGCAAAAGCAAAAGCAAAGGCAAAAGTGAAGGCAACAGCGAAGGCAAAACAAAAACATAGCATAGCATAGCATAGCATAGCATAGCGCAGCATAGCATAGCGCAGCATAGCATAGCATCGCATAGCCTAGCCTAGCCCAGCATAGCATTGCGCAGCATAGCATAGCGTAGCAGACCAGAGCAGAGCAGAGCATAGCATACTCCAGATTTCGTAATAAAGGGAGGGGGGTCTCATTTCGGGGGGGGTCTCTTCCAAGCTATCTTGGAGGGCCTGGGGGGGTCTGGGGACGATGTTTTGGAGGGTTCTCCCCCAGGGGGGGAAGTTCTGAAATGGCTTGTCTTGGAGGGTCCAGACCCCCTCCCTTTTATTACGAACTCTGGAGTAGCGTAGCATAGCATAGCGAAGCACAGCATCCACTAAGGACGCAGCATAGCATAGCATAGCATAGCATAGCATAGCATAGCATTGCGCAGCATAGCAACTACGACGATGAGGAGAAGGAGGAGGACGGCGTTTACCGCTCCTACTAATGTTGCTTCCCTAGATGCTCCAACTCCGAGGTAGGGTCGCACTGGGGTAATTTGTTAACCCTCCTCAAAGGTCAGGGTTTCAGGGCCCTGGGGCCATCATCAGAAACGACCAGATGGAAAATCGGTGTAACATCGGTCAAGGGGTCGAGGCGTGTGTGGGCCGAGGATCGCGCTTCGCGCGGCAGGGCCTGGACCAGGGAGCTGCCTCTCTCAAGGGGGGGTTCAGGGCGGCGGGAAGACGACCGCGAGTCGTGGGGCGCGGGGCGCGAGGTTAGCCAACATTGCACAAGAGACACGGCGTCGGAGGTATGGGCGTTCATGGCGGGCTCGTGTCGCTTCCGCGCGGCGGCAGTGTGGGCGCGGGCGCTCAACCGTCCTCCCCAGCGGTTCCTATCAGGACGCCGCAATCGGCCAGCAACTGCCCCTCGGACCAATCCGAGGCGTTGCCGACGCCGTTTTGGTTCCACCGAACCTTGCCCCAGAGGGAGGGCAGGTGGGGCGGGGTCAGGAATGGGAAATATGGTTCTAGGGCACTCTCGAACGGCCGCGGCGGCCGATACATCATCCAGGACCGCCATATTTCCGAGATCCCCGATCCATCTCAGTCCGATCGACGTGGTCTTGGTCCTGGTTTTGTCTTAGGAGGAGGAGGTGGAGGAGTACGAAAAGGAGGAGGAGCAGGAGGACAGGAGGAGGACAGGAGGAGGAAGAGGTGGGGGACCCGGGGTCCGCCCGCACCTTGGCGAAAAGCACGGTTGATTTGAAGCTTGCGTTTGTCCGTCCAGAAGTTCCCCCGCAATGTTCTCCCCCCCTTCCGGAAGTCAAAGCAGCTTCTTTGACGCCAATGTGAATTTTTAAATTGTGTTGCAAAATCACAGTTGGTACCAGGGTAATGATGCTAAGAGATTCCAGCCCAGCCTGTGCCCTCGGTATTGTGCGCCATCCGCTTTTCGGAACTCGATATGAAACGACGGGGGTCGGGAGATGCGGAACGAAACGAGTGCTTACACATACAAGAGCGACGTTTTCAGATCAGGGGGCATCTATCTATCTATATATGTATACCTCGGCTTGGCCTATAGAGTCTTCCTCCCTGGCTTGCTTTGCCCGTCTAGTGAAAGGAGGGAGAGGAGAGCAGGGAAGGGGGGAAAGGACCTTGAGGCGAACCCATCACAAACCAGTGATGCTGCAGCAGGCCCTCCCGTCCGAAGTCCCTCCCTTCATGAATCCACATGAGTACCGCCTGTTTTCTCAGCGGGCAGGGCCCAAGGAGGGCAACAAGTTGTCATGCACCGTGCCGTCCGTTTGTCTGTCTGCCTGTCTGTCTGCCTCCCCCGAGCAGGCGAGGCAGTTGTGGTCGTGTCAAAGCGCCGTCGTGCAGTGAGTTGGTTCGTTGCAAGTGCAGCGTGGCACACGGCGGAAAGGACCACATCATCGAGACGTGGGACGAGGGCTATTCGCACGAGCAGGACGGGCCCGGCGGGGTCATATGATCGAGCCAGCGTGATTTCATGTCTAGCAGTCTTTCCAGCACGGTCGGCGATGTTGGGGTAAGGAGCGTTTGTCGAAGCAGTGGTTGTCCTGATTTGGCGCTGTCCCATGGCTGATGGGCCACTTCGGTCGCCGAGCGTGCTCGTTGAAGAGGGTCATTTAAATAGATCTTCGTGTTGCCAGATGCAGCGAAGTTTCACACATGAGAGCCGCTCTCACTATGTAAGGGTTGTCGATGTTGCTCTATGTATGTGGTGGCATGGCGATGGATTCCAGTAGTATCATCTTTTGTGAACCTGAAGTGTCCACTGTCTGTTGCGCCTGCGTGTGAGAATCCGTGATGGACGCTGCTTTTTGTTTGCCCTTCTTTCTGGCTGACTGTGCTTGGCTGCAGAAGTGGTGTGGACGAGGGGAACGAGGAGGCGGACGAAGGCGAGGGAGGAGGAAGGAAGAGGAAATGGGGGGAGCAGCGAGCGACCGCATGTGCAGGATGCATGCCAAGTTGGCTCACATGATGTTTTCACCTCCTGCGAGTAGGTTCCACGATCCGGCCCCAGCCAGGGTCCAAGGTGCATGAGGAGGGCATGTGCGAATGTGCTAAATCACATAGCGTAATATATGTACATAGCGGTCGGTCTGGTACCCCTCTCCGAAGCATCAGCCCACGCTCTGGTTCCAGGCGGATGCCGTACGACCTCTGAGCTTTGCTCTGGTGGCCTCTGTCAAAGGTTCAGAGAATCTGCACGACCCGAGGCGTCTGTGGTTTCACTGATGCCTGAGCCTCCGCCCGCACCTGCCCAACCCCCTCAGATCGAAAGGCACGGTAGGAAGCACGACCTTGGCATTTTCTTTTTGATGGCTGCAGCGTCTGCCAGCGGCCATGGTGATCATAGCCGACCGGCGCTGGCATCTCCACGCCCCCCTCCCTGGCAGGAGGCCGCCCTCATCGTCGAGTACATCAGCAGGCCGCCGCTCTTCTCCCCACTGCCCCTGCTGTCCACCCCGGTGCTCCCTCGGCCCCCCGCCCCGAGGGGTGCGATCTCAGGAGTAGGATGGACGTTGGGCTTCGACGACCTACGAAACCATGTCGGGAAAAGTCCGGGATCGGGTCTGGCCCGGTGGAGTGCGGGCGGACGGCAGCGGGGGGGCCACCAGCGTGGGGGGATCGAGGGTTGCAGGACCGTGGCTCTCTAACGGGCCCTCGGTTGCCACCGCGGGCCGAAAAGAGCACGTCCGTTCACCCCACGACCACTGCCGCCCTGTCATCGAACACCCGAAGAGTTCAAGGGGGAATCAGTTCTGCGAGGGGGTGTGTTTCAGGGGGCGACAGAACGCGGTACACAGAGTAGAGTCCAGTCACTTGCGGAACGCATTCAGGCCCACCCGCCGAAGCAGAAAGGCGTGTGCCAGCCGCATTACCGTGATAAGGCTCCCTACTCCTTCGCAGCCGTTGCCCCATAAGGCTCCGCATTCGTACCAGGGGCCGTCGCTGCAGTGAGCTGACCGTGAAAGCGACGATGCGAAGTTGTTGAGGATCGTAACTAGTTCATCCCGCCCCCGCCTTCGACATTGACGGGTTCGTCCAAGCCCGCAGCGAACGAGTTTCGCAAGTGCACGCGCAGAGACATCATAATATGCTGCATTTGGAAACAAAAAATAAGTATCTCGCACGACTTAGTAGCGTCACGTGTCCCCACAAACCCATCCAGAAACAATGCACACGCGAGTTGCACTGAACAGTGAAGCGTAGCAGCATGCAGCAGAATACAGAGGGGGCATCCGTCAAACCAGAGTTGTCGATCAGCCCAGGCAGACCGAGCAGTGAACCACATTTGTGTTCGCGGCCTTGTCGGATGAGGAGGTCGCAGAGGAGGACGGATGAAGAGGATGCGGGAGGACGAGGAAGAGGAGAACGTGGAGAAGGACGGATGAGGAGAATGGCAAGCAGTAGAAATATGAGTTTGACGGATCACGTTCCCATTCAATATTTGACGACATTTGGCCGGAAGGAATGAGGAGGAATACGCGGACGAGGAGGGGGGAGGGGGAGGAGGAGGACCCGCCACAAAGATATGTATTATGTATATATATATACACACGCGGACACCTTCCAATGGATTGCTCCTGGCCCTCAGGAGAGGGTGGCGGTGTGTGAATCACCACTGGGAGCCAGCGAAGTTATACACCGCCACCCTCCTTGAGGGTGTCTGCGCATACATTTCTGCGGCGCAGAGTAGGACACGGAGGATAGGTAGCATGATGGTCAGTTCTAGCTCACTGATCACGATGGCGGTGAGCTGACAAAGTATCTCCAGCGCCCCGTGCGCCTGCTGATCAAAGTATCTCCGCCGGCGCCCCGGCTCAAGCCTTCTCTGTGAGGGGCCTCAGGCGGCCTCGCGCGCTTCGCTCGGCCGCTGCACGAGAGCTGCGGCCCGTGGGGAGCCCTGCTTGCGCTCCACGCCTCCGTGGTGTGGGTGGCGCGCCGCTGGGGCCAGCCGGGGCCCCGCCAGTGCCCGCGGCGGCGCATCGGCCAGAGCCGCCGCCGGCGGCCCCGGCACCCGCTCCGCAGGCGCGGAGCTGTCCGGCGGCTTCGCCGCCAATGTTCGCGCAGGTCCAGGACTTGTGCGAGGAGCTCGCGCGGTGCGTGCCGACGCCGTCCCTTTCTAGCTGGTAGATCTGTCCTGACCCCTGTCCGGCCTGCCCCGAGCCCGAGAAGGGATCCATGCACTGGGGCGTCCAGCTCGTCGGTCTTTTCACGCCCCTGCTGTGGGAGGCCTTCTCCTTCTGCTTGGCCGCCGTGCGAGGTTGGCTCTGGCGCCGGCTTTTTGGCGCCTGTGCGGTGGAGGCCGCCGCGGCGCCTTCGGCCGTCATTGTCGGCCCAGTGGAGGCCAGCAACGACCGCAGGTTCCCGCGAGACAAGAGCCGAGTGTTAACCAGATGGACGTTGGTAATGAGCTGCTGGTGTGTTACGCTGTGCCTCGCGATCCTCTGCTACACCGTCGTGTTGTGCTTCGGGGCTGTTCGCAGGAGCCGCTGCACGCCGCCGTGGCGTCGCCGGACCCCGACGTCTTCATCGAGGAAATCACGCCGGACAACGGCGACATCGCGGCGTGGTACCGCTGCGGGTTTGTTTGCGTCTTGCCAGCCGCTGCCACGGAGATGGCCATCTACGACTTTCACCAGCCGGTCACGGCGAACGAATTTTGTCAGCCTGGTGCCGATGGCGAGAGGTTTGGTCGTGGCCCACGACGCCTGCCCCCAGGCCGCGCGCGGGCCCCCAGTTGCTGTGGTGCCTGCGGCTGCCCTGGGCGCGCCTCCCGCCGCTTGGGCGGCTGTCGCAGTCGTTCCCGTCCCGCCCGCCGCCGCGGCCAGCGGGGTGCCCGGCGGCGCTGGGCTGGGCCTCGATGGCGGCGCCGCTGGCGGCTTCGCTGCTCCCGTGGGTGGGGCCGCTCCTGCGCGCCTGCAGGAGGCGCCGCGGCTGCCGCTGGAGGAATGGCTGCCGCCGCGCCGGGAGGAGAACCTCTCGCCGCCGCGCCGGCCGCTGCGGATGGGGACGGTCGCGCCGGGCTCGCGGCCGCGCTGGCCGGCCGCTCGCCGCCTCCAGTGCCTGGCGCTGGTGGCGCGGGGTCGACGGTGGAGTCGGCGCGGCCAGGCAGCGCGATGGGGAAGAGTGTCTGGCGCCGGCACTGTGCTACGACATCAACGGAAAGCGGCGCAGGAGCTAGCGTCGGCAGCGGTCTTGCTCGTCACCATCGCGTGGCCAGATTGGCCCATCCCAGGGCCACGCGCCTTCTATCGGGTGGTCGTCTTTGCGCTGAAGAGCGGCGGGTCCACCTTGGGCCACCATGCGCAGCGGGGGTCGCTCACCCAGCGGACGCTCGACGTCATCGCGGTCAAGGGCCCTTTGGAGTTCAGCAGGATATTAGAGACGTCGTTCTGCTGCGACAATCTCGATGGCGGCGATTGCGCGTCGGTCGAGCTCGTCGCCAGGCAGGCAGGTCCAGCTCTGCGAATAGCACCATCGAGACCTTCTTCTCCGCACAAAACCAGGCGATGATCATCGCGACGACAACGACTTCACTGGGATGGCCGCCGCCCGAGGCCCCGCGGTGGCACCAGCTCTCGCCGCGCGAATCTCGGAGCAAACAGCCCAAGATAATAATTTCGATTGCCGAAGAAAGGCGCAAGGCGAGGGAGGGGCGAGCGCTGGCCGGGCCCAAGAAGGAGGCCAAGGGCGGCAAGGATGGCGGCGAACAGCCGTCAGCCGCTCGCAGTTCCGGCTGCCTGCTGCCTCATAGCCCCCGGCTGGCAGGCCGCGGCGTCTTCGGCATCTCCGGGATGTATCGCCAGCGCGACGACGTTTCTTTTCTCCCCCCGCATGTCCCCGCCCCCGGCACGGGTGGCAGTCGGGCAGACGCGCGCCGAGGGCTTCGCCGGCGGCGCGCCCTCGACGAGCGGGCCAACGACGGCGCGCCCCTGCCCGCGGCGACGCGTCGGCGGAGGCGCCGACGGCTGTCCAGCAGCAGCGCCTCGAGCATCATCCCCGCGGGGGCCTCCTTGGGCTCTGCGGCACCGCCGCCGTGCTCGGCGGGAACTCCGCCGCCGCCGCGCCCTGCGACGGGGGCCCCGCGCCCTGTCCGGCCGCGGCGGCGGCGCCTGTCGACCTGGCCCCCGCGCCCGCCGAGCACGCAGCTCACGGGCGAGGGGCTCGGTGGCCGAGATGCGAAGACATCCGGCTGCACCGGCTGCTTCGCGGTCCGAGCTCGGACTTCTTCGTCTATGCGTCGAACCTGCCTTTTGCAACCGGCGCGTCCACTCGGACTTCATCGAGGGGGTGCCAGATCGCGGCGCGGCTCGCCTCGGGCCCGCGACCGCCCCGGCGGGGCCGTTCTTCGCCGGCGAGAAATCGGTCCAGCGGCGGATCATTTTCGACGCGCGGTTGGCCAATGGCGACGTCGAGCCGCATCCATCGACCCGCCACCTCCCATGGGCGCCCGCCCTTGCGAGGATGGGGGCCCACGAGCGCGACGTCGTCTGGTGCTCGATTGGGGGCGTCCAGGACGCATTCTACACCATGGCCGCGCCGCCGGAGCTGGGCCCCCTCCAGGCTTTCGCCATTTCTCGCGTGCGGTTGGCCGACGCGAGGTCGGCGGGGCGCGGCCTGCCGCCGCTGCTCCGCTGACGCCCGCGCTGGCCGCGCTGCCCGCGAGGTGGGTCGGGGCGCTGCGCCTCGACCAGCTCGTCGCTGAGGAGATGCAGGCGAGGGGCGGGGTGGGCGCAGACGCTGTGGTCAAGGACCGCGCGGCGAAGAGCCCGCCGGGCCATGCCCGCCCGCTGGTGGCCGCCAGCGACGCAGACAACCCCCCGGCCCAGGGCGCCCCCCGCGCGCGCGCGGCAGCGGCTTGGCGGAGCGCGACGGCTAGTTTCGTCGACTGGGGTTTCTTGGTTTACGAGAGCACCGCCGAGGCCGCGGGCGAGACCGACATCGCGCACTTCTCTCGTGGCGGGCGGGCCCGCGCGGCGCGGGCGACGCCTCGCTGGGCGCGGTGGCTCCGCCTCGCCATCGAGGGGCCGTTGGTTCGGGGCCGCTACTCCGGGCGCGTCCTGCAGGAGGTCGCGGGGCGAGCCGCTTGGCTCGCGCTGCCGCGGCGCCCCGCCCCGTCGATCTGCAACTTGGCGCGCGCGCCTTCATCGAGGCCCATCAGCGCCAGGTGGAGGCGCCGCGGGGGCGCGTGGCGACGGAGCTCCAACGCGCAAGGCCCCCGCCCCATGTCGCGGCTCGACCCGGCACCAAGTGGCGCCCCAGAGTGGCCGCCGGCGACGCCGCCCATTGGGGCGGCGGCGCTTGCGCGCGGCCCGCCTCGGCGGGCCTCGCGCTGGCCGCTGGCGAGGGTCGCTCGGCGGCCGGCCACCCAGCTTCGGGGCGCGCCGCGGGAAATTGTTTTTCGCTTCGCGCATCCCGACCAGCCCATCCCAAAACAACGCACTTTGCGATGCGCACCGATGGTCGTGACTTTCGGGCGCGTCTCCTCCTGCTCTTGCATATCTTCTCCTCCTTCCGCCCACCTCCTATCTATGTTCGGTTATGGTTTCTGGTTGTGCCCCAGAGTGGCCGCCAGCGACGCCACCCATTGGGGCTGCGGCGCGTGCGCGCGGCCCGCCTCGGCGGGCCTCGCGCTGGCCGCTGGCGAGGGTCGCTCGGCGGCCACCCAGCTTCGGGGCGCTCCGCGGGAAATTGTTTTCGCTTCGCGCATCCCGACCAGCCCATCCCAAAACAACGCACTTTGCGACGCGCACCTATGGTAGTGACTTTCGGGCGCGTCGCATCTCTCCTCCTCTTTCGCCACCTCCTATTGATTTTCTGTTATGGTTTCTGGTTGTGCCCCAGCGTGGCCGCCAGCGACGCCACCCTAGGGGGCTGCGGCGCCTGCGCGCGGCCCGCCTCGGCGGGCCTCGCGCTGGCCGCCGGCGAAGGTCGCTCGGCGGCCATCCAGATTCGAGGCGTCCTATGGGAAATTTTAGTTATTGACGCTTGCCTGTCGCGCCTGCGTTGGCTGGGCCCCGCGCGCAGCGGACTATCAGCTTGCGCCGAGCAGCATGGCGACCCCGAGCAGCCCCGAGCGGCTGCTCATAGATGGCGCTGATCCTGTTCCTCGGCTGCCAACCGCCCCAGTCTCCCCCGACCTTGGCACGGGCGGCGCCCTGCCAGACGCGGACCACGGCGGCCTCCCGCGCGATGCGGATTGCCCGCTTGGCCGCGCCGTCAGCGGCCGCGGCGGCTGCGAGGGGCGCCCTTTGCCGGCCGCCATTGCGCGGCGTGGCGGCCCGCCCGGGCCCGCGCAATCCCGCGCGCTTGGAGGGGCGGTCGGCTGCGGGGCCGACGCGCGCGGACTATTTCAAGGAGGCTCGGAGCATCCTGGAGCGGGCCGCGGGGTCGAAGCTGGAAAGGGCAGCCGCCCCGGGCCTCGACCGCGCGCTGGCGCCGTGTCTGGACAGGCGCTCCCAGAGGTCTGAAAGGACTGTTTTTTAGTCCGGGTTTTATCTTGGATGTCGGGACTATTTTTTTAGTCCGGACAAAATGTTGTTTTTTTTTTGTTTTTAGTCCGGACACACGTGCGATAGGGTGCACGTTGTCCGAAATGGAAATATTATACACAACAAGCGTTCACGTTTATGAACCGTTGGTTTCGTTGCGCGGCATCTCGTCTTTCCATGTTGTTGCACCAGTTGTGTCCGTTATGTTTGCAAAGGCCTCCTTCCAAGGGCATTTGCCTCTCGGGCATGGTACTGGTCCGTTGTTGTCTCGGGTCTTGGAGGGAGGAGGGAGGAGGAAGGGAGGAGGGAGGGAGGGAAGGAAGGAGGGAGGAGAGAGGGAGGAAGAGGGAGGGAGGGAGGGAGGGAGGGAGGGAGGGAGGGAGGGAGGGAGGAGGGAGGGAGGGAGGGAGGGAGGAGGGAGGAGGAGGAGGAGGAGGAGGAGGAGGAGGAGGAGGAGGAGGAAGAGAGGAGGAGGGGAGGAGGAGGAGGAGGAGGAGGAGGGGAGAGGAGGAGGAGGAGGAGGAGGAGGAGGAGGAGGATGAGGAGGAGGAGGAGGAGGAGGAGGAGGAGGAGGAGGAGGAGGAGGAGGAGGGGAGGAGGAGGATGAGGAGGAGGAGGAGGAGGGAGGGACGCACGCGCGCGGCGGCGCGCGCTGGCGGGGAGGGCCTCCAGGTGGACGCCGCGGTGGGGGCGGCGGGGGTGGCGGGGGCGGCGCGCGGACGGCGCTCGCACGCGCACCCCGTTCCCCGCTCGCTCCTCTCGACCTCCGCCCCCACCCCAGAGCCCGCCGCAGACGCCGATTCGTGCCGAGCCAAGGGCAAGGGGAGAAGGCACCGCAAAGCAGAGGAGCAGAGGAGGGATGAGGTGACCAGACCAGGGGAGGGAGGAAAGAGAAGGGGGAGGAGACGGCCCCAGGACCACTAAGGAGCTCGGGAGGAAAGAGAAGGAGGAGGGGACGACAGCAAACCGACAGGACCGACCAGGAGAGGGAGCAAAGGGGCAACGCAGGACGCAAGGCGACAAGGCGAGCGGGGAGGAAGAAGTGGCTCACTGTGGCACGTTGTTGTTGTTGTTGGTGGTGGTGGTGGTGGTGCTGTGTTATGTTTATGCGATTACACGTTTAAGCATCAACCTAGGACATCGATGCGTTTTGTTTCGGCAATTGCTTGTTGTGTTTTCTGATGGGCCGTCCTGGGGGCCCGAAGCCTCGAGCGAATTCCGATTATCCTCACAACCAGGGGCGATCACGATTATGATGCCGATGATGGTCATGCCGTTCAGCCAATCATGCTCTCTAAATCGAGCTCCTCAACGTCACCGTCATCTGCGGCTTCCGCCTCGCGGTCTAGAATGCACACAGGAGGTCCCGACGTGTGTGAAACATACCAGTCCCAATACTTCAGACCACGATTCAGAGCTGCGAAACAAGCCTCGCGAACGGGGTGGCGAGTCGGCGGGCAGGTCACGCGCTCGGTCGTACGTAACTGTGTGTCCAGGGCCAGGTTCCAGGAGAGGCTGCCATTCCTCCTGGGGCTGCCGACGACGACGACGACGACGACGACGACGACGACGCAACCGCCTTCAAGAAGTGAAACACCAGAAATTTGTCGATCCCCTTCTGCGCAAATCTCCGACACGCGTTGGCCATGTTTCTGAGGCCGAACGCGACGAGGTTCGCGTCCGAAGGGGGGGGGACGTGGAGGATGGGGGGACGGATAGGAGGAAGGACGAGGATAACGAGGAGAGGCGACGATCGAGATGGAGGAGTGGAGGAAGTAGAGCTGGAGAAAGAGATATGCGGGAGGGAGAGGGAGAGGGATAGCGAGGGACGTGGAGGACGGAGGATTGTGGGGAGAGTAGGATGAAGAAGAGGAGCATGAGACGGAGGAGGATGATGAGGAGGAGGAAGAACAATATCCTCGTGAAGAGAAGGATCAACATGCTGAAGTGGAGGTGCGGTGATCATCGAGGATGAGGGGGGCGAGGAGGAACGAGGAGTATGGAGGTGGATGGATGGGGAGGAGGACGACGAGGAGGAAGAGAAGGAGGAGGAGGAGGAGGAGGAGGAGGAGGAGGAGGCGGAGGAGGAGGAGGAGGAGGAGGAGTATGAGTAGGAGTAGGAGGAGGAGGAGGAGGATGAGGAGGAGGAGGGGGAGGAGGAGGAGGAGGAGGAGGAGGGGAGGAGGCAAGAGGAGGATTGTGACCGCCTTGTAGGCTGCATCCCAGGCGATTCGATGACGCCTCGCGAGCCATGACGCAAGAGGCGATCGCCTCGGGCGTCATGGCCGCTCTCCCCCAACGACCGATGTCGCCCGCATCGAGCCATGTATCGCGTCGGAATCGTCATCGCCATTACCGGACTGCGCCGACGTGCGGCTCACCGTTGCTCACCGAAAACGGTGAGCATCGGTGAGCCTCATCCTTCTCCCGATCCTCATCCTCGCCCTCATCCTCCCTCCCCTCCTCCTCACTCGCACTATCATGTCATGAGACGCACATCCCGCCCGCCTCCCGTCCGCTAGGTGTCACTGCGCCCTGACAGATCCTGGATACACCGTCGAGGTGCTCGAAACTGCACCGATTGAAACACGGCTGGCTGGCAAACGCGCCAGGGAGGGCGGTTATGCACGCGCTCGCGTCTGATGCGAGCGTGGGCGCCATCGAGCTGATCACGCGCGCCCACTTGAGCACCGTGCGCAACCTCCCTCCCAGGCGCGGTTGCCCGCCAGCATTACCGATCGCATCTGCCCCGCTGCAGGTCGCACCCGCATGCGGTGGCGATGCTAACAGCAGCGGCCAACGGGAACGCGGTGCACTGGACGCAGGAGATGGCAGCAAAACAAAAACATGGCAGGACTCGCTGCCCGTCCTCCAAAGCGCATGTTTCCACACGCGCGGCGGGACCCACGACTGCTTCATATCCAGACGCTGTGTATTACAAGTGTGTACTGTAACATTAATACTAATACTATATGCACTGCCGTCAACTGACGGCGCACGCAACTTGCAGTCGCTCACGATGGACGGACAGCGGTCGCTACACGCGCATCGGCAGACAGGAGGCGCTGAATCAGCTCCGCAAGCTTCAAACTAAACTCTGTAGGATATATATCGCCCAGTCTGAGACTATCACGGCCGCCGCTGCTCCCATGATCAGACTCATCATCGTCTACTGAAGGTCGGGATCGAAGGGGTCCGACTCTAGCCACCGCTTGTTCCTTAGCTTTGTACAACTCTAAAACCATACCCTCTGGCATCGTGGAGTATATCACCGTTGGCCTGAACGTCTCTGCACCCCAACCGCCCATCCACAGAAGCATGCGCACGGCACGCACCTGCTCGAGAACGATCTTGACAGAGTCGGCCTCGAAGAACGCACTGCGCAACGGCTGCTCAATCGTGACCACCACGCCCCTCACGTGCGCGAGAAACGCCAAGTACGACCTGGGATCTGCAAACGGAACCAGACACACCATCATCACCACGTTGACCTGCTACTCACCGAATGTGCGCTGCCCGGAGCGCCATTCAGCGAGAGGCGTCAGCCGCTCACCGAAGTTCACCGCTGGCGGTGAGCTTCGGTGAGCCTCCGACTGGGCTCATGTACGCAACTCACACTGGCCCGTGGTCCGACATGGTTTTTGATTTCTACTCGGGGATTGTTTCAAATTCTAGTTGGTAAAAACAAAAACACCTGGCTGCTGGTAGCTACACATAAACTCAGGTGCTTTCCGAACCCCAGCTTACACTACATGTGCCGTGTGAGTGGCCTCGACCGCCTGCGCCCTCGGTGCACCGCGCGGCGTGGTAGACGGTGAAAAAAACACCGATCCGCTTGAGGCCACCGTGGCCACAAGGTAGAGGCAGTACAGCAGGCCAACCTGAACTGCGCCAAACTGGCACACCGCCCCCCCCCCACGAAATCAATCCGTTGTCGAATCAAGTGTTTTATATTGGTCCGAGGCCCTCGACTGGGAATCCCACAGGGTTTTGCAACATCCAAATCCGAGGGTCCTGGAACGTTGAGGGGGTGCCACAGCTGTTCTACCCTCGAGAACCGCACAGCAGATGTCCTCATTCTCGGCACCATCCATGCGATCAAACGTAAATGCTCTGGCGCGCGCTCCCGAGATCATGCTTGCGGTGAACCCCATGCCAGAGAAAACCTCCACGAACGCAGTGTCCCGTTCGATCTCAGAGATGCTTTCCAGAAGCAGCCGAATCGCACCCGCGAGCAGCGCAGGGCCGTCCCCTGCCAGCATATTTTCACCGATACCTCTCTCACGAAGAACTTGGGCCTTATCACGAGCCCATTGTGCTCCAGCTGCATGGTGGGGCATCGCCCCCTCCGCTGGCGAAAACATCATGGCGAAAAACAAGGCGCCCGCTAGCCGCGCCCTGCCGTGAGCACCAAGCATTCTCCGATTGGGAAGAACGGGCATACGGAAAGTAGAGCCTGAAGGTGAAACAGCCCGAAGACTCGAACCTCAAATGTCAGCCTGTGTGCGTACTTTGCGACGTCACGGAGCGAAGCGTTGAGGGTCTCGTCGATAAAGCAGTTGTACTGCTTGGGGCTCCCATGGACGTCCACCCTGGCCCGACCACCAGAAACATTGGGTGGGAGCTGAACGTGCCCAGATGATGATGCAAACGATGATGAGGATTAGGTTGACGATGATAATGATGATGAGGATGAGGAGGGGGATTATGTCCGAGGAGGAGATAGGGAATTATACTTACGTCGACATTCCCCCTCTTCACCACCCCCTATGCAGGTCGACGACGACGACGACGACGACGACCTAGGGGGGGCCCAAGGTCGTCGTCGTTGTCGTCATCGTGTGGGGGTGTGGGTTTCAGATCCCGCCTGAGAAGCATATGCCCAGTTAGGTGATGCTTCGGGACGAAGCCAATCCCCACCAAACTGCAGCATCGCAGGTGGGTAGCATACGCCGATAACATTGCAAGCCTAGACTGAGCAGGAACAACGCAATGGTGTTGACGCATCTGGTGCAAAACCTGCTGTAGCGATTGTCCCGCATGCACCAACCCAGGCCCAAAAAAAGCTGACCCACCATACATATCCAATGTGTGCAGGGCGAACGGAAGCATATACCCGACCTCGGCGGCTTTCAGTGACATTGAACTGCCAGGGTGGTGTGGTTTCTGCGAGCCGCTTTTGATACGATCATTATGTGGGCCGTTTGCAACGCAACGATAAGCCGCCACCCGAGGCCAAATCACGCCTGCCCCTCCACCTGTCCTCCCACCCTTAATGAAACCACACGTCTTCGATCATCGAATCCGAAGAACACAACAGAAAAAAAATGGGTCCTGCAATGTGCACCCCTTGCGCTGGCCGAACATCTTGGCCGTGAGGGCCCCAAGCCGTACTTCAGGGGGCACGTCAGTAGCTTGCTGCCAAAACAACAGATCACCTTGGAGCCTCCGAGAGCCCAGTTCGATAACCTGATCGAGATTTCCACCGAATTGCCAAGGATTTTTCAACACTGTCCGCCACATGCACGCACTGACATACCTCATGATCGGCCCGAAATAGAAACAGCGAAGGGAATCGATCGCGAGACTCCGGACTGGTGAGCACGACAACTCGGCCGTAAACAATGGGCATCGGTGCACTACAGGATCCATTACCTTCTTATCGTGGGACAATCGGGGCCTCCATAATGTCACCCAAACTGGTAGTTCTGTGGTTTCAAGCTGAAACGTGTCAACGAGGTACTCCGAAGGTTCCAGGCGGTCCCCCTCCCGAATCTCCACGCCGTTGACAACGGCCGACCCTATCGCCAGTCTGCCCCGAACCCCCTTGCCTCCTTTCACAAACGCTAGTACACGCAGCAGCTCGGTGCGGTGAGCCTGGCGTTCTAGCAGCACCTCCACCTCGCACCTAGCGCAAGCCTCATGATATTCGTTTTCGATCCTCATTGGCCACTGCACGTCTGGGCCAAACTCGTCGTAATGAGAGTGTAAGTCGGCACCGCACATCGAACGCATCATGCATGGATTGAACACCGCGTTCCACGCCTGAAGACCTAATGACTTGCTGTGCTCCCCCCAGTCCCCCTTGACCCATATAAGTGCGGCGGTGTACCTAAACTCTTTTGGCTCTGATAGCCAGTGGCCTTCTTCCCATGCCTTATTATCATGGCGAAACAAGGGTCGGCATCCACGCTGCATCGCCAGGAACTGCCACTTGGCATTAAGAAGGTGGGGGTAGATCGTGCACCACCCCTTGCAGCCACACTGGCACGAGTCGGACGA
Source organism: Prorocentrum cordatum (assembly GCA_963575745.1). NCBI lineage: Eukaryota > Dinophyceae > Prorocentrales > Prorocentraceae > Prorocentrum > Prorocentrum cordatum. The sequence continues at coordinate 315,484 of CAUYUJ010014656.1, read as the reverse complement.
CCTAGTTACCGATAGAAGGTGGCGTTTGCCACTGCAGAGGTTCACTACCCACATACCTAGCGTGCTGTCGCTGCGGCCCGCAGCCGACGACATGTATGATACGCCGTCGAGGTAGAAGGCCAGGGGCACTGGCAATTGTTTACCAGCCGATATCGCACTGATAACTGCAGGATGGTTGGAATAGCACGGCAGATCAAGAACGCACTCTTCCCTATCTTCAGGCTCAGTGAGCAGCATGTCCAGAGTAGTTTGATCGGTGCGCAGCTCCTCATCCAACGATTCAAAAACAGCTGCCACTGGGGTAATCCTGATGGTCCGCCTGGGACGTCTGTTGAGGTTTACTGGCGTGTCTATGTTGAACATGAACGGTGCGTGTGGCAACACGTTTGATAAATGATGCTGATATTTCCCCGTCTGCTGGTTAGGTCCTACAGCATATTGTTGGAAATCTGCCCCTGGGGTCCCCGCAGCATGAGCCCAATGACACATCAGACAGAATTCTTTTGCCGAGAGTTTGCAAGTAGCGTACATCCTTATCATGAGCGTCAGTAACTCAGACCCCGCGTCTCTGGCACTCTGCGGAGTAGACGTGAATGCGCGGCCGCGGCCGCGCCCACATCGCAGTCTGGGCCGCGCCGCCCGCTTCATCTGTAAACAGACCCCTCAAAGCGAGCAAGGCATCCCTTGGGCCAACTGCGTTTCTGGTCGAGGAGAGACCGATCAGCGGACACGACACATTGCACGACAGGGTCACGAATGCGAGCGGAACGACGGGGGGGGGGGCCATGGTGCCAGTGTCCACCCGATTAATATGTTGCAAACATGTTCACTTTGTTGCCGCACACGCTCCCCCAGACTGATTAGCCGAACCGAAACTGAAACTGAGGTAGTCACATGTTTCTGAGATCCGATCGTAGGGCTCTACGCTCCAGAAATGCATCGGTCCAGGAACGAGCACTGGTGGTCACGCGTGATCCGCCTGGCATGCCGTGAGCCACCACGAACAAGCGCTAAGGCAAATGATGCAAACGCTAGGCATCTGCTCTTTAAGTCCTCCTCCCCGCACCGTGACCTTGATCCCCCCGTGTGCTCGTGCGTTACTTGGAGCTCAGTAGTTGAACTTGGCGTCGCATGACGGCCAGCTCGACAGATGCCTAGCAAAAAACCCGAGAGACGGCGTGCCTGCGCACAGACACACGGCACCGAGCGAGAGAGCTCTCGCGTTGAAATTGCCCCAAAGCTTGATCAGGCCTTCTACTGAGGCCTGTCCGCAACGAGTCGCTCCGAATATCTCTCAACCTCCCGCCGCGCGGACGAAATCTCAAGAAACCGTGCCAAATCTCAAAATATTCTGAAAAATCTGACGGATCTCAGGGCTCACCGGAGCTCACCGGTACTCACCGGTAATCGGTGAGGCGGTGAGGGGGGGGGCTCACCGGTCAAAACCGTGTGTTTTCACAGGTTTCGTGGGGGGCTCACCGGCTCACCGATGAGGCGGTGAGGGGGGGGGCTCACCGGTGCTCACCGGTAGCGGTGAGCCCTCATCCGCGCTGAGATTTTGAAAATCTGAGCCCCCGAACCGAGATTTTGAAAATCTGAACCCCCGAACCGAGATTTTTGAAAATCTGAGCCCCCGAACCGAGATTTTGAAAATCTGAGCACCCGCGTTGAAAAAAAACACATCTCGGAATGAAATCGCTGCCCCCACCCCCATTTGCCCGCTGCTGGTGCGCCCTCCCGCCCCGCCTCCTGCCACATCCCCCCCTATCATGCCCCTATCTTCCCTTCTCCTATCTTAAATGTGTCATTGCGAACAGGCATCAAGAACGAGATCGGCGCTGCATGCAACCAGCTAATGTATAGGATGATGCAGCTGCATGCTGATCGCATCGCTGATCACCCAGATGCCACCCTCTTCGCCTTCACCGCGAAAATCTCCATCACCCTTTCATTGAGGCTGAGCAGGTCCGTGCACATGGCGTCGACCCTGTTGAGCTGGTGGAGCGCTGACGTGAACTCGGCCTCGCCCATGGTCTTGCGCAACTTGGTGAGGTCCTCGGTGAGAGCCCGCTTGACGCTGGAGTTGTCGTTGGTGAAGTTGGACATCGCCTTGTACTGCGTCAGATAGTCCTGGCAATCGGAGTCGGTCTTGCCCCAAGCCCACATCTTGTCCGTGGAGACGCTGTTCTCGATGGTGATGCAATGGGACAAGCACTGCTGGTACTTCATGACGGTCTTGCGCGCGGTGCCCATGAGCTCCTTCATCGCGTCCTTGGGCTTCGGCGTCGTCTTGCCTGGCTCCTCGTCAGGCTGCTGACCAGGCTGCTGCCTGCGTGCCCGCTGCTTCGCCTTCGGCTCCTTTGGAGGGTCGGCGACTGCCTCAGCGCCGCGCTTGTTGACCCCCTTCGCCGTACTCTCAGCGGGCTGCTGGGGACCATCAGCTCCCTGCGTCCCAGCGGCACCACCACTGGCCGCCGTCGCAGGCGCGCCACCACTGGCCGCCGTCGCAGGCGCGCCACCCGTGGCCGCCGTCGCATGCGCGCCACTCTCCAGGCGGCGCTTCTTGGTGACCGCCGACTCCACGTCGTCCGCGGCCCACGTCTTGTACGTGATCCACGCCTGCTCGAACGCCTCGTTGAAGCCCTCGGTCACGTAGAGCACGCGGATCGACAGCGTCGTGTCGTCGAAATAGCACCACGGTGCTCCGAGTTGCAGGCAGCGCAGGACATATCGGGTCGCCTGTGGGTGTCGTCGTCGTCGTCGTCGTCGTCGTCGTCGTCGTCGGCGTCGGCGTCGGCGTCGGCGTCGGCGTCGGCGTCGGCGTCGTCGTCGTCGTCGTCGTCGTCGTCGTCGTCGTCGTTATCATCGTCGTCTCAGGGTTTCTGCAGCGGTGGCCTGCAGCCACCCTAGAAGTCCACCTCCTTCATGGTGCGCGACCCTGCCAATAGCCATGTACTGGCCACGCTTCCAGGACGACTTGCTGTAGGTCTCCTTCTTGACCTTGCCCTCGCGGTAGTTGGTGTACAGCTTCGCTGCCCACTTGGCCCTGAACTCCGCGGCCGCGTCGGTGTCACCCTCACACGCCTTGTAGTCCGCGCCGAGCCCGTCTGGGTCCGCCTCGCACTTCCTCCTGAAGCGACTCCCCAGGGGGTTCCCCCGCGCGCCATTCGCAGGGAAATGGAAGCCCTTCTTCCGCACGTGAATCCACATGGCGTGCTCGTCCTTGGCCTTGGGCGCCCAGTTGGAGGTGTCGAGCGCGTCGAAGAGGCTGTCTGCTTTGTCCTGCTCGCTCTCGGCTTTGCCAGGCAGCTCGACCGTCTCGTCGCTCCCGAACTTCACGCTGCAGTACTTGGCCTCCATGTTGGACAGCTCCATGCCCCGCTCGCCGTGGAGGACGTTGATATCCTCCGACCTGAGGCACTCGAGAAGCATATCGTGGATCCCAAGCTCGTCGATCTTGCCCGACCGCTTCATCTCATCCTCTCGGGGGCGCGCTCATCTCCCAACGCCAATACCGGATTGCGGGGGGTGAGGCGGAATCACCCGCTCACCGAAGCTCACCGAAGCTCACCGAAGCTCACCGCCAGCGGTGAGCCCCGATGAGGCGACGGGCATACGGCCTCACCGCCTCACCGATGCTCACCGCTAGCGGTGAGCGTCGGTGAGCACACCCCGTCACCCCACATCGTCCTCCTCGTCCTCATCCGAATCATTCACTTCTCAACCTATCCTCCGTACTATTTTAACACGTGGCTCCTGAACACGCTGCAGCCGATCCTCCACCGCCATGAAGCTCTTCCGCTTGATCGTCTTGGGGGGCGTCTCGAACCGCGGGTCCACGGCCCCGTCCTCGCACATGCGTCCGCCCTCATGTGATGACTCAAGATCACACTCCAACATCTCCTCGTTATTTTGCTATGTCGTCTCCTCATCGATCCCCATCCTCATCCTCCTCGTACTCCTCATCACCCCCATCATCGCCCTCCCTCGTATCCTCCTCATCCTTCCCCTCATCGTCGTCCGCCTCCTCCTCCTCTTCCACATCATCCTTCTCCTCCTCATCCTCATCATCCTCCTCCTCATCCTCCCCCTCCTCCTCCTCCTCATCCTCCTCATCCTCACCATCATCCTCCTTCTCATCCACATCCTCTCCCTCCCGACGAATTTGTCGGGAGGGGAGGAGGGGTGGGTGGGCATGCATTGATTTGCACAACCCTTGACGTCATCGTACGGCATGGTGCCAATCATGGACTGCGCCTCATCGATCTTCTGCTTGCTAGCCTCCCCGAGCTGCTTGACCTCCGCCTGGCGCTGCTCCTCCTGCGCCTGGCGCTGCTCCTCCTGCTCCTGGCGCAGCCGATCGGCCTCGCGCAGCATCTCACCGATCTGCGACTCCGTCGGCGGCGGCTGGGCGTCCTCCTGGAAGCTCGCCGAGGCGCCCGACGCGGCGCTCGCCGACACGGCAGCATTCGAGCCCAACGGGATCCTACGCCTGGACGGCGCGTGTACGCTTGCATGCTCGTCATCGTGCGCAGCCGCATCAGGGTCGCGGGGAGACTCCACCTCGATCACCTTGCACTCCGCCTCCGCCTTCGATATCTTGATCGCCGTCTCCGTGTCCAGGCGGAGCTCCTCCTTCCGCTTCTCCTCCATGTCCTTCGCCTCCTCCTCCGACTGGCGCAGCAGACGTTGGACATCTTCGTCGTCGGATGTGCGGACAGGGGATGCGTCGGCACCGCTGCCCTCCGCGGCCGCTGGCTGCCCTGCCTCGGCACCGTCGGCGGGCGCGAAGGCCTCCAGCCGCGCCGCGGCCCTCTCGTACACCTCACTGCCAGGCTTGGCGTTCGCGGCCATCTGCTCTTCCATCTGCGCCTTCATCACCTCCATGGCCGCCTTCTGCTGCGCGATGGTAGCTTGGAGCTCAGCCGTCGTCGGCACGCCATCGGCCGACTGCGGTGGCGCGACGTCCCCTGGGACCGTCTCCGAGCCCGAGAGACTCGACCCCGACTCCCACACAGTCGCCTCGGACCGCGGCGTCGCGCCATCCACCGCCGTGCGCTGCGTGGCAGCCTCTGCCCCTGCCGCCGTCGGAGCAGCGCCACCCGCCGCGAGCATGGCTCCGATGCGAGTGTTCCAAGCGTTGCCCTTCGGAGTCTGCAGCCACACAATCGGTGACCCAGGGGCTGGTCTCTTTGACATGCTTGAGCCGCGAGGCTGTGCAGATGAGGCGGGGTGAAGGGAACTGTGAGAGCGGATTATATCTGGGTGCGACCTGAACGCATCGGGATGGCTGGTACACACGCGCCCTCCCCCATTGTCCGCCTGGGGCTCCCCTCTCGAGCTCGCTCCACGGACGATACTGTGTGGTGGAGTCCGCCCTATTGTACACCTTAGGCGATGCTTAAGAAACCTTAAGTTTTCGGCCATAGTCTCGATTATTCTTAACGTTTCAATGTAAATCCTAAGAGTTTGATCGATTTTTTGGGTTTTTATTCAAGTTCTGAGACCATTACTGTCTGAACCCATGATTTCTTACTCATTTCGCGTGGTGTAGTTCACGAGCGGTGTTCGACCATTGCGTGTTTGCTTGCATGTTTAAGTTTTGAATTTCATATGGCCCTATTCTACAGACGTCATAGCTCGATCGTGTGCTTGTCTAGTGTGCGAGTTGTTTCATAGTTCATGCCATGCTTCGTTGCTTTGTTTTACTCCTACCTGTATCTCGAAACTGCAGTTGCATGACCAGCAGTGCTCGGCTCGTCCAGCCGTCTGGACGCGATCGGGCAGCACGGCCAGGACGGCCAGAGGCGCGGTCAGCATGGCTTGACCAGCCACGCATTCGCTGCTCGAGTCGAGCGCCGCCCAACGAGCTGCACGTACACATCCCATCTGCCCTCCCTCGAGTCGCCGTCGTAGTCATCGTCGTCGTCGTCGTCGTCGTCGTCGTTGTCGTCGTCGTCGGCGTCGGCGTCGGCGACTCGAGGAAGGCATTGCATGAACGGCGCTGCAATGGCATGAGATAGACGAGCAAACCAACCAGCTTACTAATTAAATCTGAAACGCTCCAAGAAAACCAGCTCTGATCGGCGAGCTCGGTGGAACTGCATGCTCGCCTGCGGGGCTGGGCGGGCACGGAGAAGGCGCCCGCCGCGGCGGCGTCGCCGCTGGCGGCGGCGCCTCGGGCGTCGGGGCCGCCTCTGGTGGCACGCGCGCAGCTGGCCTCTTACCCGCCAAGTCGGCAGTGGTCGCCGCCGCTGGTGTCTTGCTAACCGCCCCCGCCTCATCGGCCTCGTACTCGCTGACCTCGTCCTCTGGCTCGTTGTCGTCGTCCTCGTTGCCACCAGGACGCGAGGAGCGATCATCGTTATCATCATCACCGTCACGATCCTCGCCCTCGTCAGCGCCTGCAGCGGCATCGGCCTCAGCTGCCGCCGCCGCTGGCCGCTTCAGGGCAGCAGCTGGCCGCTTCATCTTCCGATCCTGCTTCCTGTCCTCGCTCAGCCACTTGCGCTTGTTGTCCTCGATGCCATCCTTGTCGATGCTGTTGGCGACGAACAGCTTCGCCTGCTCGGTCATGAAGACCTTGGCCGCCTCGACGTCCGAGTAGCCCGTCAGCTGCACCCGCTGGCTGGACCCCTCCCACAAGGTCACCCACTGCTTGCCCGACCTGTGGTTGTTGACGATCTTGACCTTCACCTCGGTGTCGCCTTTCATGCCGTCCCACACCACCGTCTTGGCGCCGCTCTCCGCGGCCGCTGCATGATCGGCAGCATCAACAGCCACGCCAGGCACCTTCTCGCGAATGCAACACTCTCCGGCATCCCCCCCTCCCTCCCTCCCTCCCTCCCTCCACCTCATCCTCCTCATTCCCTCCACATCATCCGTCTTCCCTCATCTTCTATCCCCCGAGACCTCGTTCTTCCAAAACCTCATTCCCTCATCCTCTATCCCCCGATTTTGGGTGGGGGAGCGGGGTTGCATCCAGGAAGAACCGTCCACTCGAACCCGTCGGGCCAGATCGCGCGCCAGCCGTCGTCCACCTTCTTCATGGTGCCGTACTCGGGGACACTGACGCCATCCTTGATGCGCCACGCCGACTTGAGAGACGCACTCGCTTTTGGCGATGCCAGCCCTTCCCTCCGCCTCGCGCCCCCAGTGACCCGACCACATGCTCCGCTGCGGAGGGCGTGGTGGAGCCGAGGGTGCGGGGCGAGAGAGGTAGGGTTGGCACCGCCAGAAACTTGTGCCCCGTAGCCTTCAGCTCTTTCTCGTACCCCAGCCGCCAGCCGTCCTCCTCCGCGATGTGCTTCAGCCCCGTGGCCGTCGCCTGCAGCACCTTCGGCTGCTTGCGCCTCTTGGCGGCGGGCTCATCCTTGCCGTCCTGTGACGGGCGCCGTGCAAACATCTACTGGGGTGGTCGGGGTGGATTGGGCGGAGGACGGATGGTGAACTTTGTCGAACGGTATTCACGAGATGTACACCCTCAGGCGCACACACACACGCGCGCGCATTCGCGCACGCCACCTCGGAGCTCACCGACGCTCACCGCTCGCGGTGAGTTTCGGTGAGCTCTGAGGTGGCATCACGCGCGCAATCCATGGTATCATGGATCGCGCGGTGCGCGCGCGCGCATGTGCGCCCGTCGTCGTCGTCGTCGTCATCGTCGTCGTCTTCGTCGTCGTCGTCGTCGTCGGCGGCGTCGGCGTCGTCGGCGCCGTCGCCGTCGTCGTCGTCGTCGTCGTCCTCGTCGTCGTCGTCGTCGTCGTCGTCGTCGTCGTCACCGCTGGAAGTTGCGATTATTGCCCTAAAGTCCGTAGTGTCGCCATCCAAGAAGGCCTTTTGGGCCCACGTTGGCACTGGTTGCCTAGCGCGACGACGACGACGACGACGACGACGACGTCGACGACGACGACGACGACGACGACGACGACGCACCGCTGCCTCGATAGCGCTTTCTTCGCGTGCCGCAGCATGGCCCGCGCCATCTTGGCGCGATCCGTGGCCCAATCCTCCTGGGTGTCCGCCAACTTCCAGACGTGCTCCTTGCTCGCCGCGACCCGCAGGAAGACGTCCTGGGGCGCACACTTGCCCAACTCCAGCTCACCGCGCATTCCGTCGAGCAGGGATGGGGCTCACCGAAGTTCACCGCCAGCGGTGAACTTCGGTGAGCCCCGCCCCCTGCCTGACGGAATGAACGCGGAGGCTGTGTGGCTTTCGCATCTCCTCACCCTGACCCCTCCAACTCCTCCTACTGATCCGTCGGGTTCACCCCGTCATCCTCCGCCCTCGCCTTTCCTCCACCCTTCCCCGCTCGTCATGTCTCCTAATCCTCTGACGACTCCACCAGTCTTCCACCGTACTCCCCCGTCCTCGCCCTCTCCCTCTCACACCTCCGCCACTCCGCATCCTCCCAACCCCCTCTCCTTGGCAGTCTTCTGCGACACGCCGCCCGTCTGGACGATGGGGCGGGTCTCGTTGATGAATGCGCTGTACTTCACCAGCGCGTCCTGCTGCATCTCGTCATCGAGCTCCGTAGTGTACTCTAACCTCGGCTGCCACGACGACGACGACGACGACGACGGCGACGACGACGACGCCGACGACGACGACGATGACGACGACGACGACGACGACGACGACGACGACGACGACGACGACGACGACGACGACGACGACGACGACGACGACGACGACGACGACGTCGCTTCCCGTCGGAACCATTCGGCCGTCTCGACGTGCTTCGACCACGCGGCGAAGAGTCGGTCGTCGTCCACCGACGATTTCGGCCGCGGCGGGGCCTGTGTCCCCTTGGGTGGCATGCCCCCTGTAGGCGCCAGGACCGCTCGCGAATAAACGAGCTGCGAATGAGGTGGAGGGGGGAGCAGGAGGAATAGGAGTAGACGCAGTATGGGAGAAATGAGAGGACCCGTGACGAAAATATGATCGTGGTGGAAGACGACGGATGGGAGGAGAAGGAAGGGACGATTACAGTATCATGATTAGCTCGGCATCGTTTCCGTGGTCGGTAAGAGACGAGGACGGATGAGGACGAGACAAATCATGCGGAGGAGGACGAGAACATAGAGGGGAGTCAAACAAACGAGATTGAGCACGACACACTTCGCGCACGCCTTAAGTTCTAGCGTTTGCTATGCTGTTTTCTAGAAGTTGTAGGTCGGGACTATTTATATACATGGGGACTAAAAAAATAGTCCGGAGTTTATGTTGTGTGTCGGGACTAAAAAATAGTCCTTTCAGACCTCTGGGCTTATTATATCTGGAGTGTTCGGGCGACGTCGCCAGCCAGATTTTTGCGACGATGAAGTCTACTACCCGGGCGTCGGCCGCCACGGGGGCCTCCGCCTGTCGCGCGCTTCCCGAGCGCTGGCGGGCTCGGCGAGGGTGGTTCCCCGAAAGATGCGGCCGCCTGCGCCTTGGGCGCCGGCGGCGGCCGCGGTGGACCACCCGCCGCCGCGAAGGTTGGTCGAGCGCGCCCAGCCCGGCGAGCGCGACGGCCAGACGGCGACGCAGCTGGCGTTGCCAGCGGCGGCGGCGGGCGCCGCTGCCGCGCGCTGGGCGCGTCTTCTGGGCCTGGCCGAGCTGGAGGAGCCAACCGAGGTTGGGGCCTGGGGCGAGGGCGCGGCGCTAGGCGGCCTTCCCTATAACCGCGCGACAGCAGGGCGGCGCCAAGACTCGAGGCGGCTGGCGCATCGACTCCATGTTCGAGCGGCGCAGCGAGGAGGCCAGGGCGCTGGCGGAGCTCCAGTGGGCCACCGCGGCCGCCGTGGCGAACGGCCGCCGCGCGTCCGAGCAGCTCGCCGGCATCTTCGCGCGCGGCGGGCCGCCCCCGCAGGGGCCGATCTCGCCTCCGGCCCAGCGCGCACAGGAAAATATATAGTTTTAGAGATTTTTGCCGACGAGGCTGGGATGTCCAGAGCTATGCGAGCGAGGGTGCGCGGGGTCATTTCTGTAGGTGTTGTTGAACAGCCCTGGCTCGATCTGAATAAGCTCGTGATCCAGTCGGCCATCCTGGGATGCATTACATGCAATGTTGTCGTCGCTGTCTGGATGGCCGTCTCCTTGTTGCACCTGGTCGCAAGCCAGGCGCGGTCCCCCGGGAACGAGCCGGTGCTGCGTCCGAGACAGAGAGCGCCTTTGGGGTCTGCCTAACCTCGATCTCCGAGCCTCCTCAGCCTGTAGCGTGGAAGTGCCCAGTGCAAGTTTTGTCAGAAAGGTCGCCGGAGCCTGCATCCAACCATTACGGCTGCCATCGACAACCTTGGTTCTAGCATCTTTTGGAGCGGCGCATTGAATCTCTCAGACTCTGCCGTCTCCCGCCAATAATTTGCGAATTGCGGCTGTAGCCAGCAGCCCATCCGGGGTGAATAGGGAATTCCTTATCTCTTGCGTCGTTCGTCGTTGTGTTGCGTATGGGCTTGTGTGTTTGTGTGTGTGTGTGTGTGTCTGTGTCTGTGTCTGTGTGCGTCTGTGTATGTGCTGTTTGTGCCGGCGTCGTCCCTCCACATCTCCTTCCGATATCAGAATGCGCAGCCATTCGTGCCGAGCTTTCTTGCCCGAGAAAAAAGATTCTCCTGGCCCGGATACCTGCAACGATGGTCATTTCTAGAACAATCATCGCGATGGTGTTGAGGGCCGCGCGCCAGCCGATGAAAATATCACCGTTTGCGCCCCGCGCGACTGATGATCAAAATTATCTGCGGCGCCCTACGCGCCTGCTGGTAGTTGGTTGTTCCGCTGGCGCCGTAGCTCAAGCCTTTTTTTGGGGTGCCCGCCCGCTACCCCCTTTTTCATCCCATCTTGCGTCGTTTGTTGTCGCGTTGTGTGCGTTTGTGTGTGTGTGTGTGTGTGTCTCTGTGTGTGCTTGTGGCCCTGTCAGTGTCTGTGGCTGTGCTGTTTGTGCCGGCGTCGTCCTTCCCCTTGTGTTCCCGAGCTCAGAATGCGCAGCCCTTCGTGCTGGGTTGCTTGGCCCGGAACACAACCAAGTTCGATGTGCCTGGATAGCGGCAGCGGTGATGAGGAGGATCAGGAGAAGGATTGGGGGGAAGGGCGGCCGAGGAGTAGGAGGGGGAGGAAGAGCAAAGGGGGCAGGAGGAGGAGGAGGAGGAAGAGAGGCGAGGAGAGGAGAGGAGAGGAGAGGAGAGGAAAAGGAGACGAGAGGAGAGGAGGAGAAGGGAGGAGAGGAGAGGAAGAGGAGAGGAGAGGAGAGAGGAAGACGAGAAGCCGCCGCGGCCCCGCCGCCAGGAGCAAGGAGGCCGCGACCTCGGACGAGACGGTCCCCAAGGCGCACCGCGTCGAGGAGCAGTGGCTCTGGGGCGCCGAGCACGCCTGGAAGGACCCGAGGCACTACTGAGGCCGCGGCCTGGGCCGGCCCCGATCCCTGTCCCAGGTCGGGCCCGTCCCTCCACAGGAAGAATCTTTAAAACGACGCGAAGATCGGGACAACATCGGATCGGGATAACTCGAAATCTCTGAGAATCGGCGGGTTTAGAGGATGTATTGGGCGCCGCGGCCGCTCCAGAGCGTTCCGGAACGCTCTGAGAGCGCTCTGGAACGCTCTGGAGCGATTTATCCCGATCCTAGCCCTGTTTGAATCTTCACAGATGGTAGACAACGAGTCTCACTGTGGGGACGATGTTTGGCTATTGCTGTATCTTGTTGGGCTGTGTCTTGTGTTTTTTTGGAGCTTTCGCCCGCAATCCTCCCGTGACGGGACACGCCCGACCCAGTCCTCGTCGTCGACCGGGCGCGGATGATCTAGGCCTCCCAGAGGGAGTCCGGGCAGATGGGGTCGGAGGATCGCTCCGCATCGCCGGTGCATCGCCGATGCGGCTCGATGTGGAGCCGGATTTGCTTCACGCCGACGTCGCCGGTGCATCGCCGACATCGACGCTGCATCGCCGGTGCATCGCCGACGTCGACGCTGCATCGCCGATGCATCGCTGATGCATCACTGATGTATCGGCGATGCGGCGCGATCGTCCGACCCCATCTACTCCGACCCCATCTAGGAGGCCTGTATGATAGTGGGGGGCGATCTGTTTGGGGGGGGGAGAAAGGTGCCCTTCTCGGGCCCCACGGGCCCCCTTCTTCTGGGCCCTAGAGGGCCCCCCCTCTAGGGGCCCTGACTCATGACGGGCTCCTTTTCTCTGCAGCCCGCGCAGCCCACCCATGATGTTTCGCCCGCCCCCATTGACTCGCGCCCAAGTCAAGCCCCACCTCGGCGATTGCGCCAGGTGTGGCGACGCCGCGGTGCGCGTGGTTTGCGATCCGCGGGGGGAGGGGGAAGGCTTCTTAGAAGCACCCTCGCTTCTTCGAAAGCGCGGGCCTCGCTTATAGATGAAGGGCCAGCGCCTTCTGAGAAGTGAGAAGCAGCCTCCTTCTTACAAGCCTCCCCCCCTCCCCCTGACCCCTTTTAGCGCGCCGCCACGTGTGGCTACGCTGCGGTGTGGCTTGCGATCAGCGCCGCTGGGGCCCAAGGCCCGCCGCGCTGCGCCAGAGGTGTGGCGAGCCCCCGCCTGGGCGTGCCAGTGGTCTCTGTCGAGGTCCTCACCCGCCCCCCCCCCTTGGGGCGCGGGCTGCACACCCGTCGGAGTCGCCGAGCAGTCGTCGCCACCGAGACGGGAACCCAGTGACGGCGTACGTCGTCAGCGCGCCGGCAGGTGCAGGAGCCAGGGGCAGCGATAGGGGGGACACAGGCTCAGGGGGGGATGCATCGACCCCCAATCGCCGAGCTATCGCCGACAGGGGCCTGATAGCCCCCCCCCCTATGAACGTCCGGAGTCGCCATCGCGGGCCTATCCTTGATCTATCGGCGATGTATCGCCGATTGCAGGTCGATGTCCTTCCCCTGAGCAAGTCCCCTTCAACGTCCCCGCTCAGGAGAGAGGCAGGAAGGTGTCACTGTCGCGCCGGGTGGTGCAGGAACGTGGCAGGAGAAGGCCAACTCCGTGCGTCGGCCAAGACGTCCCGTGTGCTGTGTCCCCATCAGGGTGGCGCAGGCCCCGACGGGATACCCAGTCGGCGCGAGCGAGACGGGGACGGAAAGAACGGGGACGAAGACCTGGAACTGCCCCCGTCCATCGGAGCAGGGCTCGCTGCCGAAAGTCGCGTGGGATGTTCTGTCGATTCGGAAGAAAGAGTCGCCTGCCCAGCAGCGGCCGCCGTGGGCCTTGGACCACGCAGGTCGCTGGGCATCGTCCTACCTTGTGTCCGTCTCTGTTTCGTGCGTGGCAGAAGGTGCGCGGTCTGAGGGATCTGCCTTCCCATGCGATCCTGGGATCCTGGAATCTGGTCGGATGTCCGAGCGCCACGCCGAGACATCGCTTGGGGACCAGAGGTCTCTCCCAATCAGGAGCAGCTCTCGGGGGACGACGGGCTCATGGGGGAACGCATCGGCCCCAGATCGCCCACTCATCGCCGATAGGGGCCGGATGGCCCTCCTCGCCCAGGAACGCAGAGTTTCGCTATGGGGGGGCCTATCACCGATCTATGGGCGATGTATCGCCGATTGCAGGTCGATGTTTCCGCCTGAGTCGCTCCATCCCTATCGTTCCCATTCGCCCAAGAAGTGGAGAGGGCGACCCCTCGGATCGGATATCCTGTCGGGGACCTAGCCTTGATCTTCCCGAGCTTTGCGAAACTTGCGCGAACTTGGAAGCTATCCAGCTGCCTGCGGCAAACCCCGCCACCGTGCCCGTGCAACAGCACAGCAGGAAGGAGGCTGAGTGTAGGAACAGCGCAATTCCGACGAGTGGTCCGACAAGGACAACGGGTCGTGAATTCGAACCCGTTTTCTTCCGCGCAGTAGGAAGGAGGTCGAGTGCACACCCCGGCGGCAGTTCTGCGTGTGGTCTGAATTGTGTAGGGTCGTGATCCCGACGTCGTCTTCGTCAGCGCAGTAGGGAGGAGGAGGAGGAGGAGGAGGAGGAGGAGGAGGACCAGTGTAAACCTTGCGACGAGGACAAGAACAGATATTGGGACGCTCTCAACAGACACACCCGCAAGTACAAGCCCGACGTCATTCTGACTGACGCCAATGGAGGCGTGGGAGGGGTACGGACACAGTGGGTTGGAAACCAGGGTCCCCCGCAGAAGGAGGACGGCAACGGTAAGAAACTTCACGAGACGGCAGCGGACGGAAGGTACACCATCACAAACACCAATACCTCCAACGGCAAGGAGCACCATACTTGGCGAGACGGACGCGGCAACAAGCACAGACTGGACTACATCCTGACCAACGAGGACCTCGCGCCCAATATCACGGACGTCCGCACCATCAGCATTTTGGAGACCATGAAGAAGCAAAAGAATCACGACCACCAGAGGGAGGACCACAAACCCGTCATGGCAACGGCTGCCTGGACCATCAAGCACGCGGCGCCCAAACAATTTTTTCCGAAAATCGACAGGAGCCAGCTTCCCAGGAGGCCATTGACAATTCAAGAACGAAATCAACTCCACTGTTGCACCAGCATGGGACATGAACTACGGCGAGCACGTCTATTGTTACATGCTGACCATCATGGATGTCGCCCAAAGATCCTTCGCACGAGAAGCACACAACAACTACCAAGAGCACGTCACCCAAGAGAAGTTCGCAGTCGTATTGTGTAGGAGAAAGTTCATGAAGTACGTCGGGAAGGCGACCGGCGGAGGGCCACTTCAGCCGGCTGTGAAAAGGCGGGCAAACAAACACGTCATCCTGATCAAGGACAACCCAACCTTGCACATGACAGCCGAAGCCATGCAGCAGGCGTACAGCGAGACGTATCAGCTCCACTACCTCGCGCACTACACTGACGGCAACCTCGACCACACGACATTGTTCAACATCGTAAAACGGTGGATTCACACGACTCAAAAATGCATCGTCCGAGTGATCGACAGGGGTTGCGACCATTTCTTGGAAGAGCAGGCGCAGGTAGCTATGTTGGCCAGAGAACACGGCGACTCTTTCACTCCTTCACCGAGTGGAAGTACACCAAGACGCTGTACATGTTTGGCGGAAGGAAAAGACAGAGAAAGATAGCATACCCCATACTTTTCTCCTCGGACGGCGACGTTCTTGATAGCACGGCTAATAAAGCCACAGAAGCCAGAACAGCACTTCGGCAGCAACGAGGCGGCGGAGATCACGACGCAGCGGCAGATTATCGACCGATACAACCACACCCACCAGTTCGACACCAGCCACAGCAGCAGGCGCATAGACAACTTTACCAGCATCTACGAGCTTCGGGACATCCTAGCGAAAGCCAAGCCTTGCCGCGCCCCTGGGCCCGACGGCATCGCCGACGATTTGGCGAAGGCCGCGCCACGAGGGGTAGCGCGACACGCGCATCCCGTCTTCACCAAGGCCGCGCTCTACTACAGGAAAGCGCCGCCCACGAAGAGTCACGGACGACCTGCTTCTGGAAGGGCAAGGGAGCAGAGGAGGCATTCAAAAACCACGCTTGTCAACGTTGTCATCACGCACCACTGCCGCTACAGCCGGCAGTGCATGAAAGATCTCATTCCCGACATGATGTTTTCCACGGACAGGAGGCAGGCAGCACTGCAGCACCGACTTCAACCATATCACCATGAGGTTGTTCTTTGACACTGCCAAATCGCTCCAGAACGACCTTGTCATCATCATGACCGACTTCAAAGCTGCCTTCCAGAAAGTGATTAGCCAGCTCGTCTACAGCATGGAACCCAGCGAAGAGCAGATCAGTGACATCCTTGACCGCGTCGACACCCCCGAGACGATGATCCCAGCCATCACCAGGCTGATGACCAACTGCGGAATCGTCAACAGGCGCGTGGACAACCAGCACCTCCTCCAGATGCTCATCGAAGCACAAAAAGAGACGCGGTTGTTCGTGCACCAGGGCGCCGCCTGTGCTGCCCTCCAGGCTAGGGGCGAGGCCTGGAGTGCCGACTGCGGACTTCACCTTCCGCGCGCTCATGGCCGACGTCACGCGCGAACGCCGCCAACTCGCTGCGCTGGGCGGCGGCGTCGCGCCGATGCCTCCAGCACCTCGGCATTTTCAACGGCGCGACAGTGACCAAACACTTGTCGTCCACGTCTTTTGTGGACGACGCCAAGGCAGCAGCGATGGCCGACAGCGGCAACGACATCCACGACCTCACCACAACCATGTGGGGACACCTGATCCGATCAACCTCGAACAGAGGCCTGCCCATTAACGCGGACAAGTCAAATTTCATCGTCTACCCCAACGCCGTCGTGGGACAGCGAGTCGCGCGCACCATGGCCCATGGGTTTCGCGGTTACCATCGCCAGGAACACTAAGCTGATTGGAGCGATGTTCAACGACAGGAACGACTTCGGGCAGGAAGAAGCAGCACGGACCATCGCACTTCGGCAGATAACGGGACCACCACGCAAGACGCTAATCAAAAGACGAGCAGTTACTACCAAAGCCAAGACATTACCTCGAAGCGTTTGGAGACTTGAAGCTTCTTTTCAACGCAGGCACCTGGTTCATCACCAAGCAGCGCGACACGGACTGACTGGCATCAGCATGCGCATCTGCAGCCAGACAGGCCGTTGGCATCACCCACGACCAGATGCGCAACAATCGCATCAACAACGACCAGATCCTCGAAAAAGCTGGACCCCCGACACTACAAGGGCGGCTACCACGACCCCGAGTACGACAGGTGATACGAATCGCACGCCAGTGCCCACCAGAATTACATGCGCTCGCAGACTACGAAAAGAGCGAAGCGGGGCTTGGACGACTGCAATCAACAATGACCTCCAACATTACTGCCGTCACTGCGACTACAGCCGGCAGAACAGAGCACCCGAAGACATCGCGGAGCTCGCCATGTTGACCAGGAGCGACCTCAGCTACCTGAAGCCCACCCTTTCCCACGCCTGCACGCGCTCGAACGACCAGAAAATGGAGCAGACAAGACGCGATACTCGGCGGGCAACTATTGCGACCTCTGCGGAATCACTTTGACTACTACCATCACTATGCCAGGGTGACGACGTACACGAAGAGCTCGACCACGGACCAGTTATGCGCTACCTTTGCGGGGGGGCCTCCAAGAACAAAGCAGCCCGCAACAGGCGCGTGCACGCGCACTACACAAGCGACATCGACATCAGCAACATCGTCAGCGGTGAGACCTGTCAGATCTGCATGAAGTATTACCACGACGCCAACCGGCTCATCAAGCGCGCCAAAGTGTCCGCAACTCGTTCGGCCTCCTGGCGCGCCAGCAGTTACAGAGCCAAGCCCGACGAGGTGGAGGCCAACAAAGGAAGTAAGGCGTGTCAGACGCAACAGCCGACATGTTCCTGAAGATTTCGCTGGGCAACCGCCACTTCAGCTTCACGGACCACCAACCAGGCCCATCATCAACGCCCCCGACCCCAGCGCCCCGATCCCGACGCGGATCCCACGCGGCAGCCAACAGAACACCAACCACCACCGCGACGACACCTGCATCACGACGAATTCACGCAGCAGGACAACACCACACACCATCCTGATCACGTCCGCAAGCACCACCACCACCACCCACGAACTCCTTGGCACCATCCAGCAGCACGTGACCCTGCAGGATCCCAGCATCGAGACTCACATCATCGGACCAGGCAGCGAGAAGTACGACGACATGCGCAAACGCGCTCACGAACAGATGGCGAATGGGCGCGTTGCTCTCCATAACATCGACACCAACCTCGAGTCATTCCACGCCGACAACCGATGCCGCACACTGAACCACCCATGGGGGCACCAGCAGCACAACGCACACCAGCAGCGCACCACCACTCGCGACAGCCACATCATGCAATCCCCGCCATCGTACTTGACAAGACCAAGATAGACGAGCACCAGATGCTCAGAAGGCACCCGCACGTGACGGTCAGCGACAACTACACGGCAGTTATGAACGACGGGCACACGACCAGCCACAACGAGATCGGGGACATCATCGGTGAGACTATCCAGCGCGCGGCGGATGCGTCACGACATGCGCAGGATTGGCACTGCGGCGACAACCTTGACGGGTGCCGGATGCTGATCACCAGGGATGGCACCATGATGGAATCACGACAAGCACAGGAACGGCACTACGACGGTACCCTGGCGCCCCGCCCGCAACAGGGGCACAGGAACAAGCACGGGGGCAACTCCTACGAGAACGGACAGAGCGCCCACAAGCGGCCGAACTACACCGCCCAGACCGCCCCCTCGCGGGGCGAGGGGGGGGGGGATAACAATCAGGTGTAACGACGGGCGGCGGCCGCTAGCAGTCGACTTCGGTCGCATTCCCCCTCGATCGCCCAGGAGGCCCCTCCCTCTCGCTTCGCCCTCGCCTCTGGCCCTAGGTTCCGCCTCCCCTCCCTCGGTCCAGGTGGCCCCTCGTCCTCGCTTGTCCTCGTGTGGTCCCGTCGCCCTTTCGTATTTGAGTCTCCGGGGCTCCCGCATTCTTGTCTCCGAGGCCCTCGAGACATCTCTCTTTCCTGGCTGCGGGGCGCCCGGGAACCCACGGGCTCTTTGAGGCCCCCTCCAGAGGATCTCTGAGGAAGGGGGTCGCGCGTCGCGCCGCGCGCGACGGGCGCGGGCGCGGCGCGGGCTTCGGCGGGGAAGGGCCGATTTGCCCGCAGTGCCGAAGTGTAACCCCAAGAAACATCAACGATGTTGGAGTACACCTTCCCTCAAGGATCCCTGTTCACAGGCCCCTACAAGGGTTCATGTCCACTGAAGGAATTGCCTCGTTGGGGGGCATCCGCTAGAAGACCCTGAAGCGTGCCAAAGAATACCATCCTCGGGGTTCCAACGCCACGGGTCAACTTGACTGTTGCATTTTGACGATCCTGAATCACGCCAGAACGCCATTCCTTGAATTTCGACGCCGCGAGTTAACATATCAGTTGCACTGTCACAAGTCGGAACCCTTTCAAAACACCAAGTACGTTGACCATGGGAATCCGTGAGACGCTCGCATATTTTATGACGAACGTGAGTGGTTGTAAGTCGATAGCCACATTTTGAAAACGAACCGCCTTCAATCCGTGAGTCACTTGCAAATGTTTCTAACGAATGCACGCGGCGCTAAGGCGCGAGCCACGTCTTGAAAACCACCCGCATTGAAAGCGCGAAACTCTTTACCAAACTTGAAGACGAATGCGAGCGGCGTGTAAGCGAGAGCCATATTTTGAAAACGACCCGCCTTCCATCTGTGACTACGCTTCAGGGACATAAATGGTGAGGGAGAGTGAGGCGAAACGCCCGGCCCGCCCTTTCGACCAGCCTTTTGGGTGCGACAGGGAGCTATTTTTAAGGAGAAGGAATGCAGGAAGAGGAGGAGGAGGAGGAAAAGGAGGAACAGGAGGCGGAGGAGGAGGAGGGGGGGAAAACAAGGACGAGGTGGACAACAACTCTTGGGGCCCTCTTCGAGACTCCTGGGTACCTCCTGGGGGCCCCCTGGGGGGGCCTTTTGGGGGCCTCCTGGGGCCTCTTGGGGGCCTTTTGGGGCTTTTTTGGCCGTCATAAGGAGGCGATTGGCCCGTCTGACGCCTTCGGATGCCATCGTGGGGGCATCTGGGCCGTCTCGGTGCCCACTTTGGAGCGCTTTAGGGCAGTATTGAAACCCTCTTGGGAGCTTCTCGGGCTGTTCTCTTGGCCTCATGGGTTGTCTTGGAGCTGTCTTGGAGGCCCCTTGGGCCGTCTTGGGCGGTCGGAAACCAGCGAAGGCGAGAACCGCAAAATCCTTCGAACACCCAAGGGAAATCAATAGTGTTGGCCTCCTCGGGCTGTCCTGGAGCGCCTCTTGGAGCTCTCTTAAACCGGCTTAGGGGCCTATTGGTCCGTCTTTAGGCTGTCTTGAGAGTCTTTTGAGCAGTCTTGTGTGCCATCGTGAGACGTTTGGGTGTCGTCTTGGCTGTCTTGGAAACCACATTGGCCGTCTGGAGGTCGAAAAGCTCGCCAGAAGGCAGTTTCAGGGGGGACGATTCTTTCACCACGCGTGCGGGGAGGGGGGGGGGTCGGCCCTGGAAAACGAACCGAACCCTCCCAGACAACAGCAAGTATTGTAGCACGCCCACTGGGCACGAGGCCGGGTGGCGGATACCGCATGATCGAATCTATGAACCTTCGGGGTCCCGTGCGGATTTCAGGAGGTGGCGCTGAGAACCCCACTCCCTGCATTCCTGGCGGGGCCTCTGTCGCGCGTCGCGCGTCGGGGAAGGGAAGTCAGGGCTCGTTTCGATTCCTTCGATTTGATTCGATTTGATTTCGATGGCTTCCGATTCCGGTTCGATTCGATTTCGGATTCCGATTTGGATTCCGATTTTTGATTAGAGGCATTTTCGTCTGCTGGTTTCCGCCGATTCAATTTCTCCCGACGTGGCTGCCGATTCCCGCCGATCTGATTAATTTCGATTTCCAATCCGACTTATCGATTTGATTTTGGGCTCTCCTGGAAGTGGGGATGGGTGGTCCAGGGCCGACAGAAGTAATCCGCGCGGACCTCCGGAAGTTGGCGTACGATCTTGCGTCTTGCTTTAGGCCTTAGGCTGCATCTGCACGTCGTTGCTTTCAGCTCCTGCTTCCTCCCCATCCTCCGCCTCGGTGGGGGCTTCCATGCCGAGCCCGCATCGAGGTCTGCCCTTCCCGAGCCTTGCGAGGAGCTCTGATCCTCGGCTCGCTCGCGGCCGATGCTGTGCGCGGCAGTGCGGCGAACTTACAACCAGTCATCCAAGACGCCGGAAACAAGAGCAGCTTAACAACCTGAAGCATACACCCATCCGTATGATGTATGATGTTGGTATCGCCTTATCTTGGTGCCGATCCTGAAGGTTCCCTCTGCTTCTGAGGGCACATCTCTAGCATGGGCATCGCCTTAGGCTTGCCAATCGTAATCAAACAGAGGGATGAGATCGAGGCTGGTGAACAGTTGGGTTCGGAAGGCGCGCATTGCTCCTTAGGTCCTGCCATGGTTGCTCCTCTGGCGCCCCTCGTGTCCCCTTGGGGCCAAAAAGGAGCCCCGCTTCCTTGTTCAGCGTTCCTTGTTGGTGGCAGCCTGACAGTACAGCGGAGACCCATGCCAAGAAGCAACCTGATTGCCTCCAGGGTGCCCTGGGTGTCTGGGGTTTTGATGGTTTTGCTGTGGAGGGCGCGACTTGCCCACACCAAAAATCCGTGGACGTCCGGGGGTCTCAGGGTTGGATTTCTCGTGGACGGTTTCTTGAGGTCGGGCCTCCACTGTATCACAGAGTCTAGGGCCAGCCGGTTCCGCCAGGAACAGCCTCGAGGCTGCGGCGCGTCTCTGGAGGCCCTGGCCGTGCTGGCGGCAGGTTCGCGCCGCGCTGATGCGGCGGCGATCCCAGCGCGGGCGCTCAGGGCTGAACGCCGAACGCCGACGGTGCCCCGGGACTGGCCCACATCAAAGAATCTTCGCTATCAGCCAGCCGCGGCCATTCAAATTTGAACGGTGTGCGCGGTGCACGAGCCGCGACGACACGGCTTCGGAGCACACCGCTTCCCCGAGGCAGGCCGTGGCAAAAGGCGATCCCTGCCGCCTTCGCGCAGGCGGGCCGGCGGTGGATTCTCACGGCGAGTCCAGGCTCCTTGGGGACGCTTCCTCCCCCCCTTGTTCGGAGGGGGGCAGCCCCCCCCCAGTTCTTCGTGGGCCTCCTTCTCCTCCTCCTCCTCCTTCTCCTCCTCCTCCTCCTCCTCCTCCGCCCTAGGCAGCAGCGCGGTGCAGCGCAGGGCAAGTGCGAGGCGAAGCAGCGCGGTGCAGATGCGGAAGCGGCGTGACGCAGCGCAGCGCGACGCGGGAGCACAGCACCGCAGCGGAGCGGAACACAGAGCGGTGCAGCCGGCCTCGGGCGGGCGTGCGGAGCCACGGGGGGTCGGGTCGTCTTGGCCAGATGGCCCGTGCACCGAGAGATGAGCACGACAAGCGGGAGGCAACCTTCCCCTCTCTTTTCCAATCGGACCCCGCCCTCCCTCCCTCGCCCTCTCGCGCGCTCCTCCCAGCCCTTCCCATCCCGTCCCATCCCTTCCCCTCTTCCTCTCCCTCTCTCCCCGTCCCTCGCCCCGTCCTCTCCGTCGTGCATTCCCCTGCCCCGCAGTGGAGGCGGCCCGCTCGTGGGTTTCGCCTGCCGTTTGTGTTGCCGCCCGAGCCGCGAGCGCTTCGCTTCGAGCGCAGACGGCGGCGCTTCGCTTCGAGCGCAGAAAGGCTCGATCCTCCTCCCACCGCCGCCTCCGACCTTCAAGATTCCAACATTTACGACCAGACACATTGAGGAGCTGAGCCAGGATATATCCGTAAGGGCTTCGCCCCCTGCCGCCGGCTCCCTCTCTCGGAGAATGGGCCATGGAAGAGCTAAGTCATGAGGCCTTGGCGTTGTCGTGAAGCAGTATCGGAACTTCATGCGAAGCCGATTCGCAATCAGCAAAACCAACTGATCACAAGAGGGGTTACCACACCTGGCGATTGGTAAGAAGTGTATGGTTTACGGGCTTGGTTACCACACCTTGCGATTAAAGGGCCGAGGGAGTTCTCGCAGTTTGGGTTACCACGCCTTGCGATGGATGTGCGTGAAGGGTGGCACCGAATTTCAGAAATGTGCAAATCCCATGTGTTTTTGGACCCTGACCCCGCGGATCTGCGTGAGGGGTGGCACCGAATTTCAGAAATGTGGCAAATCCCTGTGTTTTTGGACCCTGACCCCGCGGATCTGCGTGAGGGGTGGCACCGAATTTCAGAAATGTGGCAAATCCCTTGTGTTTTTGGACCCTGACCCCGCGGATCTGCGTGAGGGGTGGCACCGAATTTCAGAAATGTGGCAAATCCCTGTGTTTTTGGACCCTGACCCCGCGGATCTGCGTGAGGGGTGGCACCGAATTTCAGAAATGTGGCAAATCCCTGTGTTTTTGGACCCTGACCCCGCGGATCTGCGTGAGGGGTGGCACCGAATTTCAGAAATGTGGCAAATCCCATGTGTTTTTGGACCCTGACCCCGCGGATCTGCGTGAGGGGTGGCACCGAATTTCAGAAATGTGGCAAATCCCTTGTGTTTTTGGACCCTGACCCCGCGGATCTGCGTGAGGGGTGGCACCGAATTTCAGAAATGTGGCAAATCCCATGTGTTTTTGGACCCTGACCCCGCGGATCTGCGTGAGGGGTGGCACCGAATTTCAGAAATGTGGCAAATCCCTTATGTTTTTGGACCCTGACCCCGCGGATCTGCGTGAGGGGTGGCACCGAATTTCAGAAATGTGGCAAATCCCTTATGTTTTTGGACCCTGACCCCGCCGTTCTGTGTGAGGGGTGTCGATTTCGAGCCCCCCCAGCAATTCAGACTACGCGCCCAGGAGGTGCTAAATATCTGGTTTGGGCCTCCCCCCCCTCGCGCGGTCAATCAACTAGTTATAGTAACCAGCAAGAAGCAGAATTGTAACACTGGAAACTACAAGCTACAACTGGTACAGGAAACTGCGAACCCGCGCCTACAGCCTGGTGGCCCCACAAGGGTGCCGGCGGATTATGCGTATGTGAGAATGCCCATGGCATTCGAGAGTGCGCATTGCGCGAGAGTTCGTGGCACCAGGGCGACTTCGCGAGCTTGGGTATGCATCTTCATGTACTTGGCTTGGCGTGTACGTCCTCTTTGGGCTCCCTAGACATCAATCACAATCTGGAGACACGGTGAGACAGACAGGTGCAGATGGAGGCATCGACAAAGACAGAGGTGGCACGCGCACGCTGATCGAGATCAGCAGCGCAATCAATCAATGATGAGAAGAAATGTAGCAACAAGCACGTCTGCATTCATGAATGCAGTTCGTCTGGATGTGGCAGATCTGTACGACTGTCAACAGTAATACCCCGCGGAAAGCACATGTCGGCTGATATGGCATTGGATTGCAATCTTGCGAATGAAAGGGATAGTGTTGTTGCTGTCAGTTGTGTAAGGGCATGTCTGTTGAACCACCGCTCGGCAGAATGAGGATCTTCGATCCTCTCAACGGTGCCGATCGACGGAGTGCGTCCCTGGTCCCAAAGATCAAGCATTATCAATCCCCAACCAAAAGACTCTCTCGTCCCTCGATGTTTACAAGGCCCGAGAGGAAATCCAGACTTCTATTCAGTTGCACTCTTGTTCGGCGCAGCTGTGCTTGAAAAGGCGGCGAAGGTGGGGGTCGAGATGTCATGCAAGGAAACTTGCCCGAGCTTAGAACAACACGCCCTCTGATCAGTCGAGGACGGCTTGGCGCGCCAGGCTTCGCCCGTGGGCCTCGGCTGCACGAGCAAGGCAGAGCAGCCGGTGCAAGTGCCCTCGCTCTTGCATGCCCGCGCGTGCCACAACACCCAACATCCCCAACATGCTTTACCGATCGGTGTGCGTGCTTCTCCCGTCGCCCCGGGAATTTATCCATGACCGCTGCCTGGAGGATCGAGCGCTGGGGGACCTCGGCAGGCTGTCGATGCGGACATGTTCGGGCCCTGGAGGGGGGAGGGGGGGCAGATGAGATCTACTACCTGTCGACTGCCCCGAATATTGATTTCTCAAGCGGTGGTGATGGATAACTCCCCGCCTCGCCTTGCGTGGGCGCACATATTCAGACGGGCGAGCGAACCGATGGACTTTGACGGCGAATCGTTGGAACAGCAGAGACCAAATTGGATATGGAATGGGCTCGAAGTTTTCTTGGTCCTTCCGCAGCTTTTGCTTCGAGCCCTCCTCGCAAACATAGCTTTCGAAACGGGGGGAAGCAGGGCACCGATTGAGTCCCCCCCTTCTGCCCATCTCACCTCTACCTCGTCTCCACCTCAATTATCGCCATCATAGACACCTCTTTGGGCCTCCGGGGAGGCCCTCGTCGCCACCGTTGGATTCGCCTTGGAGTTCGAGTCAAAACGCACCCTGGGAGAGGTTCTGGGTGTAGCGGTATCGGTATCTGCTGGACTTCCCAAACATACAGTGGGGGCGCGCATCAAGACACCATCTGCATTTCGTCAGGGTACCCTAGGTTTTTTCTGTCCGCGCGCTGCGCGGTGACTTCCCGCGGCCATCAAAGAGGCTACTGCGTTCAGGGTGCTCCGGGTTTCCCCTCAGGTGCACTTCGCGCGCGGGTTTTGCAGGGTTGGGTTTCTTGCGTGGGTTTCTTGCGACCGCGTCCGCACTGTAGAACATAAGAGTGCACGCAGCGCCGCCACACAGCTTACAGCAGGCGGTGCTGCCTCGCAGCACGGGGCGCCTCGCGGCGTGCCCAGCCAGGCCAGGTGGGTCCTGACGTTTCATAGGCAGGGAGGAGGACGAGGACGAGGACGAGGACGCGGCTTCGCTTACATCCCTTTGAACACCATCGCGTTGCCGCCTATCCCTGGCGCTTCCCGCGAGTCATTCCCTGCCGCGTGCGCACTATCCCGTGCCTGTGCAGAGAGCAGCGGGTGGGGGACGGGGCAGCAGCCTTGAGCAGGATCACGGGGCCCAGCGGGAGTTGGCGGCACGCACACGGGGTTAGGGGGAGGGGGGAAGGCTTCTCAGAGGCAGGTTGCTTCTCAGAAGGCGCGGGCCTTGTCTGCCGATGCAGGGCAGGCGCCCTCTGAGGAGCAGCCTCCTTCCAAGAGGCCTTCCCCCCCCCCTGGCGCTGCGCGCCGCCAGAGGAGCTCCTCCTCCTCCTCCTCCTCCTCCTCCTCCTCCTCCTCCTCCTCCTCCTCCTCCTCCTCCTCCTCCTCCTCCTCTTCGAGGACGCACAAGCGGAGGAGGAGGGGCTATAAAGAAGAGGAGAGGGCGCGCGGCCCAGGAGAAGCTGGATGCCCACCAGACCCGGCGGCACGCGGCTCCCGGGTGAGGCCCGGCCCGGCGGTATTCCAAATCCTCCTCCTCCTCCTCCCTCCTCCTCCTCCTCCTCCTCCTCCTCCTGGTCCTCCTCCTCCTCTTCCTCCTCCTCCTCTTTCTGGTCCTCCTCCTTCCTCCTCCCCTCCTCCTCCTCCTCCTCCTCCTCCTCCTCCTCCTCCTCCTCCGATTGGGGTCGGAGTGGATGGGATCGAACGAGCGGTCCGCGTCGCCGATGCATCGGCGATGCGGCTCGATGCGGAGCCCGAGTTCCTTCGTGCCGATGGCGCCGATACTACGTCGCCGACGTCGCGGATGCATCGGCGAGGCGGAGCAGTCCTCCGACCCCTATTTGTTGGGACCCCATCTAGGAGGTTTCCATGTGATGCTTCGGGGGCTCTTGTCAATGGCTATTGCCAAATAGCGACTCGGGACGAGACACAGGCCTTGAGGAGCGTGTCGGGACTCCGAGGGACCTCGTAGTGAAACACATCGAGAGGCATCGCATGTGCGGGAAGGGGGAGATTCCACCAGATTCGTGCCGTGCCGACTCGGCGGCGCTCCCAGCGCGGGTGAACGCCGCCAGTGGCCTGGAAGCGGCCGCTATCGATCGATCCAGCATGATCCGGGAGCCGGGATCGCCCGAGGTTGAACGATCCACGCAGCCTCAGAAACCAGCGCCGACGTTGCTACCGATACCATTTCATCAAGGGCGCCCTCGAGGGCGCGAAGCTCGTCGCGCTTCGTGGTTCGGCTCCGATTCCACCTCATCCTCCTCTTATCCCCGGGGTGGGGTGGCGCGAGAGCGCGAAGTTATTCGCGCTTCGCGCAGCACGAAGTGCGGAGTTGGGCGCTCTTGTCGTGTGAGCGGGGCCAATTTCCGAGGCGGGAATTCCCTGACCACCGCCCAGGGGATCGGTCTTCCAGGACCCCAGCAGCCGGTGGGTACGGATGAGTTCGAGCCCCCGGAGGGCCCGAAGATCTCCGTATCTAGCGTTTGCCGAGGTTCCCAAAGATCGATCCCCGGGATTGGTCGTGGACAAATCCTCGCCTCGCAGAATGGCTGGACCCCGCTGGCCAGAGCCCTGCAGAAGCCACACTCGAACAAGGGAGTGGGGCGAGCGGGCGGCTTTGAGGAGGCGGGGGGCAGCTCAGGAGGTGTTGGAGGTTCCTTGGAGCAGTTCGTGGAGGCACGAGGGCTCTAATCGAAGAAGAATGCACCGCACAAGCCTATAAACGTTTGTAACTCCGCGCCTTGACGGCGCGCCCTTGGCGCGCTCCGCGCGCAGTCCAGCGCCGATCCGAGAGATCCGAGCGGATTTCTCAAAGTTTAGGCTCATGCTGCCCTCTCTTCTTCAATGTCAAGAGCCCCCCCCGATTGTCATCTTGTGATTATCAAATGATGGCCTCCCCCTGAGGCTGATGAATATACCCCGTGGGGCGCGAAACCATTTTGTTAATCACTCGCGCCAGGGGTCGTCGTGGGCGCCGCCGAGGGGATCGTGTACGCCCCTGCACGGGAGCGTCACAACGACTGCCTTGTCGTGTAGAAGTTGTCGCAGGGATCGTATGCATCCGAGTCGAAATGCTCTCCTCAGGATGAGCACTGACGCGCGACAGTTGTCGTCGTCGTCGTCGTGGTCCGTGGCCTCTTCGGCCCATCCTTGACCACTCTCGACGGCCAGCCCCGCTCGAAGAACTTCGACGTGGACGTCCAGGGGGCTCGGCGTCCTCATCGCGCATTCTTGTGCAGGCCCGTGCCAAGAAGACACCCTGCTTGCCTTCGAGGTGCCCTGGGGCTCTCTGGCTTCGAGGGTTTTGCGATGCAGAGCGTGGCGTGCCCACACCAAGGTAATGAATGGACGTCCTGGTGTCTCAGGGCCGGGTCTCCTGTGGAAGGCTTCTCGTGGGCTGGCCCCCCCTGTACAGTCGGGGCCCTGAAGAAGGAACCCTTTTCGTTGGGGAGGGGCTCGGTGTTCCTTGATTGTTTCAAAGTTTGCCTCGGGTTTTCCTGAGGTTTTCCTGAGGAAATCGAAGTTTAACTTATTGGAAAAAGGGGGCCTCGTTCCTTATCTAGGGTTCCTTAGGTCATGGCTCCCCCTTGCACTGCCCATGTGGATGGCAGCCCCCGGGGAGGGTCGCCGCCTCCGCCCCGCCGCCCCTCCTCCCCGAGGCCGCACGGGCTCCCCTTGCCGAGCGCCGCCCGCTCGGCCGCTCGGCCGCGCGCCCGCCCGCCTGCACCCGGGGGCGCGTGCAGGCTCGTCTGGTCGCGCTGCCGCGCATGTCTCGACTAGACGTAAGAGTGACCTTTCGCCGGAGTGACCTCTGGTGCGGGCACGGATGGGTACCCAGATGGTTGAAAACGAAGCAGTAGCAGCTGCTTGCGCACCCAGGTTTGGTCCCCCCGCGGCCCCCAAAAAGTCGCGCACCAAAGGTCACTCTTACCCAGGGTCACTCTTGCGTATAGCCGAATGTCCGCCACCGCGCCGCAGGTTCGAGTCGGGCAGGTCCCCCTACGGGAGGAATAACCCAAAGCAGTGCGATCACAGTCTTGGTACGATTTGCCGTTTGTGTGTTGCAGGTTTGTTTCAGTAGATTCGATTGTGTTTTAAATGTGTCCTCCAAAACCCCGCCTGTAGGAGGGCAACCCCGACCTAACTTTAGGTTTGTTGTTGTGGAAGCCTAGACTTTAACCGAAGGTTTTGTTGAGGGGCGTTTGGCGGCAACGCGCGGCGAATAGGGGTGATTCGTGGACAGTTGGCGCGCGGCGCGTGCCGCCATCTGCCACTAGCCCGTTGCCAATGGTTGCCGTTCGTCCTCTAACAGTTTCACAAAGAGAGGCTTCCATAGCAACGAATGCAGCACGCCCAACGACATGTTCGACCCCGTCGATCCGATTCGATGGCGATTTCGGACAGAACGGCCCCATTGAATTCAGACATTCCGGATGTCAGATGCGACCCGATGCTCGCGTCGCGCTGATGTGCATCCTTGCGCAGTCGATTCGACTCGACTCCGACTCCGTGTCGACGTGGCCCGATCTGGCGGACGTTCCGATCCGATCCGATTTCCCAATTCGATGCCGACCGATACGATCGTGATGCGGGGCAAGTGATCACGAAGGCGAGGGTGGGCCAGTATGTGGATGCGCACATATGTACACATGTATTCAATCATGTGATATTCTGCATAGCTGCACCCAGAACCCACACACACACACAGGTTGGCAGACCCCCCCAACGGCGCGTCCCGCCCCCCCCTCCGGAGCCCAGACGACGGCCCTAGACAGCCTCCCAAGTAGCCGAGGTTTGCTTGAGGTCCCCCGGACGGGACCAAGGTCGCCCACGACTGCATATGGGTCGCCCTGAGGTCTTCCGAAACGCCCGGGGACAGCCCCGGAGTGCCTCTAGAACGGCTGCAGAAACTCTTCGGACGCCTCGAGAAGGCACCCAGAGGATGCCCTGAAGGCGCCTAGAGCCAAGAACCATTGATATCGGGATTCGCCCCAAGATGGCTGATGGGGGTACCCATGAGTGCCCCAGGACAGCCCAAAAGGGCCCCAAGACTCCCCAAGAAGCCCCCCACGAGGGCCAAATACACAACCAAAGGAGCCTCAAGAGGCCCCAAAGTAGCCCGGACAAAGTACTGGCCCCCAAGAGTTCTGCAGGAAGATCAATGGAGAACAAGCATGTTGCCAAATAATTTCCAGATGTCTGAAAGTTGTTTCAACATGTCTTAAACATGTAACAATCATGCTTTAAGCATTTTCGGGACATGTTCCGACATTTAAAAAACATTCTAAATTTTAATTCAAGGATAGGACTGTTAGGGTGTTCATTGTCGTGGCATCCACAACCCAAGAGGCCCCCAGATGCCCCCCAGACACGCCCAAGAAGCCCCAAGAGTCCCCCAAGAGGCCTCAACATGATTCCAAGAGGAGCCCGAGAAGCCTCCCAAGAGACCCCAAGAAGCCACCAAGAAGCTTCGAATCCAACCGAGACACACCCCCATGACCCATCAATCCCCCCCAGAGCTACCAAGACGGCATCGGACAGCCCTGGCACCCCTTTCCAGAGTCCCCTGGACTGCGACTGCCACACACCGTCTCTCAGGAGCCCACGAAGGCCCCAAGATGGCTCCAAGAGATCACCAAGACGGCCCAAGAGATCCCCACGGGTGGCGTCAAGATCGAGAGGACCCCGAAAACATGCGCACCCTGGAGGCCGACACCATTGAAAAACAAATAACATGTCGAAAGTAGGT
Organism: Prorocentrum cordatum; assembly: GCA_963575745.1. Taxonomy (NCBI): domain Eukaryota; class Dinophyceae; order Prorocentrales; family Prorocentraceae; genus Prorocentrum; species Prorocentrum cordatum. The sequence continues at coordinate 285,378 of CAUYUJ010014656.1, read as the reverse complement.
GGTGTGATCGCTTGTTCGGATTTCGCAGCCTCCAAGGCCCTAGGATCTTCCCAAGGCGTTACAGAAATAGCTCAGTGGAGGCCCAATGCAGCCCAAGAGGGGAATAGCAGCCCTCAAGGGCCCCAAGAGAGCTCGGCTCAGGGGGGCCAAAGTGGGTTCAAGCCAAAAAGGAGGCCTTTTGAAGGAGCCCAGCACGGCCCAAGAAGGCTTCCGGGGAGAGCTGAGCGCCCCCGCAACGGGCACACCAAACGCAGTTGCCCGAAGAAGCTCCGAGACGGCCTCACGAGAGCCCGAAGAGCCCGAGATATCTCTACCGTGGCCCCAAGAGGTTTCGAATGCTCACGCAGGGGGCCCATTCATGGCTGCGATGCGTGGTGTGGCCTTCAAGGCGACCTTCAAGAGCGGCACGGCTGCCCTGCGCAGGCGGCGGAAGAGGAGAAGAGGGGGGGGAGGAACAGCAAAGGGAGCACTGGGAGGATCAGGAGCAAACGGAGCGTTGGGGGAAGAAGGTGGGGGAGGAGGAGACGCCCTCGTCTCCCCGTCTTTGCTTCCCCGCCCACCCTCCGCATCCGTGTCACCATTTGCTGAAAGCTGCCGGTGGTGGCAGATGTACCAGATTCCGCTCCTGTTATGGATTCCGTCTCGTGGTGGCGACTCCTGAGCAGTCCTTCAAAACGGCCCCCGGAGGGGTAGCAAAGCCACATGTTGTGACAGAGGTTCGTTCTCTCTTCTGCTTGCCCGCCCCGCCCCGCGCTCGGCTCATCTGACCTTCCCTGCTCCAGAGCTGCCTTGGGCCCCTCGCTCCCCGCGGGCGATGCGCGGGCCCAGGTTTGAGGCGAAACGGAGCGAGCCTTCACACATCTTGCACACAGAGTTCCCAAGCAGTGCTTGCACAGCTCTTGCTGGTCCTCTAAGGAGCTGGGCCTGTCCGTCGGTCTGGCGGCTGTGTTGCCGCCGTCGCCGCCCCGTTGCCACCTCGTCGCCGCCCGTACTCGGTCCTGTCTGTCGGCCTGGCGGCTATTTTGCCGCCGTCGCCGCCTCGTCGCCGCCCGTACCTGGGCCTGTCTGTCAGTATGGCGGCTATGTTGCCGCCATCGCCGCCCCGGCATACCTTGAGCCAGATCAACTGCACCACATACACCGCACATCATATATTCTCTCTCTTAAAAGGAACCAGGATCTCCCCCCCAGGATTATCCCTCCGCCCTGGAGATGTGCTTTTCACATCTGACCGTGCCCCATCGTTCACTTTAGCTATGAATTCATACCATTTCAGTCAGACCGGGGTCGACCCCGTCCCCCCATCATGCCATCGTGCACACGCCATCGTCGTCGCGCACGCATGCCGGAATCCTTGAAAAATCTTCGGCGTCGTATGGATTCCATGGATTTCAAAACCGAGTGTTCCGAATACAGTTCAAACTAAACATCATGGCACGCACACGCGCACACACGCACATACACACACACACGCGCACACACGCATGTTCATGTGTGTGGCTTTCGAGTTGGACACTTCGAGTTGACACGTGTGGAGTATTCTCTCTTCTTCCCCCGCGCACAGCCGCCCGCCACTGTATATCACGACTGTGCGGTGGGCCCCCAGCGCACGCCACGGCGGATGTCTCAGCCGTTCGCGTCGGCCAGCGTTGCGCTATTATTCAGATTCCGCACGTGGTTGCAAGCTCGAGCGCTTGCGGCAAGCGGTCCATTCCTAGAGCTGACATGGGATTGTGCCTTGTTGAATTGTTGAATTGTGCCTGATAGTAGTGACACGATTGGACGTGCATGCCGCTTCCAGCTGCGGGTAGCATCAAAAGGCTCGATGGTTAATCTGCATCTTCTGATTATGTGGCCCTTCTTTCAGATGAGGAGCGCATGGTGCACATTCTCGCTCTGAGGAGATTCATGGATCTTTCTTTATATCTTTGCAGGCTGGGTGGGGGGACATTTTCAGAGGCCCACCGTGTTTGTACAACCAGTTAGCAGGAATAAGTTTGAAGTTAGGTGCAGCTGAACTCCGCCGAGCGATCTGAATTGAGGCGGGTTGCAAACTTGTCTTCGTAAGTGTCCATGCGGTAGGACGGATGGTGAGTCCACGCCCTGCAGCAGTTCGGCGAGCTGTCTGAACTTGGGCGGTTCTGGGTGTCACAGTCACAGTTTGTATACCCAGGTGTCGATGACGCCGAAATGGGCAGTTCTGGGTTGCCGACTTTGTTTACCCAGGCTTCGGGAGAATGCGTTTGCGTGAGGTGTGCGCCGAAGTGAGCCGTGCTGGGTTTCACGATTGTTAATTAGTTGTGCATCCCCCCTAGCCAATTCACAAACCTTGCCAATGCGAGTTGATGGGAAGAGGGACGAAGAGGCACATGTAGTGAAACAAAGTAGGCAACCAGGGTGAACAGAGATACTTGAAAGCAAGGGGGTGGTCTTGCCTCTTGGGGCGTTTTCGGGACGCTGTGTTCGCTCTTGGGCGCTCTTGGTGCCGTCTTGGGAGCTTTTTGGACCCCTCTTGGGCCTCTGTTGCGGCATCGTAGGGCCAACTACAGGCCTCAAAGGCACATATGAGCGAAATGGCGAGAAGGCACACATCATTCATGTTTCATAAGTTGTTCGATGGATGTTGGCCTCTGGGGGTGGTCCTGAGGGGGCTCCGAGAGCACTTGTAACCGTCTTGTGGTCCTCGTCGGGCCTTTTGTACGTATGTTGGACGCTATCTTGAACCATCGCCGGCTATATTGAGCCATCCTGGAGGCCATTTTGGAGCATCGGAGGCCCTCTTAGAGCCATCTTGGGCGAACAGTACCCTCTAATACATTGCCCCCCCCCCGCAACAAAGAAACACTCAGGGAGTGAAGGGGAGCGGGTACCCCTCCATGGAGGGAGGAGGGCTTTCGGAAGCGGGAATGCAGATTAGATCACCTTCGCCCAACGGGCTGGTGGGATGTGCATGCCCAGGCTTCCGTGAGGCACGCTTCGCGTGAGCGGTGCGCCGACATGGGCCCAGGGGGAGTCTTTTAGGTGGGCATTTTGGGAGCTGCTCAGGCGTCTTGGGGGCCTCTGGGGACCTGCTGGAGGCTTGTACGGGGTCCTGGATGGAATAATGTGGGCGGCTCCCAAGGCCAGCTCGATTTCCCATTTGGGGGCCTATGTTGGGACCTTCTGGGGGGGTCATGGGCATTATTGGTGGACTCTTAGGCAGTTCTTGGACCTTTAGGGCAGTCATGGGGCCCCCGTGGGCAGAAATGTTGCTCTCGTTTGCCGACCTGGGACCCCCTTGCCGCCTTATCCCCCACTGGACAAGTAGGGGTCACTAGGTTTTAAGAACAAACCTCCCGACCCGCCCACCATGCATACCACGGCCGCCAGATCCCCAGGACCAACGAGAGTCCCCGAGACTCTTGCCCATCCCGACCCGACCCGTCCACTCTGCATACCGCGGCACCCAGAATCCCCGAGACTCCCGCCCCTCCCGACCCGACCCGCCCACTCTTCATAGTGCGGCCGCCAGGTCCCCAGGTCCACCGAGAATCCCCGAGCCTCACGCCCTTGTGAGCATGACAGACCATGACTAGCACCACAGGGCATACCATAACCATACGTGACAAAACAGGTGGCACCAATAGAACGTAACATGGCAAAACACACCATACCATACCACCGTGTCACATACCATTGCATGCCATAGTATGATTGCGCATGGCATTGCATAACGGTTCAACCAGCACACACCATAACATAGCACATCGTAACACGTCATAGCAGACATTGTCACCACGAATCATGTCACACAACAACATGACATACAGTATCATAGCGTATCACATTGCCACATAACAGAGTGCATCATGACATGGCACATCCTACCAGGACATGGCTCGTCCTACTACATACCCCGATACCACGGCATGCCACAACCGAATATGTCACAGCATGACACAACATTAAAGATCATACAGCATGACACAACATTGAAGGTCACACCATGTCATAACACAGCATCGATCATACCATAAGGTAGCAACGCAATACATGCCAGAGCGGACCATCCTAGAGTGTTGCACCATAGTTGTTTAACATCATACAATATGAGTTACGCAGTGTCGCCATCACGGCGGCACCGCATGTGATAGTACAGTACCAGTTATTACATGTCGAATGGGGATCTCACTACATACCATAAAATAGCATACTCCAACATAACATAATGAACCGGGTGCAACGCAGTCAGCATACCATAGCATGTTTGGTGTGTTATTGTTTCCAGTACGACAACTAATCTGATACAACATCAGATAGTGTGAACATGTTGAAGAGGTATGGCATAATCTGGACACGTCCTAGCAAACCATGACTGACACGGTATTCAGCAAGCAGTAGAGCAGAACCGGGGCATACGATATTGCTACAACGTGACATACCACTTTATCGTGAGTCACAGTTGCACATAACAGTCTTTACGTTAAATGAACAGAGCGGGTTACAGTTGAAAAGGAATTTTATATGATATTCGGTCACACTTTGATATAATCAAACATGTCATGTGCGCCGAGGCCAGACTGGCCACAGGAACAAACAGGCACGGCAACGACATATTGGACGACGTATTTGGCGTGACTGGTGTCATTACGTCTCGCTGGTCCGTCGAGATCACGCCATCATATACAACAGTGTAACGTACGAGACCATGATTGAACATAACATAGTTGAGTTCAGCTGTCTGCAGACAACCCTTCGCCGCCGTGCCTGTGCAACAGCGCAGCAGGAAGGAGACCGAGTGCAGGGACTGCGGAATTCCGACGATTGGTCTTAACTAGGACGTGTCGTGTTTTCGACCTTGTTTACGTCGGCGCGGTAGGAAGAAGGTCGGCTTCACGCCCAGCAGCAGTTCAGACCACTCGTTGAGAATGGTCGTGATCTCGACCTCGTCTTCGTCCGCGCGGCATGGAGGAAGACGAGGAAGGGGAGGAGGAGGAAAACGAGGATATTGACCACATGGAGACGAGGAGAAGAATGACTCATGGGCCCCTTTCTTGGGGCATTCTGGGTGCTTCCTGTAGGTCTCCTGTGGGTCTCTTGGGGGCATCCTGGGGCCTCTCGGGGGCCTCTTGGGCCTCCTAGACGTCTCTAGGCTCGTCCGGCGCATTCGGATGCCGTCTTGGGGGCTTGTTTGGACAGTCGTGGTGCCTTCCTGTGGCGCTCTGGGAGCCGCTTTGGAACCCTCTTGGGAGCCTCTTGGGCGGTCTTGGGGTCCTTTTTGGGCGGATTTGGGGCCTTCTTGGGGGCCCCTTGAGCTGTCTTGGGCCTCTTAGGCCGTATTGGGCGATCGGAAGCTCCACCACTCGAGAATTTCAGAATCCAGCAAACACCCAAGGACAATCCTTGTTGTTCGCTTCCCTGGGCTCATCCCAGAGGGGCCTATTGGGGCTTTCTGGGCCGTCCTGGGGAGCTCTTGACCCGTCTGACGCCTTCGAGCCGTTTTGAGGGCCTCTTTGGGCAGTCTTATTGCTTTCTTGGAGCGGTTTAGGGCCGCCTTGGGGCCATCTTGGGAACCTAATGAGCAATCTTGGAGTCCTCTTTGGCCGACTTGGGGCCCTCTTGGGAGCCTCGCAGGTTGTCTTGGAGATGCTTTGATCACCTTTTGGGCCGTCTTGGGCAATCGGAAACCTAAGCAGGCGAGAACTTCAAAGTCCTTCAAAAACCGACTGAACATCGTGTCTGGTTGCCTTCCAAGGGCAATTTGGCAGCCTTGGGGAGGCTGCCTGGGTCTACGTTGAGCCCTCTTGGGTCTTGGGCCGTCTTAGAAGAGGGCGCTTCGCCTCTCGGGCGCCCTCGGACGCCGTCTTGGGGGCTTCTCTGGGTCGTTTTGGTGCGCTCGGCCGCGTTTGGGGCCCTCTTGGGAGCCTCTTGGGCGATCCTGGAAACCTCTTGGGCTGACGTTGGACCCTCTTGGGGACCTCCTTGGCTGTCTTGGAGCTGTCTCGGAGCCCACTTGGGCCGTCAAGAGAGCCTCTTAGCCGTCTTGGGCCATCTTGGCATGTTTTCGCGTCATCTTGGCCGTCTCGGAGGCCATCGTGACCGCCCGGAGGCCGAAAAGAGAGCCATAGTTCAATCTCGTTTGCGATGCAGAGGGGGGTCGGACCTAGAAAACACTACACTTATGGCGAAACTCCCAATCATCTGCAGTTGTGAATACCGTAGTGGTGTGTATCATCTGTGGTGGATCTCCCTATGGGGCAAGAAACGTGTCAGGGGTGTGCCGCAACGGGCGCGGTGGTGCCATGCGAGCGCGGCCACTGCGGCCTTAGGTGGAGCTCCCTATGGGGCACGGAACGTGTCAGGGGTGTGCCGAAACGGGTGCGGTGTTGCCATGCGGGCGTTGCGGTGGAGCTCCCTATGGGGCCCGCAACGTGTCAGTGATGTGCCGAAACGGGTGCGGTGGTGCCGTGCGGGCGCTGCCCCTGGGGCCTCAGGTGGAGCTCCCCATTGGGCACGAAACGTGCGAGTGCGGTGGTGCCATGCGAGGGCTGCCATTGGGGCCTTAGGTGGAGCCCACGAAACGTGTAAGGGATGTGCCGAAAGGGGGGTGCGGTGGTGCCGTGCGGGCGCTGCCTTTGGGGCATTAGGTGGAGCTCCTTATGGGGCACGAAACGTGCGAGGGGTGTGCCGAACAGAACGCGGTGGTGCCATGCGGGCGTTGCCACTGGGGCCTTCGGTGGAGCTCCAATGAGGCCCGAAGCCCGAAACGTGTGCGGGGTGTGCCGAAAGGGGCACGGTGGTGCCATGCGGGCGCTGCCACTGGGCCCTTCGGCGGAGCTCCCTATGGCCCCGAAACGTGTGAGTGATGTGCCGAAGGTGCGGTGGTGCCACGCGGGCGCTGCCTCTGGAGCCTTAGGTGGGGCTCCCTATGGGGCACGAAGCGCGTGAGGGGTGTGCCGAAACTGGTGCGGTGTTGTCATGCGGGCGCTGCTACCAGGGCCAGAGGTGGAGCTCCCTATGGGGCCCCGAAACGAGTGAGGGTGTGCCGAAACGGGCGCGGTGGGGCCATGCGGGCGTTGCCCCTGGGGCCTTCAGTGGAGCTCCCTAAGGGGCCACGAAACGCGTGGCTGCCTCTGGGGCCTTCGGTGAAGCCCCCTATGGGGCCACGAAACGCGTGAGTGGTGTGCCGGAATGGACATGCGGAGGGCAGAGGCAGGGGTGGGAGGAGGGAGGAGGCGGGAGGAAGGAAGCGGGAGGAGAACGCGGGTCGCTGTCGCTGTCTCTTCAAAACGAGGACCCAACACAGGATGGTTGGGAAAAGAAAAGCTCCCAAAGAGACCACAGGAGCCTTCTAACACGCCCACTCCGTGCAGGCACGGTGGATGATATTGATAAATACAGCAACGACCGATTCATGGTGCCCTGCCAAACACAGCATTCACGCCAACGTAAGGCTGGTCACAGGACAGGAGCAGGCGTAACAACGACCGATTGGACGACATACCCAACGTGCCAGGCGTCACGACGTCACGCCGCCCTGCCGGGAGCAGAACTGAACAAAAACAGCTATGCATGAAACATAGTAGACCCGAACAAAAGTCACAGAGTATTATACAGAAGAGACCGGGTAATGCCGTCCTAATATACGCGACATGCGCCAAAGAAACCCGCATTGGCCACAAAGTCAAATTGTAGCACACACGACCGATTAAACGACATATTCAACGTGGCAGGCGTCATGACGTCACGCTGGCCCGAACATAATATAGCACAATATTGTACAGCACACCGGTTCACGGCCTCTCACTAAGCTAACATTCTAACATAATCGACCGTACCATCATCTAAGCGAACGCGATTTGCGCGCGGAGGTTAGGCTGGCCACAAGAAAAAACAGGCGCGGCAACGACCGATTGGACAACGTATCCGACGAGACAGGTGTGACGACGCCACGCCGGCCTGTCGAGAACACACCTTAATATTGACAGTATCACACATGATAACACAGCTGAACACCCTGAAGTAATTACAGCAACGACAGATTCATGGCGCTCTGTCAAGCGCAGCATCCACGCCGACGGAAGGCTGGCCACAGGACAAACACAGGCGCAGCATCGCCCGAGTAGACGACACACCAAGCGTGGCAGGCGCCAGAAGCCGTCGCGCCTTCGGAGAAGTTTTTTTCTGTCTTCGGGGAAGGCTCAGAAAATTGTTCAGAAGGCCGGGAGACTGCTGAGTCTTCTGAGAAGGCCCGCTTCTTGTCTTTTCCCCCCTTCGCTCGCCGCCGACAGAGTATCTTTCAGCAGAGGCGGTGTGATGCCGTCCTATCATACGCGAGATGCGCGCCGAACCCACGCTGGCCACATAAGCAGGTTGTAGCAGCAAGGACCGAGTAGACGACAGGCGTCACGGCGTCACGACTTCGCGCCGTCTTGTCGAGAGCAGAACAGAACAAACCGTGTGTGCATATGAACAGAACATAACCGAACACAACGTCACAGAGTAGAGTACAGCGGAGACCGGGTAATGTCGTCCTATCATGCGCGACATGCACCGAAACAAATTGTAACAGCAACGACCGATTAGGCGATTGGTGGCACGACGTCGCGCCGCCCTGTCGAGAGCAGGACGTAACAAACCAGATGTGCAGATGACAGAAAAGAACCGAACAACACGTCACAGAGTAGAGTACAGCAGAGACCAGGTAGTGCCGTTCTATCATACACATCAAACGTTGCAGGCGTCACGATGTCGCGCCGACCTTTCCAGAACACGACATATCATATCATAGCGTAGCGTAACGTAACAGAACATCATGCATTCCACTGGGACAGAATCCAACCGAGCATGATACAGCACAGTACTGTACAGCAGTCGCCCCGGCGTTGCGCGGGTCCTGCGGGTTGTTCCAGTAGGCGCGCGCGTTGTCGGGAACAAACGCCGAAGGTTTCTGTGGGGATCGTTCGACTCAAAATAATCGGATGGTTTCTGATCCCTTTTGTTAATTCGTTAGGCCGGTTTGATTTCCGGGGAGCCCGACGAGGCCAGTATTCAAAGATCGTTTACAAAGTAAAGGGTTATCAGTGCGCGTTGCCTCTCGAGGGCCTCGCGGGCGTCCTCTTGGAGCCGTCGTGGGACGTTTCGGACGCTTGTTGAGCCTCCAAATGCCACCGCATCGCTCTCGATGGTCTCGTTTCGGCTGCTCGGGCGGCTTGTTTGGCCATCTTTGGGCTCCCTTCTCTCCTGTAGGTTTGGGCTCTTGTGGTGTCCTCTTGGGATACGACGGGGGGGCTATTGTGAGCCCAGTTTGGGTCGCCTTCGGGGGCACCCTCCACGTGCAGGATTGTGCAACAAGCATAGCGCAATTTCAGGTGTGTCACTTGGGGATTCTGGGTTCGGCGTTCTTGTGTCAACTTGGGGGCTATTCATTCGTCTTCGATTCCTCTGGAGCATGCATCATCCTTCGGGGTGTTTTGTAAACCACCTTGGAGGCCGCCAGGGAAGCGCCGCCCAGAGAGCCTCAGGAGCGGGGGGAGGGGTCAATGAGGAACGGTGCAGGAAATTGCATAAGTCATCCCAGAGGGCATTCGGCATTACAAGATGCCCAAGCGCGCCAGGTGGCATCGCCTGGGGCATGGGATGTTCGCTTCCACTCAGCATGTTCCAAGTGTATGGGATGTGTTTTGAATGGTTCTACGTTGTTCGGAGCCAAAGCGCCGTATACGACTCATGATAATCATGCGCGTTTGGACCAGCACAGTTGTTGCAGGCTTCTTTTTCACAAGTTTGTACGTAATGCGAGCTTTATGTTTGCATACTACGCACGTTGAAGCAATATGTGGATTCCCCCGTCCAACTTTGAATGCGCTTGCATCACCCCTAAAACAGATCATGGTTCGCAATTTTCACGTGTGTGTTGTTTTTGCATTATGGCCGTCATGTGTGTTCTGATGCCATTGCGGATCGTTGCTTCCGTCATCATTGTCGTTTTCGTTAGTTATGCCGTATGGTTGGTTGAGGTTCGGGGTTGTGCGGGAAGCGCCGCACATTCACGCGCGCGCGCGTCCGTAGGCTCCCGCTGCGGGCCTGGGGTCTCGCGGTGCGTTCTGAGTACGTACATGTTTGCATGTTTTGCCTGGGAGGAGCAGGGCGGCATCGAGCTCATCGAAGGTCAAGAGTGCATTGAAGGCAAAGATTTGTTGAGGGCCATAGTTTCTTTTGAAGGCTGTTCCTCTTCAGGCATGCACTCTTCCAGTGCTGTTACCTCTTGTTGATGCGTTTACCCTCCGGCATTGTTCGTTGCCCTCATTACGGGCATGTTGAGCAGCAGCAGATCGGGCAGAGTTGCCAAGCGGCGGAACCAACGCCCCGTCTGCTTCCCCCCAGCCCGAGTGATGGAAGGAGGAGGAGGAGGAACGGTAGGCGGGTGGGCGGAGAGTGAGAAGGGGAAGTGAAGGAAAAAGGCAGAGAAGGAATACAGGCCGAAACGTTGAGAGGCGGCAGCCCGGAAGAAACGCAAAAGCCAAGTTGTCTCTGTTTCAGCGCCGAGACGTTGGAGCAAGCACCGTTTTGGATTCAGGAGATCCCGCCTTCGTCTCAGAAGGGCAGGGTGAGGAGGAGGAGGAGGAGGAGGAGGAGGAGGAGGAGGACAAGGACGAGGACGAGGACGAGGACGAGAAGGAAGACGAGGAGGAGGAGGAGGAGGAGGAGGAGAGAGGGAGGAGGGGAGAGGAGGAGGAGGAGGAGGAGGAGGCTAGGCTGAGGATGGCAAGGGGAGGGGGAGAGGAGGGAGGAGGAGAGGAGGAGGGCGAGAGGAGGAGGAGGAGGAGGAGGAGGATAGGAGGAGGAGGAGGAGGAGAGGAGGAGGAGAGGAGAGGAGGAGGAGGATAGGAGGAGGATAGGAAGGAGGGAGGAGGAGGAGGAGGAGGAGGTGGAGGAGGAGGAGGAGCAGGAGGAGGAGGACAAGGATCGGAGGAGGATCGAAGGAGGAGGGGGAGGAGGAGAGGAGGAGGATGATCGAAGGAGTAGGAGCAGGAGGAGGAAGAGGAGGAGGATAGGGGAGGAGGAAGGAGGAGGGGGGGTAGGAGGGAGGAGGAGGAAGGAGGAGGAGGATAGAGAGGATGAGGAGGAGAAGGATAGGAGGAGGAGGAGGACAGGAGGAGGAAGGTGAGGAGGGAGAGAGGAGGATAGGAGGGGGAGGAGCAGGAGCAGGAGGAGGACGAGGATCGGAGGAGGATCGAAGGAGGATCGAAGGAGGAGGGGGAGGAGGAGAGGAGGAGGAGGATCGAAGGAGGAGGAGCAGGAGGAGGAGAGGAGGATAGGAGGAGGATGAGGAGGAGGAGGAGGAGGAGAGGATAGGAGGAGGAGGAGGGCTAGCAGGAGGAGGAGGAGGAGGAGCAGGAGGAGGAGGAGGAGGAGCAGGAGCAGGAGGAGGAGGAGGATCGGAGGAGGATCGAAGGAGGATCGAAGGAGGAGGGGGAGGAGGAGCGGAGGAGGAGGATCGAAGGAGGAGGAGCAGGAGGAGGAAGAGGAGGAGGAGCAGGAGGAGGAGGAGGAGGACCGCTGTAAACCGGAGAGTCATCTTTGATGTTGGAATTAACCCTCCCTCCAAGCTTCCTCTTCATAGGCCCCTACAACGGTTCAATTTTCAATTAGGGAATTGCCTCGTTGGAAGACAGCCGTTTGAAGACCCAGAAGCATGCCAAAACAGTGTTCTCGGGATTCCAACGCCGCGGATCAACCTGACTGCTGCGTCCTGACGATCTGGAGTCGTGCCAGAACGCCGTTTTTGGGATTTCAGCACCGCGAGTCAACATAAGTCTTGCACCCGCATAATCCTGAATACTTCCAAGACGCAATTTCTGGTACGCTGATCACGGGAATCCGTGAAACTCTTCCAATTTGTTTCACGAACGTGCGCGGCGGTAGAGCGAGAGCCACACTTTGAAAACCCACCCGCCTTCAATCCGTGAAATTCTGTCACCTTCAAAAAACGACTGTGCGCAGCGCTAACACGAGAGCCACATTTTGAAAGCGACCCGCCTTCAACCCGTGAAACTCTCGCGATTTTTTAGAACGAATGAGCGCGGCGCTGAGGTGAGAGCCATATTTTGAAAAAGAGACGCCCTCAATTCGTGAAGCTCTTGCAAATGTTTAAAAGGAATTGGCGCGGCGCTAAGGCGAGAGCCACATGTGTTCAAATCGAATATGCGCGGCGCTAAGGCGAACACCAGATTTTGAAGCCCTCCATCTGTGAAGCTGTTGTCACTTTATAAGCTTCAGGGTCACAATTGGTGAGGAAGTCTCAGGCGAAACGCGCGGCCCGCCCTAAAAACTGCAAGAAGCACCCTGCTTGCCTCCAGAGTGCTCTGGGTGTCTTGGGCTTCGATGGTTTTGCGATGGGAAGCGTGACGTTCCCGCACCAAGAATCGATGGACGTCCTGGGGTCTCAGGGTTGGGTTTCTTGTGCAAAGGTTTCTTGTGGACTGGCCTCCACTGTAAACTGTTGGAGGTCCGCACGGACTTTTTGGAGCGGTTGTCGGAACGGGTGGGGGGGTTGGAGAAAGCGGAGGATGAGGAGAGGGAGGAGGATTGAGGGGGGCGGGATTTGGCAGGCCCAGTCGGAAGGTTCATCACCCCCCATTGATAAATACCCCATGGCCATGGGGTATCTATCAAGGAAAAGGAGGAGGAGAAGGAGGAAAAGGAGGAGGAGGAGGAGGAAAAGGAGGAGGAGCAGGGGGAGGAGGAGGAGGAGGAGGGAGGAGGAGGAGGAGGAGGAGGAGCAGGGCAGAGCGCTGCCTGCAAGCAAAAACAGTGCCCCCAGGGCCATATGGCCGCGTGTCCGGCGCGGGGCCGTCCGCGCCGCGGAGCCCCGAGGGCCGCGCGGGCGACGCCCGCGTGCACGGCGGCGCCGCCGCCGCCGTCGGAGGGCCCCGGGGACCAGCGCAGGGCACCCTCTCCTCCTCCTCCTCCTCCTCCTCCTACCTCCTCCTCCTCCTCCTCCTCCTCCTCCTCCTCCTCCTCCTCCTCCTCCTCCTCCTCCTCACCCTCCTCACTCCTCACTCCTCACTCCTCACTCCTCCTCCTCCTTCACGTGGCCCCTCAGGCCAGACTTCGCGAAGATGGTCCTGAAGAGCACGCAGGGCAAGAGACGCATCCCGATAAGGCGCGTGCGAGAGGAGAGCGTGAGTGAAGCGGCAACCCAACGTGACCAGCTACAGTGCCGAGATCGGGCCGCCGTGGGCCTCCCTCGGTTGAACCCCGCCACGTCCCCCTGTGGGCGGGGGCCGAGGGAGGGAGAACGCAGTGCTGCGGGGCAGCGCTGACCCGTGCGCGCGCGCCGAGCGCGCGCCCGCGCGGGCGTGCCGCGACGTGGCGGCCTGAAAGAGCTCTGAAAGAGCTCCTCCTCCTCCTCATTCGCCTCCTCCTCCTCATCCTCCTCCTCCTCCTCCGCCTCGTCCTCTTTCTCCTCCTCCGCCTCGTCCTCTTCCTCCTCCTCCTCCTCCTCCTCCTCCTCTTTCTCCTCTCCCTTCTCCTCCTCTGGCATCCTCTCGGCTTGGGGGGGAATGGCCCTGAGATCTTGGTGCTGCAGTCTTTTTCGCAACGGGCGTGTTCTCCCAGCCTCGGGCCCCGGGGCCCTCACAGGTCGATGCGGCTCTAAACAGGGCGCAGAACGATGGGGCCCGGGGCTCCAGCGGTGGTGTGTTGCGATGGCAGCATGTTTCTGCAACACCATACTTGAGAGAAGCGACGCCACCACCAGGGGGGCCACCTCCAGCGACGAAGATCACGATGCCTCGCCGAGCTGGAGATGGGGGACGTCTCGAGTGAGAGGGGGGACCACACCACCAAGGGGACACCCCAGGGCTCCGTCCGCTGGTGTTCCTAGTTGTGGTGGTGGTGTTGTTGTTGTTGGTGTTGGTGGTGGTGGAGGTGTCGCTCTTCCCTGTTCCTTCACTGCGCCCTGGGATAGTCGAAAATCGACGGCGGATCAGAAGCTGACCCCAGCGAAGGGGTCCAGGAGGGCCAGGTTGGAAAAAGCCACGAGGTCGGATGCCTGGGGAGGTCAGGTAGTCTTCGAGTACCCTTCTCGGGAGGGCTCAGCGTGAAGCCAGATGAGGTTACTTGTGTGCGTCTACTCTCCGAGGTCAGGGTGCTGCACCTCGTACCTGTTTCTCTCTCTCTCTCTCTCTTTCCCTCTCGCTCTCATTTTGTTTTGTTATCTCTGTATATATATATATGTATATATGTATCGTTATTCCTTTATTTCTTTATTTCTTTCTCCGTATCTCTCTCTCTCGCTCCAATGCAGTCAGACGGGGTCGGTTGGGGATCGCTCCACCTCTACTCCTCCTGGGGTCGATTGGGGATCGCTCCACCTCTCCTCCTCCTCCACCCCTTCCTCTGTCCACCTACTCCCTCACGTTTCCCTTCTCCTCCCTTCTCCTCCTCTTCTTCCTCCTCCTCCGCCTCCTCCTCCTCCTCCTCTCCTCCTCCTCCTCCTCTTCCTCCTCCTCCTCTTTCCTCCTCTTCCTCCTCCTCCTTCCTCCTCCCTCCTCCTCCTCCTCCTCCCCCCCTCCTCCTCCTCCTCCTCCTCCTCCTCCTCCCTCCTCTCCCTCCCCCTCCTCTCCTCCTCCCTCCTCCTCCTCCTCCTCCTCCTCCTCCTCCTCCTCCTCCTCCTCCTCCTCCTCCTCCTCCTCCTCCTCCCCCCTCCGAAGCCATTTCGGCTCAAGCCATGCAGCGCCCCCCCCCCTCTCGGCCCCCAGCCTGGCGCCCGCTCCGCGGGCCTGTGCCACGGAGGAGCCGAGGCGTCGCCCGTCGTGTGCGGCCGCAGCGCCTCGCCGCCGTGCCCGGGCGCGCTGCACGGCGGCCCCGCCGTGTGCAGGCCGCGGCCGGCGCCCTGCCGGCGCTGGCCGCGGCCGCGGGGCCCCGCGCCCGCACGATCGGAGGAGGGCGGGGCTCCGCGCGTGGCTCCGCGTGGCCGATGGCCCACCGCCGCTCGGGCTCGGTGGGGGGCCACACGCGAAGCCTGCCCCTGCCTCCCAAGGATTTCGGAGGGGGAGGGTGCGGCTCGCCTCGCTCGGGAGCTCCCGAGCGAAGTGCGCCCCACCCTCCCCCTCCGAAATCCTTGGAGGGCAGGGGCAGGCTTCGCGTGTGGCCCCCTGACTTGGGCTCCTCGGCGGGGGCTCCGAGGGCGCGCGGCCGCGGTCGGCCCTCGGGGCCTCCCTGGGCGCTGCGGGGCGCTGGCCGCCGGGCCTCCTGCTCGGCCGGCTCCGGCGGGCCTGGGCGCACCGGGTGCGGCCGGCGCCGGGGTGGTCGGAGTCCTCCCGGAGGTCTGCTCGAGCAGTGGCGGAGCGCCCTGGCGTGCCTACTTAGGCCCACCAGACAATGTGCTGAGAACCTTCTGTGGTTTCCACGAGATGTTCTTGGAGCATTTCTGGCTGGGACGGGCCTGTTTTACCCCATCGGGCCTGCGTTCTAAGAACATGAATTTCTTGTTATTAGAACATTTCTGGGTTCTAAGAACATCTCGTGGTAGGGCTATAGAAATGCTGGGACGGTCGGTCCCTGCTCAAGTCCTCCTGGAGATCTTCGGGGAGACGGTGGGTCGACCAACAGGTTTCACGAAATTGCTGGACCCCTTCTGGTGAAGCAGCCCCTGTGTCGTGCGCCGCTGGTGGCGTCTTGCCGCCGTCGTCGGAAGGCACGCCAGTGGCGTCGCCTCCGCCTGCTGGACTTCAACGGGTTCGGCGCGCTGAAGGTCCTGGAATCGTTGCTCGGGATTGTGGGTCGAATGAAACTGGAGTTGCTAGCAATTGTCATGTAGCTCGTGTTCATCGCCCAGATAGCCCCTCGAGCTTCCTGAAGTCGCTCGTCCTTGCCCACGCCATGGCTCTCTTCGTCAGCTTCATGGGCCTCGTGGGTCAAGGCCTGTCCTCAAATTACTGGCGTGTAGGACAGGGCTCCCCACGACATCTTTGTTTTCAATCGAGCGCTGACCGCGGCCATCCTGCCCTTCGACTTCCTTGGCCTGGAGGCGGCTTGGGGCGGCGGCTGCGGAGGAGCTCCTCGGGCTCATCCGGCATGCGGACGCGGGGGATGCGACGACCGTGGCTTCTGAGAAGGGGCCGACGGGAGCTCTGAGATGCGACAGTCCCCTCTGCTGAGCGCCTGTGCCTGTCTTGGCACGCGCAGGGTAAGCCCTGCGAGGCCTGCCTGGAACTGCTGCCGCGCGTGTGCTGTCGCCGTAGGGCCGCGAGCCGAGCCCTCCTTGCGCACCGGGGTTGCGTCGCAGGGCGCCCAGGGGAGGGGAGGACACAACAGTTGCCTTGGCAGCCACGGCGGAAAAGGACCCCCCCCCGAGAACTGAGCGATGAACGGGCGTTCCTCCCAGGGAACCGACATGGAAATGGGTGGTCTGCAGTGCGGCCGCGGCCGCTACGGTGCAGGAGGTATCCCAATCGGAAGAACTGTCTGAGGGGCGTGCGGCTAGGCTTTCTAGACGTCTTCAGGCCGCGGGGGGGCCGCGGGGCCGCGGGGGTCTGCAACTGCAGGCCCTCCCTCTCGTGCGCTCGTCTTGCGCACCGCGCGGCGGCCGCCACCAGCGTTGTAATTATCCTCCTCCCCTGGGTGATGGGAGGCGGCCTGACTCCACTGGAGTCTCGAGCAGGTCATCCAATCATGCAAGGACGATCCGGAGCGGGGCGAGCATGCGGTTCTTGGGAAGGTGTCGAGGCGTCGGGGAAGACCTTATAGAAAAGATCACGGCATCGGTGGTACGGTTTCGGCGGCGAGCCTTGAGGGGTAAGACAGAGGGGGCAAGCCTTCTCAGAAGGCTCAGAAAGCCCGACGGGTTTTCCGAGAAGATCTCTGAGCCTTCTCCGACGGCGCAGGCGGCTTCAGAGAAGGCCCGAGTGCATCTGCGAAGCCACGTCGCCTTCTGGCAAGGCCTGCACCCTCCCGATCTCTTCCGGGTTCGCCGCCGACGGGTCCACGGCGTCCCGGTCAATTTGGTCGGCTTTCGCCCCTGGCTGGCCCGATCTCGTCGCGCCGTGTGCGGAGCGTGTGGGTGCGCGCCGATGGCGTGCTTGGACCGTCCGGATGTGGTCGCAGTGCGGTGCGCCCTGCTGCTTCCGCGGCGCTGATGCATCCCGCCGCCCCCTACGAGTTCTCGCCCCCACTCCCAGGGTGCTCCACTGCAATCACAGGGGATCGTTAAGGGGTCGATCACCCTCCTTCCTTCGTCCTCCTCCTCCTTTCCCTCCTCCTCTTGCATTTTCCCCATCCCTCCCTATCTCCTCCTCCCTCATCCTCCTCCGGCCCTTGGTTCAGGAGCCTGGTAGACTGCACTGGATATTGGCCCTGGTAAGATGGGCAAGCGCAAGCCGATCTTTTCACGATCTGATGCGGCCCGAGTTTTTGTTCAGCCGGGCGCGGCCGCTTCCGTTCGGCCGTTCGGTTTCGGCTGTGTGCTGATGCGGCCTACAGTCAACCATGATAATTTGCAAGGATGGGGCAACTTGGCCAGGGCACCCTTGCATCCTTCCCCCTTCGGCGCATCCTTGCCAACTTTCGCTCGACACGGCGTTCCAGGGCCCTCAACATGGCGTTCCAAGGCCCTTGCATCCCTACCGCGCATCCTCAGTATCCTGGTTGGCTGTACAGTGCCGTTTTTTTTTATACATGCTCCGCGTGCGGATCATGTATTAAACATGCAGGGATTTAGTATTAAAAGCATTGATGAATTGATGCATTGATGCATTTTAGTAAATTCATCATTCATATATATATATATATATATAAACATCAAATGTCTAAAACAAACACATGTATTAGAACCTGCCCTGTACTTCGGCGCACGCTCCGAGACAGCTCGAGCCAAAGCGGTCTGGTGCTGGCCGCGGGCGGGTCCCGCGCTGCGGTGGAGGGGCGCACACGAGCGGGCCGCTGCGGCCACCGGCGGCGCCGCCTTCGGGCCCCTGTGGCCGTAGAGAGCGGGTCCGGGGCGACGAATGGCCCCCAGTAATTCGGGAGCCTCGAGACCGGGGGTCAATGCAAACGGGGGTCAGCCACGGCACTGGATCCTGCAGGATCCTGCGAAGACCCCCTCTGGCTGACCCCGGTTAGCGAGCCGCCCGTGGCCGGGAGGCGGCCGCGCCTATTGGCTGACCCGGGTTTGCGAAGGCCTGCGTCGCAGTTTGTTTTTCTTGCATTGCAGTTTTTTGGTTTCCTGCTGACCCCGGTCTGGATTGACCCGGGTCAGAAGATCCTCGAAGTAAGGTGGTCGTGATTCTTGGGGCCGCGGACTCTGCGGGGTACGCAGAGTCATTCAAGCAGTGGCGAAGCATCCTGGCTCGCCTAATAGCCCTACCCAAGCAATGTTCTGAGAGCCTTTCTGTGGTTTCCACGACATGTTCTTAGAACATGTCTGGCTCGGACAGTCTTGTTTTACCCCATCGGGCTCATGTTCTAAGAACATTGGTTTATGTTCTTCGAATATTTTGGGGTTGTAAGAACATTACGTGGCAGGACTACAGGAATGGATCAGCCCAGGGTGGGGAGGGGGAGCGAGCTCGGCTGGATGCCCGCACGTCCTTCTCCCAGGGGCCGTTGGGAGCGGTGTTCCTCTGACCCCACCTCTCTGTCCCTACCACACTCTTGCGCCGGTCGCTGGAAGTCGCACTCCTGCTTCAGGAGTCCCCTCTTCCCTCCTCTTCAGGGGGCGGCGGAAGCCCCACCTGCTTCCAGCGCCTTCCTGCTTTATGCTTCTGCCCACTTCTTCCGACCGCCGGGCACGTGAAGACGAGGATTGAGCAAAAGCGCCGTCGTCGGGTGACTGGGGAAGGGAGAGGACAGGTCGGAGGTGGTGGCGGGGGGGGGGGGGGGGGGGACGGGAGCCTTGGGGGGGGGGGGGGCGGGAGGGAGGAGGGCAGTCGAAGACCACCAGCGGCCTGCTGTCTCCGAGCGGTGGGCCCCCAGGCCCCTCGACCCCCGCCCCAGAGCGTGCGTCTCGTCCCGAGCCCGTCTTCTACTCTCAAGAGGGGAAACACACAGACACAATGAATCCTCGATTCCCAGGAAAATAGGGAAAATACGGCCATAGGGGGGAAGATGAAAATCCAAAAAATATATATGGAAATATGGGGAATCCTGTTATTTGTGTGTGTGTATTTATTTGCGTGTCCCAGAGCCCTTTCATGCTCGATGATCCCCAGGGCCCCAGGGCCTGTGTCACGCCCGTGCGAGCGACGCGCAAAAGACACGGGGTCGTCTGCGCCGACGCTGGCTCGCAGGCTGCCCGCGCGAGGTCGCGCGCGAGCGCCCGCGTCGTCCGCTGTGGCTCGCCGCGCCGGTGGCCCGCGCACGCCACCGGGTCGGGTCGCCATGGCATCTCGCGTAATCCAAAAGCCGCATTAAATTGATCATGTTGCCCCTCTGTGACAGAGGGGGTGCGTTTGGAGGCCCTCTGTGACTGAGGGGGTGCGTTTGGAGGCCCGCTGTGACAGAGGTGCTCGTCATCCCGTTCCTCCTCATCCTGCTTCTTGATTTCGGATATGTCATGTTGTCGCTCATGTGTATCTGCTCCACTCGGCCCCACAGATCGCACGCGGCCCGTGCCGGCCCTCGATGTACCGCCCGTGCTGTGTCAAAGGACGTCGGTGGACAGGCACACGGTGGCGCCAGCACACTCAGGAGAGAAAGAAACACACAGACACAATTCATCGACGATTCCCAGAAAATGTGGGAAAATATAGGAAGTGGGGGGGAAGACAAAAACCCAGAAAATATGGGAAAATATGGGGAATCTTTTTATTCGTGTGTGTGTGTGTGTTTATTTGTGTGTCCCGGGGCCGCAGCTCGCGCAGGGCCCCTGTCCTGCTGCCGCTCGCGGGTGCGTCTGCTCCGCTCGGCCCCACGGATCGCACGCGGCCCGTGCCGGCCCTCGGTGCACCGCCCGTGCTGTGTCAGAGGGCGTCGGTGGACAGGCGCACGGTGGCGCCAGCGCACTCAGGAGGGAAAGAATCACACAGACACAATTCATCGACGATTCCCCAGAAAATATGGGAAAATATGGGAGGTGGGGGGTAAGACAAAAACCCAGAAAATATTTTAAAATATGGGGGATCCTTTTATTTGTGTGTATTTACTTGTGTGTCCCAGGGCCCCTTCACACACGTTCTGCCCAGATCATTGATTCCCGACTTTTTCCAGGTACGAACGGTCGCGACCGATGGGCCCCCAAAATCGGTAACCGTTACCGACCCCGCGACCGACCCGCGACCGCTCCGCGACCGACCCGCGACCGAACCGTTACCGACCGCGACCGACCGCGATCTGACAATGATCTGACGTCAGATCATTGTCAGATCGATTTTTTTCACGAAAATGCAAAGGACGAGGACGATAATGACGAATACGATCGCTGCAACAATATATACGAAATGCTGCAACACACCCTCCTCGTCATATTCCTCATCCTCATTTCTCCTATATTCTCCCGTTCCTTTTTATCATCCTCCTCATCGTGTTCCTCCACCTCCTCCTCCTCCTCATCATCATTATCATGATCGTTATCCTGATCGTTATCATCACCATCATCATCCTCATCCTCATCCTCATCATCATCATCGTCATTATCATCAGCATCATCACCATCCTCTCCCCATCCTTATCATCATCCTCCCAGCCATTGCGCGATGGGGGCGACCTTTTTCGAGGCCTCCCGCGCAGCGGGAACGCTGTTCCGCTCTCGGCGGCAGCTGGGCGGGCAGCAGCGGCAGAAGTGGGCGAGCAAGAGCGGGCACGAGAGAGAGAGAGAGTGAGAGAGAGAGATCTCTATATATGAACATGGAGAGGGAGACAACCTCAATCAGCTTGTTGGGACGCTTCATGAGAAGCACACGATCTGACAATGGTCTGACGTCAGACCATTGTCAGATATATGACAATAGTCTGACGTTAGACCATTGTCAGATTTGGCAATGTCTGACAATGGTATGACGTCAGAGCATTGTCAGATATATGACAATAGTCTGACGTCAGACCATTGTCAGATCGTGGTCAGAGATGGAGAATTCTGGAAGGAGCGGGCTGGGTTAAGCGGGAGGGCTGATGACTCGATTCTCGAGCATGGGAGAGGGGGGGGGGAACGGGCTGATACGCCCAGCCCAGGCCCAAACACTCGCGCAGACACGTACTAGATGGAGAAGGAGGCGAACGATGAGGGAGGGATTTGCATGGGGAGCGAGGTGGGAGGAAGGGGGGGGAGTGCGGAAGGGTAGGGGGGAGGGGGAGAGGGCGGATACAATGATGACACAGAGGGCTATGGGTGGAAACAGCGTGGTCGACCTCGAAGGGTAGGTACCTGGGAGGGGGAGGGAGAGGCTGGACCGCGCCTGCACGAGTGGTTGGGCCTGGGCCCCCTGCTACTCGACGCACCCGCGGCAATACTGCAAATCCGCAACCCCATCGGGGGGCAACCATGCCGCGACCCGATCGTTGCCCTCCCCCCATCCTCCGCCCTCTCCTCTTGCCCCTCCTCCTCCTCCTCCTCCTCCTCCTCCTCCTCCTCCTCCCCCACATCCCCCCTCCTCCCCTCCTCCTCCTACTCCCCCTCCTCATCCCCCTCCTCATCATCGTCCTCATCCTCATCACCATCATCGCCATAATCATCATGGCCATCACCACCGCCATCAGCTTCGTCATACTC
Organism: Prorocentrum cordatum; assembly: GCA_963575745.1. NCBI lineage: Eukaryota > Dinophyceae > Prorocentrales > Prorocentraceae > Prorocentrum > Prorocentrum cordatum. Next base: position 263,687 of record CAUYUJ010014656.1, on the reverse strand, counting down.
ATCACCAGCCTCCTCCTCCTCCTCATCATCATCATCATGTATCAGCATCATCACTATTATTATCATATGTATTATTGTTTTTACTAGGTGGAAGTAGGTGGGTGTGACACCAGTCTATAACTGTCGACCGAGCCGAACGCGCTCGCAAACTTTTAACGACACTGAGTATATGCTGGTCCCCATTGCACAGCCAGCCGCGCACGTAGTGATGAAGCGCTGCCAGTCTTCTGGCTGATAGCACCAGACGAACCTCGGGTTAACAGGAGTCTGGCGTGCCATATGATGGAAAAAATGATGCTTGTTCACGCAACTCCACGTCAGTTTGGGGGGCACCCTATCGACAGCCCCTCTGGCAAGAGACTGGTAGCACGCCAAGAATCCGTCGACTGCGCGCGTCAATCGGTCGCACTCGTCCTGCGACAGGAACATCTCTCCCTGAGATACGACGTCGTAAAAGCGCACCAGGTTCTTGAACAACAAACTCCTAGTCCTGGTGCGCACATCTCCTGCAATCTCCCAGTCCTTCGCCAAAAACAATCCTACCCGCCCTAAGGTTCTGGCCTCCGCGGCCTTGATACTGTGGGCCAATACTGGGTAGTCCCCGTGGGGAGAGTCCTTGTCCTTAAGGAACATCGATAACTTAAAGTTGGATAGTCTATGTGGTAAGTTCTGTTCGTCGTATATTTCTTGTATGCGGGCCCACAGTCTGGATACCCTGTCGGCGATGCGACCATGCATGTGTTCATAAATAATCTCATAGAATAGACTGGCAACCGCGTACCCACAGACTCCCAGATCGACCGTATGCATGGCGTCGATCGCCAACGTGTCAGTCGTAACGCCCCATATTTTAAACAAGGGGTGGTCGCACGCGTAGACTTTCTCGTGTCTGCTCCAGTGGTTGGGGTCCGCGGCTCCATTCGAAAAGTCATTCCACGGATTCGTAGACTTGTTGGCGGTGCAGATCCAGCAAAACTCGTCGGACCCAGGGGCTGGCATTCCCAATGACGAAAAGAATTCGAGATCACCCAAAACTGAATGTATGAACGCGCGAAAGGGGCGGGACGACTCGCAAAGGTAAGTGCCTGCGAGAGCAGCGCGGTCTGGGTCCAAGGCATTGCCATTCCAATCCGCTTCCCCTCATGTGAGGAGATGCAAGTCCACCACTCTTCCCGCGAAGAGAACCCCCTCCGTTGGGGGCAACCCAGGCCGTGAGCCCGTGGCCGCCGACCGCGCCGACGTTCACCAACGCACTTCTGCCCCCAACCCGCCACATCAATACATCAAGCCACGCCGACCTCTCATGCCTCCCTGCCTCGCCCCCACGCGCGGCACCTCCCATGTCTCGTTCGCATCGCATGCGACAGCCGACGGGCACGGAGGCGGCGACAACCAACGGGCACGGAGGCGGCGATCGCGAGCGTGGGCACGAACAAATTGGGATATGGACAGGGAGTGGGAGGATGGAACGGGGGCACAAACGGAAACCCAAGAGGGCCCCAATACGGCTCCAAGAGGCCACCAATGTGGCCCAACAGCAAGGGCGGGTGTTCGACTGACCCTTGGGGGCGCCTTTGGCGCACTCCTGATGGGGGCATCTGGGAGCCGTCTTGAGGCCCACTTGGGCCATGTCCTAGGGCCCTCAGAGGGTTCGGTGGGAGGGGGACGGAGGGAGGGATCGGAGGGATCGGTCAGAGGGGCGGGGTCGGTGGGAGGGGTGCGGAAGGGCGCGGATGGGAGAGGGGATGGGTGGAGCAGGGAATAATAAGGAAACGCACAGCAGTCTGGGTTGGGTAGTTTGGGAACATGGCGTAGCCTCTTAATCGCGCCTAGGATGCTTGCCCGCTGCCAGGGCATCGAAGGACCACCGAAGGATTTTCCATATCTCTGTCCAGGTGTCTTCCCCATGTTGCCGCTGTTTCGCTGAAATGCTTAACGGGAACGACACTAAGTGCAGCGTCAACTGTTTAGTTTTACCTACTGCTAACAATCCAGTCATTGATATCGACGTCAAGGAATCACGGCACAGGAATTCTGCACCGTCCCCGTGCACGCGAAGTGGCACAGTGTATTCTTCCCTGGCGGTACGTGAAATCCCCCATACCGGATGTCGACGTAAACGTCGTTCGTCCCTGAGATATGTTTATACACCTGCAGCGCTGGCGGCAATGTTTTTGTGGTGTTGTACGGGGGGGGGGTTGGGGATGCGGGTGCCTAGTGCTGGGTTGCGGGGATGGGGGGTGGGTACACGCGACATAGTTGGTTGTTGGGCGGGCTGGTTTTCCCCCATTGATTCGAATGTTTCGACGGCGCGTGAAACAATTGAAAGCGCTCACCTGCGTGCGTTGGCCCAGTAGTAGGAGATTTTGTCGGCTCCGAAGAGCTCCTCGAAATCGTCCCGAAAGTTGTGGTAGAGGGTAGCGAACCATTCATGAGGCAGTAGTACACTGCAAGTCGATCTTGAAACGGCAGCCGCCTTGTTGTCCCAGGCAGGGATGCTGAAGGTGTACGGTGTCGGCAATGGGGTATCGCCGTGTTTCCTCATGAGCTCTGCGTGTACATTCCCAGGGTGCGTCCCGAAAGTTCCCAGGCTCGCCAGCGTCGTGATCTCGGGGTGCGTTAAGCCATCGAGGTGCGCAGCATGGGCCGTGCGCTGCACCTCGGTTGCTGGCATACACCCCCATGCCCATGAGCTCAGCAACTTTGTGCCCAACTGTGAATACTGGGGTGCTGGCGGGTTCAGTGGGGGCGGCGCCTCGACATCACCATCGGCCCCCACAGGGTTGAGGCGTCGACGGTTGTGTTGTTTTGGTGGCATGTTTCCAGAAACCTGGTGGGCCCTCGAGCCCAAATGCCTAGTCGCACGCCTCGCGAACAGCGCTAGCTGTGGGGCAACAACGCCAACAGGGATTGCGGCAACTGGGGTGGGGGGCGGGGTGGTGGTGGGTGGGTGGGGGGGGGGAACGTGCCCTTAAATTGTTGAGGCGGGGGCGGGGGGAAGACGCTGCCAGACGCAGGTCGGGCGGGAATCGTGAAAGCGAGGGGGGGGCGGGCGACGCGGAAAAGACGCATGTGATGCGATGAGCGTGTCGAGTAGGAGGACGACAGGGGGGGGCACCCAAACGAAGAACGTAAACCAAGCCGCTCCCTGTCCGCGGTGTTCCCCCTGGTAACCGTACGCAGGCGCAACGTGCGCCCAAGGCAGAGCGCCTCCATGCCACGATCGAGCACCGATCGCGCGTGCAGTAAAAAAACGTGCTTGCCGCACGCGGGCTACTGCACAGGAGCGAGGCCTCCTCTCTGCGTGCCCTGCGACCCATCCAGCTGCAACACCTGCTATCCGATCCCACCGTCGCCTGCTTCATGCAAACCCCACCGTCGAGCTACAATCGCGCCGCCATCGCTGTTGGATGGCCACCGACCTGACAACGACGCGTCACATGACCATTATCAGATCTGACAATCGTGCAACGTCAGAAATGTCCTATATGACAATGGTCTGACGTCACATCGTTGTCAGATCTGACAATGGCATGGCGTCGCGTCGTTGCCATATCGACCACTCCACGTGCCCATTCGAAGCTGTTATGTCGCAGTTACCCCTAGACGACGGCACACGCGACATAGACGACGGCACACGTCAACACACACACACAGACACGAGCACTGACGAGTAAATCGGTCTGGCGATCGTTGCTTGTCGCTGCTGCTCCTCACTAGTGATCGCCGTTGCTGCTCATCGCTAGTGATCCTCGCTGGTGCTCCTCGCTAGTGCTCATCGCCAGCCATCCCCGCTAGTGCACTTCGCTAGTGCGCCTCGCTAGTTCTCCTCGCTAGTGATCATCGCTAGTGCACGTCGATGCTGCTAATGGCTGCCGATTCACCGTACTCAACGTCTCTGCTGCCCTCGCTGCTGGGGAGAGGTCGCCGCTGCGCGCTACAACTCTAATCCTCCTCCTGCTCCGCAATCTTGTCGATGCCCAGCAGCTCGACCAAGGCGACCTGGAAGAGGGGGATGTGCTTCTTCACCTTCGCGGCGTTCGGCTTCTGGTCAGTCTGCCAGCACGCGATGATGTCGCCGAGCTTGCGGAGGGTGCCGATCACCTGGGCGGCAACGGGGGGAAGCTCTGGACAGCATGGCGAGGAGGTCCATGGCGACGGGGCTGCGACTCACATCGGAAAGGGTGGGCAAATGAGCACGAAGAGGTGACCGACATGGGAGATAACACGAGGCGGGGCAAAGGAGGAAAGGGGAAGGGCGATGCGCATAGAACGCAGCTCGTGTCAGACCTCACCGAAGCGCCTGGAACAATCACGCATCCTCTCTCTATCAAGTATCATAGAAACCTCACGTCTCGCGAACATTGAAACCCCAAACATAGTATCTCAAGTCTCCTGAAAACCTCAAGTCTCCTGGAAGCCTCAAGTTACCTAGAAACCCCCAACTGATTGCCCGTAGGAAACGCGTCGCCTTCTTGGCCTTGTTGGACGACGCGGGGTGCTTGTTGCACCACTCCTTCTTCGTCAGGAAGCACTGCAGGACGTCGTTGGCCAGCTGAGCAGTGCATGCTGTTTTTATATGAGTCTACGCCCGCCCTGACTTGGGTGAATGGGTCAAACTCCCAGGAAGCATATCGACGCTTCGCCTCAAACACCTCAGATCAAACGCTTCGGAATTGCGATATGCCTGCGTCGCCAGAACAGCATGCATGTCCACGCTACGATCCTCGACCTCGCCATCTCGATATCAAGCCGTCCGTTGATTTCCCGATCTGCCTCATCATTCTCCTCCTACCCGCCCTCCTCATTTTCCCCCACATCCACCTCCTCACTATCGTCATCGCTCGTATTGCATAACAGCGTTCCCCCCGCTATGCCTACCCTCCAGCGTTTCGCATTCCTCCTCATCCTCATCCCCCGCCTCATCTTCATTGCCCCCTCATCCTCCACGCCCCGATCATCATCATGTCCTGCCCCTGCAATGCAAAGCAGAAAAGAAAAGAAAAAAAAAAAAAAAAAAAAAAAAAAAAAAAAAAAAAAAAAAAAAAAAAAAAAAAAAAAAAAAAAAAAAAAAAAAAAAAACACGCTGTCCGCGAGCCCCTCGCCCACGCAGCACACGGCGTCGCTGATCTCGTCGTCGGTCCTCAGCTGCTTCGTGTCGATGGTCTGGATCTCCGCGTTCTTGCGCTTGAGCTTCTCGATCGGGCCCTTGGGGGGATCGGGCATATCGGGGGGGGGGCGCCCCCATCGCCTCCGTCGTCGCAGCCATCTCACGCAAGTCTGCAATTCAATATGGGCACCGACGGCATCGGACGCGTCGAGGGTGGGGGGGGGGTCCGCGCGCATAGGACGATACCGAAGCTCCGCTCATGGGTGGGAGCGGCGTGGAGAGAATCGAGAGGTGAGAGTTCCTGCGCACACGTGCCCTTCCATCCCCATGCCTGCCTGCAATTCCCTTCCCCACCCTCCCCTCCCCCCTTCCATACCACCGCTCACACCAATCCTCTCCAACTCCTTTCCCCCGCGAATGTGCAGCCGCCCCGCCCCCCGCCGTCTTGGCAGCTTTGGCGCCGCGACCGCGGCCGCGACCAGCGCCGCGGCCCCGCCCTGCTCCGTCGCCACGGCCAGCAGCACCGTGGTCGTCGTCGTCGTCGCACAGCGCCAAGCCCATGTCGTGCATCCCGCCTGCGGGGCGCGAGTGGAAACGCACGCCCACCCCCGCGCCACCCCGCTCCCCATCATCAACCTCCTCAACATCTCGCACCAATCCCATCCTCAACCGCATCAGTCCGCTCCCCAATCCGTGCTCATCCCGTCCGCTCCCCTCACCATCATCACTCCTGCAACAACCCTCATCACTCGTCATGGAGCTATCTATCTCGTGAACAGACATGACCAAGCACACCCCTCGATACGCCTGCGCCCTAACCTCACCAGCCCTATGGGCCTAGGCGGTATAACGCGTTTTGGTATTCTCTCTTTGCCCCTCCCCCTGCCCCCTCCCCTGGGCCTGGGGAAGGGGGGGGGGGCGGAGGCGCCGCAGCGTCCAAGATGGCCCACGAACGCTCCAATAGGGCTTCAACGTCGCAAGATGGCCTCCAAGATGGCCCATGCCACCTCAAGATGGGCCAACGCAGCCTCCGACCTACCCCCAGGGGGCCCCAAGGCAGCCCCAAGACGGATCCAAGTGCACCCCGAGCTGTCCACGGCGCCTTCCAAGATGTCAAAAACCCTTTAAGATCATACGGATCATCACGGTGCTCGGCATTATCGCATTGTCGCTTCCGACGGGCGTTGGGGGCCTCAAGATGGCCCCACGATGGCCCAAAAGAGGCCCAAGAGGCGCCCAAGAAGGCCGACGACGGCCCCAAGATCGCCCAAGCGGCGCCCAGGAGCGCCCCAAGAGGGCCCCACGATGCCGTTTGAGAGCCTCCGAGGGGGCGATGCGAATTGGGCGACATCCTCGTGTTGATACATGGGGCTCAAGATGACCCCAAGAGTCATCCCAGCATCTTCCCAAAGACCCTCCACCCCGCCCTGGTTTGCCCAGTATGGCTCCAAGAGAGCCCTCGATAAGCAAATATGGTATTCAAACTGGCATAGTATATCCAAGTATCGCTCAAGATAGCCTCCGACAGACCTCCAAGGAACCTCACGACAACATCACGATGACCCAAGACAGCCGATAATGACTCAAGATAACCTCCGACAGCCAATAGCCGAATATGGCTCAAGATAGCCCCCACAGAGGCCTAGAGAAAACTTGCACTCAATTCTGGATGAGCTGGTGGGGAGACGCGAAGCGTCAAGAATTGCAGAATGCGTGACGACGACAGACTGCGCAATGCAAAGGATAAGGGCCACGGCCGAACACATTGGACCCGCGCCACCGTACGCAGCCCTGTCGTGCACCATCTGCATGCGGTCCATGGCGCCAGACATCTCGTCGTACTCGTCGCGGCCCATCTTCCTCCCGCCCGTTGTCATCTGCTGCTTGCCACGGCCGAACGACTTGCTGTGCTTGTCCGTCACCTTCATGTACTGTTTCCTGCGCGGGTTCTGCGGGTTCTTGCGAGTCTGGAGAAATTGTTGAATACGGCATGGCACGATGATATGGCAAACGCCCGCGCATACGCGCGCCGAGTGATCCCGACACGCACGTCACTGCGCAGCACATCGAGCGCACTGACACCGACCAACACTACACCGACGCCGACGCGCACATCAGCACATCGAGCAAACTATGGAGAACAACGGTCGTGACATGGCGCGTGATCCTACCTCATCCGAACCTCATCATCTCGCCTCATCGCCATCCTACATAAACTGACCTCCTCATCGCACCTAATCCGGCCTCGTCCAACATCTGTCTAGCACGCCCTACTCCTCCCACCCGCAAAAAAAACCACGATCCGTCACCAAGTTCTCCGCGATCATCTCCTCAGCCTCGGACTCCCCGTACGCGTCGTAGAGCTGCTTCTTGCTCATCCACTCCGACTCGCGAGTCATGGTCTCGCTCCACTGGATGCTGGTCGTCACCTGCTGGTACAAGTCGTTCAGCGTCGGGTCCACGATGTAGGCGGCCAGCATCTTCGCCTTCGTGTTGTACTTCGTGTCCTTGGCGCCGCCCGACTCTACCTGGCGGCGTCGCCCCAAGAAGGGATGGGGCGATGGGGGCTGCTCCGCTTCCCCATGTCACGAGCGAACACCCAGCGATGCGTCAGCTGCGCCCAACGAAAAAGCTCGATCACATGCGACTCACAGAACCCAACAGTCAATGCAAACATCGCCCAAAGCCACATGCACACACGCGCGCGCCCGCGCGCGCATGACACATCCGATCACAAATGCACACGCGCACGCACACGTACACGCATGCACATGCACCCACAATCCATACCAACCGCAAACATCAAATGTGCGACCTGCTCCCACTGCTTGGTGGCCTCCTCGCTGTGGGTGCGCGCGGTGGCGAACCTGCCGTAGAGCGCCTTGGATGATGGTTTTGCGCGTGCACAGCAGAGGGGAAGGGGACGCGCGGCAATGATGCACACAGCCAGGTCTGCCCGACAACGGATGGGGATGAACGATGGAGGTGGGAGGAGGTGGAAGGGAAAGAATGGAGGATGGAGGGCGGAGGTGGGAGGAAGGAAAAGAATTGAGGTGGGAGGAGGTGGAAGGATCCCCCAATCTGCTCTGCTCTGCCCTCCCTCCCTCCCCCAATCTTCCCCATCATCGCTCTCTCACAACCGCCCGCCACCCTCCACCATGCCCTCGTGATTCATGCATCTCCTGAGCCAGCGCGTGCTCTGATCAACGCATGAAATAAAACTCGTCCTCACTTCTGCGGGACTGAACAACTGCTTCAACAAGCCGACGTTGTCCGCCTTGGAGTGCAAGCTAGTGGCGGCAATCATTTGCAGCGCGCGATGCATACCTGCAGACACCTGCAAACACCAGCCCCGCCCGTCCACGCCTGACAACACCACCGAAGGTTCACGCATGCAACTAGACGCAAAGAGGGCGCTGCCAATACACAAAACAGCGCGAACCCAACAGCGCGAACGCAACACGCGATCAATCGCACCCGTGCCAACCTAACACCGTGCCGTGCCGCTCCGTGCCACCGCGCCCACCCCAATATCCGCCCCGCGCCGTTGCCCCCTTCTGAGCGCCCACGTACGCACGTACACGCGCGCGCGAGCTACCTGCAAGCAAAGAAAATCGCGTCCGAAAGAGCGTCTTCTTCTCTTCGGTGGTCTTGCCCTTCGCCTCGTGCAATATCTTCTCGTCGGACCACCTCGGGGGCAAGCGGGGCACGGGGGGTCAGTGACCACGTTTGACGCCACTGCGCCTGTGGCAAAACCAACTACGACGACTAACTCCGAATGTACACTCTGGTCGGACCTGGGGACATGAATCGGGCATCTCGATTGCCCCAGCCACACTGGATAGCCAAGAGCTGTCTTGGCAGAGGTGTCCGCCTTCAGCTTGTCCTCAGAACTCGATCGATCCAACTCGATCGGACATCGCCCCCCATTGTACATTGTCCACATCGTATTTAGAGGGGGGGGGCGACAGTACCACATGCCTGGTAATGGGGGGGAGGGGGTACCAACAAAATCACGTTGAATATATCGGGGTCCTTCTTGATCACTTGCATTGCGGGCTTGCCGCGCGATGGAGCCTTCCCCTTCGGCGCCATTGCACCCCTCGGCCCCTGGGTCCTGGTGCGACCGCAGCACAGGCTCGTTGCGCTTCGCGCGCACCCCCAACTAAACAGAGCCGAGATCGCAATCGGGATGTAACGATCACATCAGCCACGTGAACATAACTGGACACCGTGTGGTCAGACGAATGCACGTGCGTGCGCGCATGAGCCATACAGGTCATTGAATGGTGTTCGTGCCAGATTTTATGGTATCCAGTTTAGTGACACAGTGTAAGTCGTAATGCATGGATGTGCCAGAGTGTATACACCAGTTTGCGATTCTAGTAATAACAGGTGAGTAGATGCTCTTGCTCTGGTCAATAATTATATAAACATATGCGCATGTACATACAATATGTCACATATGTGTGTGCGAATTCATATGAACAGTTGCACAATACTACGCTATCGACACTACGTGTACATATGTGTAATAATACTGCAATCTGACAACAGTCTGACGTCAGATCAGTGTCAGATCTACTGGTCTGACAATGATCTGACGTCAGATCATTGTCAGATCGAGCGATCTGACGTCAGAATTGTCAGATCTGACAAGTCTGACGTCAGACACGTTGATCTGACAACAGTCTGACGTCAGATCATTGTCAGATCAATGGACATGATATCATGTGATGTCAAATCGAAATCCACAACTTCATACATACATTTGATAAGTAATAATTGAAATATGTGTGCGCATTCAAACAACAATTGTATATTTGTTATGTACGAACGACACTATATGTGTGTGCTTACACTGTATTTATTCGTGGATGTTGAACTATATCATCACGTGTTTCAAATTGACCATGACATCGAACGATGCGACTATACCATATCGACATAACGTTAGTTACAATTTACCATCATGTGGTGCACTACAACACTGAACTGATGTGATCATCACTGGCCACGTGTCACGACGACGGTGACGCCGATCGTCACATGAGACGATGCTTACGACATTGACCTATGAACAGTGAAATGGATGATACCTGTGACACGGATGCTGATTGAGGGAGATACGGAGGGAGATACGGATGATGCGGACTATGAGGATGAGGAGGAACACGAGGAGCAGTGTGCTCCTGGTGTTGGGAAGTCGGTTGGCAGATGTGCTCAGCACAGGTCGACAGGTCGATATCGCACTTCGGAGGGCAGGACAACGGGGACAATCCATCATCAATGGTGGGAATACAACGCACTGCGCCACCAACCTGAGCGCCAGCAACCTGAACGACCGACCTACGAGCCCTGAAATTCGACCTCCATGATGGCACGATCTTGGAGTACTTAGACACCATGCGCGTTCGTCATGCACCACATCGGATGGGGGATGGCGGGCAGGGTGGGTTGGGATGGGATGGCTGGGTGGACGGCGGCTCGATTCGAGGGATCCGACGCGCCACCGCTGCGAGACGTCGACTCTTTCACCTGCGGCCCGTGCGAATGACGCTCAACACCCCATGAGCGGCACGGTGCGTGCATTGCTGGCGGCGCTGGCAGAGGCGTGGCAACGACGTGCCCCTGCAGCGCGTCTCTAAGCTCTGAGCAAACGCGACCCCGTCCCTCCTCCTCTGCTCTTCCTCCTCTGCTCCCCCCTCCTCCTCTACTCATCCCTGGTCCGTCCTCCTCTTCCCATATCGTCTCTTCATCATCACTATCCTAATCATCCCTGGCTCCAGATCCTCCCAGTTCGCTGGTCGCACGGAAAACCGTGCTCAACTCTGGCAGAGCTTCGTGCGAAGACTCACTGCATCAGCTTTACTGAGTCCCTTCCTGCAGCTCGCCACTAAAATCTCCTCGCAAATCGAAGCATGGCGGTCACCGAACTTACTCTCGGTGACCTCCACGAACAGACGGGGTCTCCCCTCGGAGTCGCGAGAGCATATGTAGCTCTTCTTCGAGGCGTAGGTCACCTTGAGCTCCCCGAGGGTGGGGTGGCCGAGCGAGCGGACGAGCCCGTCGCACAGCGACGGCCTCTTGCCCTTCTCGCCCGACGCGGCCATCGTGTCCTTGGGCTTGGCCTTCGGGGTCGCGACGGCCTTGCCCTTCTTCCGCTCCTTGACCTCCGCCTGCGGAGAGAAATTCGCTTGCGCCGTTGTAGTCCTCATCCTTCTCCTCACCATCGGCGCCACACTCATCATCTTCAACCTCATCACCATCGTCACCCTCGTCATCATCATCACCCTCACCCTCATAATCCTCATCATCGTCATCATCATCATCATCAGCATCATCATCATCATCATCATCATCATCATCCACTTCCACCTATGCCACTCCAACCTTGTCCTCCACGTGAATCGACGCTGTCATACTCCCTCCATGTCCTCCCAGAAAACCAACCCCCTCTGGCAACGATCGCGACCCCCCCGCGCCGCCTTCAGCTCCCGCTTCTTGGGATTGACGGGCACCGAGTTGATGGCCTTCGTCAGCAGGTCGGCTTCGTCCTCCGACACGTCGTGTACGTCGTCGCCCTTCATCCACTTCGCCAGCTCCTGGGCGGCGCGGGGACAGCGGGGCCAGGCGTGAGGGGGGGGGTGACGGGCTGAACTTTGGGTGACGGAGAAGGGCACGTCTCTCCTTGACACCAATCATCATCATACTACTCGGCCGCCACACCCTCCTACTCATCCTCATCATCATCCTACTCATCCTCCTCCTCCTCACCTCGCCCCCCTTGCCCCCTCGCCGCGTCGTCCGCCTCCCAGCCTCTAGGACGAGAAGGATGAGGTTGAGGTTGTCACTCCTCCTGCCCTCCCCCCCTCATCCATATCGCATCGCTCCCCCCCCCTCATCGGCCTCCTCCTCCTCGTCATCATCCTCCCCATCAGCATTACAATATTCCATATCATCTCCCTGTTCCGCCTCTGCCGCTAAAAAAGACGAGGTGGGTGAGGGGGTGCTGAGAAGAGGTGCGCGATTGGAGGTGACGAGGATGCAATGATGAGATGTTGATGTTAGATTTCGGGGCGCGTGGTACCTACATAGCTGACCCCTCGTGGCCACGACTGGATCCACCTTGCTCTAGTGGACATAACGCGCCTGTGCATTTGTAAGCCTGAGACCACACGTTTCGGACAGTGACCGCATTTTTCAGAGCTAGCCCGAAGCTGCTGGCTGCAAATGGGGGAGCATGGGCAAACGCAAGCGCCGACCACACTAGAAATCACATGGGTGCTGTCGACGCTGGCCCCGTCGCGTACGCGTAGCACCTCGAACTACCAGGTGTGCTGGAAACTAGATGACGACGCGCATGCTAATGACAGCACGCACCAAAATGATAGACACGTATCTTACCAACCCGTCATTGAACTCCAATGTATGGCAATGCTACTAACTGGCTACTGCGTACCGCTGCGATAGCCACCCCATCCTAATTCGCGCGAATGAAAATCTCGCTGGCAACCACAGTTGCCATCATGTCGGTCGCAGCGTCGCCATGCTTGATCCATTGCGCGAGCATCATGTACCCGACGTCGCCGAGGTCCACGCCCGCACTGTCGTCCGACGGCGAGCTCGGCTGCACGTCCGCCTTTGGGCTCCTCATCCGAGGGGTCGTAGCATCAGTGCGCCCAGAGTCGATCGAACCGCTCGAACCTGAACTGCGCATGGCGACGTTGACCACGCGCGGGGGCGAACTGATCACCACGTCGGGGAACGGCACGGGCGGGTACGTCACAACCTCGACGTCATCTTCGTCAGCAGGGGCCGAGACCACAGTGGCGGGTTGCACGGGCGCAATCAGGACGTCGTCGCACAGCGGGCTCGGCGTGTAGATGGGCGAGCACTGCTCGCTGCACGTCTTGAGCTGGATCCTGGACCGCTTCGACGGCGGAGTGCACGCCGACGACGAGCCTGGTGACGTCGTCGGCGTGGGCTCCACCCGCTTGCACGAGCGCGGCGGCGGCCTGGCCCCGATCTCGGGCGGCGTCGCGGGCTCGGCGGCGGCTGGGGTCTCGCCCAGGAGCTGCTGCGCCATCTCCTCCGCCATCTCCTCCGCCAGCTGCTCCGCCGCCTCCGTTGGCGCCGTCTCCGTTGGCGCCGCCGCCGCGGGCGCCGCCTCCGTGGGCGCCTTGTCGTCGTCGTCCTCGTGCTCGCCCGCGGCCTGCGCAGTCGTGGCCAGCAAGCACCTGGGCACGGACCAGCGCGAGACCATGTCGGCTGCCTCCGAAAAAAATGCCACCGTGGCCGTCGAGGAGCATCGGCTTGTTGATGCTCGTCGCGAACACGCCAGCGGGCGGGATCCACGACTGGAGCTGGGCGGACATCTCGACGGGCGCGGCGCGGGGCGATTGGTCGGATGGCGCGCCAAGCAAGTTTGCGCCCAAACAGCAACTGGGAGTGCAATCCCACCAGCCCTCTGGGCTTAGGTGTTATAACGCGTTTGTGTCTTCTCTCTGCCCCTACCCCTACCCCCTCACCTGGGCCTGGGAGGGGGGCGGGGGACGGGTGGGCGGGGGGGGGGAGGGGGGCGGGGGCACCGCGGCGCCCAAGATGGTCCAGTAAGGCCCCAAGAGGGCTTCGAATTCGCAAGGTGGCCTCCAAGATGGCCCATGCCACTTCGCGATGGGCCAATATAGCCTCCGACATGCCCCCCACGAGGCCCCGAGACAGCCCCACGGCGCCCTCCAAGTGTCCTCCGAGCCCTCCACGGCGCCCTCCAAGATGCCTAAACCATTCAAACGCCTAGGAGCCATCACAGTGTTTGGCATTATCGCAGTTTCGCGCCCGATGGGCTTTGGAAGCAGCAAGGTGGCCCCACGATTGCTCAAACGATGCCCAAGATGGGGCACAAAACGGCCGATGGCAGCCCCGAGGTCGCCCAAGAGGCGCCCACGAGCGCTCCAAGATGGCCCCAAGATGCTGTTTGAGAGCCCCCGACGGGGGCGATGCTAATTGAGGGACCCCATCTTGTTGAGCCATGGGGCCCAATATGGTCCCAAGATGCCTCCCAGCCTCTCCCCGACGACCCCCACCCCCGCCCTGCGTGGCCCAATATGGCTCCAA
>CAUYUJ010014656.1:170000-249360 GCA_963575745.1 Prorocentrum cordatum | reverse complement strand
ACTCGATCGGACATCGCCCCCCATTGTACATTGTCCACATCGTATTTAGAGGGGGGGGGGGGCGACAGTACCACATGCCTGGTAATGGGGGGGAGGGGGTACCAACAAAATCACGTTGAATATATCGGGGTCCTTCTTGATCACTTGCATTGCAGGCTTGCCGCGCGATGGAGCCTTCCCCTTCGGCGCCATTGCACCCCTCGGCCCCTGGGTCCTGGTGCGACCGCAGCCCAGGCTCGTTGCGCTTCGCGCGCACCCCCAACTAAACAGAGCCGAGATCGCAATCGGGATGTAACGATCACATCAGTCACGTGAACATAACTGGACACCGTGTGGTCAGACGAATGCACGTGCGTGCGCGCATGAGCCATACAGGTCATTGAATGGTGTTCGTGCCAGATTTTATCGTATCCAGTTTAGTCACATAGTGTAAGTCGTAATGCATGGATGTGCCAGAGTGTATACACCAGTTTGCGATTCTAGTAATAACAGGTGAGTAGATGCTCTTGCTCTGGCCAATAATTATATAAACATATGCGCATGTACATACAATATGTCACATATGTGTGTGCGAATTCATATGAACAGTTGCACAATACTACGCTATCGACACTACGTGTACATATGTGTAATAATACTGCAATCTGACAACAGTCTGACGGCAGATCAGTGTCAGATCTACTGGTCTGACAATGCTCTGACGTCAGATCATTGTCAGATCGAGCGATCTGACGTCAGAATTGTCAGATCTGACAAGTCTGACGTCAGACACGTTGATCTGACAACAGTCTGACGTCAGATCATTGTCAGATCAATGGACATGATATCATGTGATGTCAAATCGAAATCCACAACTTCATACATACATTTGATAAGTAATAATTGAAATGTGTGTGCGCATTCAAACAACAATTGTATATTTGTTATGTACGAACGACACTATATGTGTGTGCTTACACTGTATTTATTCGTGGATGTTGAACTATATCATCACGTGTTTCAAATTGACCATGACATCGAACGATGCGACTATACCATATCGACATAACGTTACAATTTACCATCATGTGGTGCACTACAACACTGAACTGATGTGATCATCACTGGCCACGTGTCACGACGACGGTGACGCCGATCGTCGCATGAGACGATGCTTACGACATTGACCTATGAACAGTGAAATGGATGATACCTGTGACACGGATGCTGATTGAGGGAGATACGGAGGGAGATACGGATGATGCGGACTATGAGGATGAGGAGGAACACGAGGAGCAGTGTGCTCCTGGTGTTGGGAAGTCGGTTGGCAGATGTGCTCAGCACAGGTCGACAGGTCGATATCGCACTTCGGAGGGCAGGACAACGGGGACAATCCATCATCAATGGTGGGAATACAACGCACTGCGCCACCAACCTGAGCGCCAGCAACCTGAACGACCGACCTACGAGCCCTGAAATCCGACCTCCATGATGGCACGATCTTGGAGTACTTAGACACCATGCGCGTTCGTCATGCACCACATCGGATGGGGGATGGCGGGCAGGGTGGGTTGGGATGGGATGGCTGGGTGGACGGCGGCTCGATTCGAGGGATCCGACGCGCCACCGCTGCGAGACGTCGACTCTTTCACCTGCGGCCCGTGCGAATGACGCTCAACACCCCATGAGCGGCACGGTGCGTGCATTGCTGGCGGCGCTGGCAGAGGCGTGGCAACGACGTGCCCCTGCAGCGCGTCTCTAAGCTCTGAGCAAACGCGACCCCGTCCCTCCTCCTCTGCTCTTCCTCCTCTGCTCCCCCCTCCTCCTCTACTCATCCCTGGTCCGTCCTCCTCTTCCCATATCGTCTCTTCATCATCACTATCCTAATCATCCCTGGCTCCAGATCCTCCCAGGTCGCTGGTCGCACGGAAAACCGTGCTCAACTCTGGCAGAGCTTCGTGCGAAGACTCACTGCATCAGCTTTACTGAGTCCCTTCCTGCAGCTCGCCACTAAAATCTCCTCGCAAATCGAAGCGTGGCGGTCACCGAACTTACTCTCGGTGACCTCCACGAACAGACGGGGTCTCCCCTCGGAGTCGCGAGAGCATATGTAGCTCTTCTTCGAGGCGTAGGTCACCTTGAGCTCCCCGAGGGTGGGGTGGCCGAGCGAGCGGACGAGCCCGTCGCACAGCGACGGCCTCTTGCCCTTCTCGCCCGACGCGGCCATCGTGTCCTTGGGCTTGGCCTTCGGGGTCGCGACGGCCTTGCCCTTCTTCCGCTCCTTGACCTCCGCCTGCGGAGAGAAATTCGCTTGCGCCGTTGTAGTCCTCATCCTTCTCCTCACCATCGGCGCCACACTCATCATCTTCAACCTCATCACCATCGTCACCCTCACCATCATCATCACCCTCACCCTCATAATCCTCATCATCGTCATCATCATCATCATCATCAGCATCATCATCATCATCATCATCATCATCATCATCATCCACTTCCACCTATGCCACTCCAACCTTGTCCTCCACGTGAATCGACGCTGTCATACTCCCTCCATGTCCTCCCAGAAAACCAACCCCCTCTGGCAACGATCGCGACCCCCCCGCGCCGCCTTCAGCTCCCGCTTCTTGGGATTGACGGGCACCGAGTTGATGGCCTTCGTCAGCAGGTCGGCTTCGTCCTCCGACACGTCGTGTACGTCGTCGCCCTTCATCCACTTCGCCAGCTCCTGGGCGGCGCGGGGACAGCGGGGCCAGGCGTGAGGGGGGGGGTGACGGGCTGAACTTTGGGTGACGGAGAAGGGCACGTCTCTCCTTGACACCAATCATCATCATACTACTCGGCCGCCACACCCTCCTACTCATCCTCATCATCATCCTACTCATCCTACTCCTCCTCACCTCGCCCCCCTCGCCCCCTCGCCGCGTCGTCCGCCTCCCAGCCTCTAGGACGAGAAGGATGAGGTTGAGGTTGTCACTCCTCCTGCCCTCCCCCCCTCATCCATATCGCATCGCTCCCCCCCCTCATCGGCCTCCTCCTCCTCGTCATCATCCTCCCCATCAGCATTACAATATTCCATATCATCTCCCTGTTCCGCCTCTGCCGCTAAAAAAGACGAGGTGGGTGAGGGGGTGCTGAGAAGAGGTGCGCGATTGGAGGTGACGAGGATGCAATGATGAGATGTTGATGTTAGATTTCGGGGCGCGTGGTACCTACATAGCTGACCCCTCGTGGCCACGACTGGATCCACCTTGCTCTAGTGGACATAACGCGCCTGTGCATTTGCAAGCCTGAGACCACACGTTTCGGACAGTGACCGCATTTTTCAGAGCTAGCCCGAAGCTGCTGGCTGCAAATGGGGGAGCATGGGCAAACGCAAGCGCCGACCACACTAGAAATCACATGGGTGCTGTCGACGCTGGCCCCGTCGCGTACGCGTAGCACCTCGAACTACCAGGTGTGCTGGAAACTAGATGACGACGCGCATGCTAATGACAGCACGCACCAAAATGATAGACACGTATCTTACCAACCCGTCATTGAACTCCAATGTATGGCAATGCTACTAACTGGCTACTGCGTACCGCTGCGATAGCCACCCCATCCTAATTCGCGCGAATGAAAATCTCGCTGGCAACCACAGTTGCCATCATGTCGGTCGCAGCGTCGCCATGCTTGATCCATTGCGCGAGCATCATGTACCCGACGTCGCCGAGGTCCACGCCCGCACTGTCGTCCGACGGCGAGCTCGGCTGCACGTCCGCCTTTGGGCTCCTCATCCGAGGGGTCGTAGCATCAGTGCGCCCAGAGTCGATCGAACCGCTCGAACCTGAACTGCGCATGGCGACGTTGACCACGCGCGGGGGCGAACTGATCACCGCGTCGGGGAACGGCACGGGCGGGTACGTCACAACCTCGACGTCATCTTCGTCAGCAGGGGCCGAGACCACAGTGGCGGGTTGCACGGGCGCAATCAGGACGTCGTCGCACAGCGGGCTCGGCGTGTAGATGGGCGAGCACTGCTCGCTGCACGTCTTGAGCTGGATCCTGGACCGATTCGACGGCGGAGTGCACGCCGACGACGAGCCTGGTGACGTCGTCGGCGTGGGCTCCACCCGCTTGCACGAGCGCGGCGGCGGCCTGGCCCCGATCTCGGGCGGCGTCGCGGGCTCGGCGGCGGCTGGGGTCTCGCCCAGGAGCTGCTGCGCCATCTCCTCCGCCATCTCCTCCGCCAGCTGCTCCGCCGCCTCCGTTGGCGCCGTCTCCGTTGGCGCCGCCGCCGCGGGCGCCGCCTCCGTGGGCGCCTTGTCGTCGTCGTCCTCGTGCTCGCCCGCGGCCTGCGCAGTCGTGGCCAGCAAGCACCTGGGCACGGACCAGCGCGAGACCATGTCGGCTGCCTCCGAAAAAATGCCACCGTGGCCGTCGAGGAGCATCGGCTTGTTGATGCTCGTCGCGAACACGCCAGCGGGCGGGATCCACTACTGGAGCTGGGCGGACATCTCGACGGGCGCGGCGCGGGGCGATTGGTCGGATGGCGCGCCAAGCAAGTTTGCGCCCAAACAGCAACTGGGAGTGCAATCCCACCAGCCCTCTGGGCTTAGGTGTTATAACGCGTTTGTGTCTTCTCTCTACCCCTACCCCTACCCCCTCACCTGGGCCTGGGAGGGGGGCGGGGGACGGGTGGGCGGGGGGGGGGAGGGGGGCGGGGGCACCGCGGCGCCCAAGATGGTCCAGTAAGGCCCCAAGAGGGCTTCGAATTCGCAAGGTGGCCTCCAAGATGGCCCATGCCACTTCACGATGGGCCAATATAGCCTCCGACATGCCCCCCACGAGGCCCCGAGACAGCCCCACGGCGCCCTCCAAGTGTCCTCCGAGCCCTCCACGGCGCCCTCCAAGATGCCTAAACCATTCAAACGCCTAGGAGCCATCACAGTGTTTGGCATTATCGCAGTTTCGCGCCCGATGGGCTTTGGAAGCAGCAAGGTGGCCCCACGATTGCTCAAACGATGCCCAAGAGGGGCACAAAACGGCCGATGGCAGCCCCGAGGTCGCCCAAGAGGCGCCCACGAGCGCTCCAAGATGGCCCCAAGATGCTGTTTGAGAGCCCCCGACGGGGGCGATGCTAATTGAGGGACCCCATCTTGTTGAGCCATGGGGCCCAATATGTTCCCAAGATGCCTCCCAGCCTCTCCCCGACGACCCCCACCCCGCCCTGCGTGGCCCAATATGGCTCCAAGAGGGCCATGTATAGGCAACTATGTTTTCAAAATGGCTTAATATAACAAAGCATCGCCCAAGATAGCCTCCGACAGACCTCCAAGAAACCTCGCGACAGCCTCAAGGTGGCCCAAGATGGCCGAGCATGGCTCAAGATCGCCTCCGACAGCCAATATCCGAGCATGGCTCAAGATAGCCCCCCAAGAGGCCTCAAGAAAGCTGGCAA
Source organism: Prorocentrum cordatum (assembly GCA_963575745.1). Lineage (NCBI taxonomy): Eukaryota > Dinophyceae > Prorocentrales > Prorocentraceae > Prorocentrum > Prorocentrum cordatum. The sequence goes on along the minus strand of CAUYUJ010014656.1, from coordinate 243,938 downwards.
TCAATTATGCATGGGCTGGTGGAGATACGCGAAGCGTCACGAATTTCGGTGCGCGACGACGAACGGCGACGACGACGATTGACGACGACCGAGGACGACGACGAATGACGACGACGACGAACGACAACCACGCCGATTCGGGACGACGACGGCGACGACGACGACGAACGACGACGACGACGAACCACGACGAAGACGACGACGACGAACGACGACGACGACGACGACAGTGCTACCCGATCATGCCCTAACGTTTTGCATCATGAGCGCTTCGCTTGAGACATCCTCGCAGCGTCGGGATTTTTGAGGTCATCGTATACGACGGTTGATGTTCAAATACACGTTTCGTTTGAGACATCCTCGCACCATGGGGAATGCCGATATCGCTGGAGATACCGTCGAAAATGAGGCTCTCGCCTGGGACATCCTCGGACCATGTAACTGGGGAAGGATGACGAGTGGTTGTGGAGGACGAGGGTAACGAGGAAACCGCGCCCAGCCCCTTGCCTAGCCCCTCCCCCACCGACATCCCGAACCCCTGTGCCCCCTTATCGCCGTCTTCATACATATCAACGTCCCCTGCGATACACACACACGCGCACACACATACATATATGTTTATATACATACACATATATTATATTGTATATATTATATGCATGTGTTATGTGTATATCTACATCATATAGACGTGGACGGAGCCAGGGCTTATGACCCCCCCTCCTCCTCCTCCGCCTACTCATCATCCGCCTCCTTCTCATACCTCCTCCTCTTCCTCCTCCTCATCCTCCTCCAACCCCCCCCTCCTCCGCCCCTCCTCTGCCCTTCCCGCCCCCCCCCCCCCCGCCCCCGCGCCCCCCATCCTCATCCGGTCGCCTGTCCGCGTCGCCCTCCCATCCTGCTCTGATCCCCCCGCAGAGAGGAAGCGAGCTCCTTCATCTGCTCGTCGGACAGGGTCGCGTCGTCCATGTGGTCGTCAGCTTCGCCTGGGCCGACGAGGGGGGAAGGGGGGCTGTCCGCGCGACGATGGTGCACAATGCAACTCGGGCGCACCGTTCATCGGAGGGAGGACCGAAGGTCGAATGGGGGATGACGCCGACGACGAAGACGACGACGCCGACGACGACGACGACGGCGACGACGCCAGTGCCGTCGTCGTCGCCGTCGCCGTCGTCGCCGTCGTCGTCGCCCCACCCCGTGCTTCCCAAAATGCTGGCCTTCGCCACTGTCGTCATCGCGACCGTGTGGCACAGGCTCGGGATTGTCATCTTGAAGAGGAACAGCAGGGGTCAGCTGAGGGCGGCCGTTGGTTCCCTCTACTCTACTCCTAATCCCATGCGTGCCTTCCATCTTACGCCCTATGTATAGTTCCCCTATGTCTGTACCTCACCCCCTCTCTCTCTCTATATTCATCGGATCTCCTATCTACATAGATATGTATACATGTCTTACAGGTCATACAAATCCGAATATACAATCTCCCCACTATACCAAGTATAACTCCATCCCTCTGTATATATCGTTGTATCCCCTGGTGCATCCTCGACACCCCCCTCTTACCTGATAGGCCTACCTCCCATGTTTTGCACGCCCCTGTGGTGTTCATCCTCCTCCTCCCCATCGTCCTCCTCGTGTCATCCTCCTCATCATCGCCATCCTCATCTCCGCCTCCCCGTCGCAACACCTTCGTTACCTCCTCATCGTCATCCCCGTCGGCATCCTCACACATCCCCGTTCTTAGCACCCCCAACCCATTCAGGGGCACCCGCAGGGAGATCAGGAAGAGGATGAGGGGAGAACGCGGAGGAGGATGATGAAGGAGGAAGAGGAGCACGGGGGAAGGGGTGCTGGCCAGGCGAGGAGGCGGAGGATGAGATGAGGGAGGAGGGCAGTAATGGTGGGGAGGAGGAGGGGAGAGAGCTTACACGCGCACATACACAGGCACACGCGCGCACAGACGTCGCGCACGCACACGCATTCACGCGTGCGCACACACGCGTCAGACACGACGAAAACGCTGCCTCCTCGGCAGAGCTCGGCGACGCCGATGGAGGGGCCGAAGACGGGCGCGCCGTCGGTGGCCGCGGGAATGATGATCGACGCGGCGTGCTGTGTCGCGGGGGGGGGGCGCTCAGATAGGCTTGCCCTCTTCCATCCACCTCTTCACCCTCATCCACCGTGTCATCACCCTCATCCATGCCCTCAGCGTGTACATTCCCGATGTTCACCCTCCTCCGCATCATCGTCCCACTCCCTGCACCACGGCAAATCCTCTCTACTGCGACCGACATCCTCATCCCCTCCTCCGCCAGCCTCCGCTCCGTCGGCGTCGCCCTCGCCACCCTCATGCCAATCGCCTCTTACATTGCCCGCTCGCGCATCATCTGCGCAAATATGTGCACGCAGGCGTACGTGCATACAACACACACGTATGTATATGAACATGTGGGGTGCTTGCACATGCAGAAGCCCATGGTTGTATACGCATGTGTATATGTGTGTACATGTGTTTGCGTATGCATGTGTGAGTTTGAATACACGTGCACATGTGGATGCATGCACATCTATAGCTATGCACGTGTACGCTTACATGCATAGTTTAACACGCACATAGTCGTGCACACGTATGACCATGTTTGCATGCATGCGTACGCGTGCGTGTGTCTATGAGTGTGCCCGCACACGTGAATCAATATTTATATATATGTGTATGTATACATATATATATATGTGTACTGATGTGTGTGGAGTATGCATAGGCGTGCGTGCATGTGCTCCCCCATACACACAACAAAAAAAATCCTGTCGGTCTCAGGCGGCACGCCGAGGAGGTGCAAAATGTAGATCAGCTGGTCGCGCTCGGTGTTGGAGCAGCCCGCAAGCGCCTGGGCTGCCCCCGTTCGCCAACTGCCCCCCCCCGCTCTCCCCCTTCCACCCATCGCTCCACACACGAACGCACTCGTCGCCATCCCCAGCACAACGTCCCCCGTGACGACAGTGTCATCAAATCGATATATGCGCGGATGTATCATCTGACGAACGTCTGACGTCAGACCGTCGTCAGATCTGACGACGCTCTGACGCCTGACCGTGTTCAGATATGGTATCAACACTACAGTATGATGACACTACAGCATCAACAATCGACCTACAATGGAACTGCCTAGCGCATGGCCGTTGTCAGATCTGACAACGGTCTGACGTCTGACCCTTGTCAGATCTGACATCGGTCTGACGTCTGGTCGTCGTCAGATCTGACAGCGGCATGGTATCACATATGCGCCAGACGATACATCCGCGCGATATGCATGGACCTAGCTTCCCCACGCCACGATCGCCCTAGCCAACTCACACATGCATCCCCAACCACCCATACGAATTAACCCTACACCGCAAGCCACCCCATCCAAATTCCCCCTCATCTCCCCTCCTCGCGCCTGGCGGCGGCGCGTCTGGTTGTCGCGGATGCGGCGGCAGTGCTTGAGAACGCAGCTCAGCTTGTCCGCCAACGAGCCCGCGCGCTGGTGCACGGTGCCTGGGGGCTCGTTGGCGGCGGTGGGGTACCTGGAGGCGGGCAACGGGAGGAACGATGGGTATGGGAGGGCGGAGGAGGAGGGTGGCGGGTGCGCGCGTGCGTGCGTGCGTGCGTGCGTGCGTGCGCGTGTGTGTGTGTGTGTGTGTCTGTGTGTGCGTGTGCGTGCGTGTGTGTGTGTGTGTGTGCGTGTGCGTGTGTGTATGTGTGCGTGTGCGCGTGCGCGCGCGCGTGCGTGCGTGCGTGGGGGCGGGGGAGGGGGGGGGGGGGATGGCGCGATGATGACGCCGGGTGAGTCGGGGGGGGGGGGGGGGGGGGGGGGGGGGGGGGGGGGGGGTGGGGGGGGGGGGGGGGGGGGGGGGGGGGGGCGGGGGGGGGGGGGCGAGGGGTCGGGGGAAGGCTATGCGGGGGGCTGATAGGGTAGGGGGCTAATAGGGTAGGGCCGCGGCAGGTCACGGCAGTATGTCATGGTAGGGTCACGGTAGGTCACGGCAGGGGGCGGTATGGACCCAGCCAATGACCCTACCGTGACATAGCCCTACCTGACCTTGCCGTGGTCTACCTAAGACCTCCTCCATGCCCTCTTCGCCCGCCTGCCCATCCTCATCTACATCAGCATCAGCATGCACCGCCCATCCCCCTCGTCAAGTTTCCTCTCTCTCTCTCTCTCCATCTCTGTCCCTCCTGTTCCCCCATGATCGACCTCCTCGGCATCGTCGCAATCACCGTCGCCATGATCATCCCTCGCAACCCCCCCGTCTCTCCTCCTCCACCTCATCATTACCTTCTCATCATTATCTTCATCCTTCCTCGCCCTACCGTGACCCACGGCCCTACCCCTCCGTGGCCTAACCCTACCGTGACCGAACCCTACCGCGACCAAGCCGTGACCCTACCGTGACCAAGCCGTGACCCTACCGTGACCAAGCCCGACCGCGTCACGGGAGGGTCGCGGTAGGCCACGGGAGGGTCACGGTAGGTCACAGGAGGGTCACGGCAGGTCTTTCTTCCCAACATTGGTTGCAACGGTGCCTGCTAAACACCGTCTCGCAGGCAGCTCTCAGCACGGTGAAGGGGATGTCGGACTCGGGGGAGGCCCGCAGCATGACGTCCACCTGGGGGCGCACGCGGGCGCGCATTGGGGCCGCGTGGGGTGGGGAGGGGGGGGGGGGTTTGGTTGGTGGGTGGGGGTTGCACTTTCCAGAACAAGCGCACGGTGCGTGGGAGAGGGGTGGGGGGGGGGGGGCGCTGCGCGATTTTAGGGCGTGGGCCACCAAGGGCGCCATGGCAGCCATCGACGGGCCATGGACGGCGTGATCCTTGTGGAGGAAGGCGTAGTTCCCTAGTTTGAACGCGGACCGCACCCCCTCAGCTTGGATGTGTTCCAGGAAGGCGTCACCCAGCAGGGAGTGGCACGCGCGGGGGGAGGGGGACGGGGAAGCCGCCATGGAGGCTGGCTCGAGGGGGGCGGTCCCTGTTCCCAGGGGGGGGGCGGAGGAGGCCCTTGGGACCTCGAGCCACAAAGGGCTGGCGGGCGGGCTGCGCGGCGAACGCCCTTGCCGTCAACTCTCCTCCTCCTCCTCCTCCTCCTCCTCCTCCTCCTCCTCCTCCCCTCCTCCTCCTCCTCCTCCTCCTCCTTCTCCTCTATCGCCCTCCTCCTCCTCCTCCTCCTCTTCCTCTTCCTCCTCCAACCCTTCCTCATCCCCCTCCTCTTCCTCGCGATCATCATCATCAGCATCATCATCATTATCATCATTATCATCATCATCATCATCATCATCAGCATCATCATCATCATCATCACCAGCATCAGCATCAGCATCATCATCATTCTCATCACCCTTCCTTTGTCCTCGTCGTCACCGTCACCATCGTCATCATCATCCTCCGCATCACCATCATCACCACCATCGCCATCGTTATGGTCCTCATCGTCGTCATCATCGTCGCCATCATCATCGCCATCATCATCATCAGCATCATCACAACCCTCCCTATCATCATCATCATCATCATCATCATCATCTTCATCATCATCATCATCAGCATCATCATCAGCATCATCATCAGCATCAGCATCACCACCACCACCACCACCACCACCCTCATCATCGCCACTTCCACGGACGGCTCGGCCCTGGGCTCGGCCCCGAATGACCCGACGACGTGCCCCGCGGACACGTCGTCGCCCCACTTGAGGACGAGCGCGACGAGCACGCCCTTCGCGTCGCGCTCGGCCCGCAGCCACTGCGACCTCCCTGGAGGACGCGGGTGGGGGCCCCACCAGGAGCGCCGCCAGCCCTACTCGGGGGGGGGATTCGCCACGGCTGCCCCTCGGAGAGGCGCGGCCATGCCCAGCCCGCTGGCACCCGCCAGGCCCGCGGCGCCCACGACGGCCTCTCGCGGGCCTCGCGGTGCCCTGGTCCAAGGGAGCGCGCCACGAGAGGGGCCTCGGCCCTGGGTGAGGGCGTTCACCATCGCCCCGCGGCACTTGAGCCGACGCAGCTTCATCATCATCATCATCACCATCATCAGCGTCATCATCATCATCATCATCATCATCATCATCATCATCATCATCATCATTATCGTCATCACCATCATCAGCGTCATCATCATCATCATCACCATCATCGTCAGCATCATCAGCATCATCATCATCATCACAATCATCATCACCACCACCATCACCATACTCATAATCATCATCATCATCCGCATCATCATCAGCATCGTCATCATGGTCATCATGTTGGTCGCCGTTGGCTTCACCACCGTTGTCATCAACGTCATCAGTTTCATCGTCGCCAGCCTCATGAGCCTCATCATCATCGTCGCGCTGCTCATGACATGCATCATCAACTACACCATCACCGACGTCATTATAGTACTCGTCGTCGTGTTTGTCATCGCCGTCGCTGTCGTCCTCGCGCTCGTCACTGTGGTCGTTACACTATTCGTCGCGACCGATCGGATCTGACGATTGGCGCTCGGGTGTGACGATTGGCGCTCGGGGACCGTTCGCGACCGATCCGCGACCGATGCGCGACCGATGCGCGACCGATCGGCGACCGATGCTCCGCGACCGCTCCGTTCCTGGAATTTCGGGCAAATTCGGTCGCGACCGGTAACGTCGGTCGTTACCGGAAAAATCCGGTAATCAATGATCTGGGTGGGGGTCGTCGATTGTGAGCCCCGGGGTGCGAGAACCGTTTCCAACGGCCCGAAGCGGTGAAGTAGACTGCCGTCTGGAGTTGTTCGAGCCGCTGGATGTCCGAGGAGAGGTCAGGCAGGCCTGGGACGCATGTAGACCAGCCCAGGGCGCTCTGGAACGATTTCAGAGCGTTCCAGAGCGCTCTGGAAGGGCCACGGCGTCCGATACATCCTGCAGACCCGTCGACTCTCAGTGATTCCTGGTTTATCACGCCCCGAGTTCCTCGAGACGGGGATGCCCAAGAGGCGGGTGATGACTAGTGGTGTATTGATATCATGGCGGGGGCCATGTATCTCCTAGGATTCCATGGGCCCCTCTTCTTGTCTCGATGCGTTCTTTGTCCCCACCCTCGGACCAAACACGGGTTTCGCGCCATGATTTGCGAACCTTTTCTTTCGGACGCCCCCAATTGAGGGCGTACGTCGCGTAAGAAGGTATCTTCGTGAGCAAGGCACCGCCAGGGCCCTCGGCCCCATCCCTCTGCGGTACGTCCCTGGTCCTGGCGGGGGCCAAGATATGTGAACATCCATCGCCTGTGGAGGTCCGCGAACATTGATATTCCAGGTGGTCACTGTGCATAAACAGGGACCAGGCACAAAGCTGTTTAGCCTGTTTTTGGCCCTTGTTTCGTTTTCGTTCCGTTCCCCGCTGTTGCTCCGCTGTGTGTTCGTTTCGGTGCCGTCTTCGTTTGGCACCGGCCTCGCTCTCAACGCTCGCTGTACACGATCGGCTTCGCTTCGCTCTTCGTTCTGAACGCCAGCGCGTTGTAAACGCCGTTGTCCTCGGTCGCTCTCCCGCGAGGCGGCGGCGCTGGTGGCCCTCGGGGCGACGGGCATCGCGCTGGCTGCGGCGCGCGGCCCCGGCAGCCAGAGGCGCTCTCGGCCCGGAGGCTCTCTGGAGTCGGGGGCGGGCCCGGCGGGGCCCGCTCCGAGCCCTCCGAACTCGATCCGGTGTGGTTTCCGACCCGATTCGAGCCCTCCGAGATTCCGATTCCGACCCGCTTCGGCATCGGACTCCGGCTCGGATTCCGAGTTTCAGGGGGGGGGGCCACGGGCCCGCCGAGCTCCGCCGATCCAGCTTCTCCCGGCTCGTCTGCCGACCTCCGCCGATCCGACGCTCTGCGATCGCCGGGCCGGCTGCCTGGCTCGATTCTGGGCTCTCCTGGCCCAAGGCTGGCCACGCGCAGAAGGGGGTGGGGGGAGGGGGGCAGGCTTCCTAGAAGCACCCCTGCTTCTTAGAAGGCGCGGGCCTTCTTTGTAGATGTAAGGCCAGCGCCTTCTAAGAAACAACCTCCTTCTGAGAAGCCTTCCCCCCTCCCCCTACCCCCTTGTGCGCGCCGCCAACAAGGGATGGAAGTCAGAAGAGCCAGAGGAGCAAGAGGTCATGGGATTTCCAAGGCTTCACGCCTCGGGGGGCAGTAATCTGACCCGGGGTACAAGATGGGCATGCCATATGTTGTTGTGGGTCGCACGCCTCCGAGGAGGACATCTCGTACCCAGTGCGCCTCTGCGCATCCCAGGTCATGAGCATTGCTGGGATGGCGATGATGATCATGGCTCATGGTGATGATGGTGAGAGTGATGGTCCCAGACATGCGATGTCCTGAGTTTTCAGTGTGGGGCCCCCGCGCAGCCCGACCCTTTCCCCAGGACCGTGCTTTCATCCCGCGCCTTTTCTGTTACAGTCCCGGGGCCCGGCAAGGTCCCCCAGAGGCCCAACACGGCCAACAAATTCCCCCCGCCCTTCTGTTTGTTGCAGGACATGGGCAGGTCTGGATTATGATGATGGCGACGATGGCCATCGTGCAGAGCCCCGAACCATCAGGGTCCGGGGTAGCTCCTGGTTCGCGCCTCGTGGGCCCAAGCCGGAGTTGCCCGGGACCGGAGTTATCTCGGAGAAGTCGGGCGCCCAACCAGTCCCGAATCATTTGGGCTGGGGGGTCGGCCAGGGGTAATTTCTGGCTCGTGCGGCAGGGGCACACTGGCGTTACACCCCGGACTGGCGTTATCCAGGGTACAGTCGACACCGATGTTATAAGGATGGGTGACCTTCCCAAGCGTACAGTGGAACCCCTTGCCTAGAAACACCTTGCTTGCCTCCAGGGTGCCCTGGGTGTCTTGGGTGTCGATGGTTTTCCTATAGAGAGCGTGACGTTCCCGCACCAAAAACCAATAGACGTCCTGGGGTCTCAGGTTTGGGTTCCTTGTGGAAGGCTTCTTGTGGACTGGCCTAGGCTGTACCCTTGCATCCCTGGCCTCCTCGTTCCATCTCAAGCCACTTTCGATGGCGAGCCCCGCCCGAAAAGCTTCGCCACGGATGTCCAAGGGACCTGCATCTTTGCCGCGGATCTCTAATATCAGTTTTGACGGCAATCTGGGCGTCCAAGTCTCGGTGTTGGCGCCGCCCCTCCCCGCCGCTCCCTAGAGGAGGAGGAGGAGGAGGAGGAGGAGGAGGAGGAGGAGGAGGAGGAGGAGGAGGAGGAAAAAGAGGAGGAGGGGGAGGAGGAGGATTAGGGAGGAGGAGAAGGAGAGGATGAGGGGAGGCGCAGGAGGCAAGGAGGAGGAGGAGGAGGAGGAGGGCGGAGGAGAGGAGGATGCGGATGAGGAGGAGTGGAGGAGGAGAGTATCGTTTCACCGACCCCTATCCCCATCCCCATGCCCATCCCTACCTTGACCCCCACCATCTCAGCACCCTGGTTGAGAATGTACCCCTCGAAGCCCAAAGGAACAGCCTATCTATGTTTGGGGGGTGAACCGGCCAGTGAGGCCCAGGCCACGCCCACGGGGATAGGGGTCGGTACAACGATGCTCGCAGAAGAAAACAAACGCCATAAACGTAAACTTTTGGCGCTCCGCGCGGGATTCTTGGATCTGCGCTGGGCCCCCCCGGCGGCGCCTCAGGCGTCGCCCCTGGCGCGCTCCGCGCGCTTGGGAGGGGGTCCAGCGTGGATCCAAGAAATCCGCACGTAGCGCCACATATATATATATATATATATATATATATAGAAATAGAAATAAAAATAGAAATAGAAATAGAAATATAAATAGAAATAAAGGGGGGGGAATTGTTCTAGATGCCCCCCCGCTCCACAGACCCCGACGTCATGATTTGTTCGTGACGTGGATCCCCAGCGGTCTGGACCGATTCCCCGGGACCGGTTTCTCTCCCCAGGTCGGCTTTTGACGGCCCCGAGGGCCAGTAAGGGCCCCCAGAGGCCGACAATTTAGAAAGAACCTCCCGTCATGTCTTTTTCATGACGCAAGAGTGATGGGCTGATTTTCCACCGCCACCATGGGTAGGACGGGGGAGACGGGAGGATGGGGAGGTCCTCTTCCTCCTCTTCCTCTACCTCCTCCTCCTCCTCGCCGTCAGGCCGGGGCAATTTTCAAATGCTTCGCCACCGCGGATAAGCGGTGCAGCTTGGGCCCCGTGTGGCACCGCCTGAACGCGGTGTGGGTCCGATGATGTCGAGTCAGGCTCCTTTCATCCCGCCCGCTCGCGGGCGCGATAAGGAACGGGCGGAGGGTGGCACTTCCCTCTGGGAGGTTCGTGGTCGTTCGTTGTCGTCCTTCGTGTCTCGCTTCGTCGTCGTGTCCGTCGACCCTTCCCTATTTGGGAGTTACCGCACGGCCCTGGATGAAGTTCCGGGGCGGACGTTGTTTGCGTTCCTGGGCCAGAGAGTGGCCCTCTCCCCCTCCCCGCCCCTGCTGCCGCCGCTGTCGCCGTTGCAGCTGTCAGGCCAGGGTTTTCAAGTGGCCTGCCACCTCGGCCAAGTGGTGCGGCCTGGGCGCGGGGAGACCCCAATGGCACCTCCTGGTCTGAGGTGAAAAGCCGCCGACGATCACGGAGGCGGGGCCCGCGGCTTCCCGCCTGTAACCTCTTGGTCGCAGTGCTCTTTGCCGCGGACATACTGTTGCCGTGCTCGCGTGGGCGCGGGCGCTGGGCAACGTTCCGCGCGTTGTCCCTTGGAACCCCCATGCGCCAGTTCGGCGCGGGGTGTAGGGCGGTCCTTGGCTTTGTTTGTTGGATTTCCTCCCTACGACAGCGTTTCTGGCGCTATCGTGAACTAGTCAGGGAAAGGAAGCCGGAGGTCAGGTCCCAGCTTGCGTCCGTCATCCCCTTTTCTGTTGCGCGTGTGCCCTTGGCGTTGGCCGTCGGCCACGTTGGCCGTTGGCCAGGGCGCGTCGGCCCGCGTTTGGTTGGGCGCCACGGTTCCGTTCTGCTTCTTTGGGCCTGCAAGCGCCTCTTTCTTCTCCTCATATTCCTCCTCCTCCTCCTCCTCATCATCATCATCATCATCCCATCCTCCCATCCTCCTCCTCCTCCTCCTCCTCCTCCTCCTCCTCCTCCTCCTCCTCCTCCTCTTTCTCCACCTCCTCCTCCTCCTCCTCTTCCTCCTGTTCCTTTTTTCCCTTTTTCTCCTCCTGGCCAGGCCCACCGCCGCGCCGCCCGGGAGGGGCAGCCCCTCGGGGCCCCCGACGGGCCGGCGGCGCCCCGCGGGTCGCGGGGGCTCCGGCCGGGCGGGGCCCAGCAGCGCCGAGCGGAAGGCGGGCGCGGCCGCCGCCGCTTCACGGCCGCGCGCCGAGGGGTGTCAGTCCCAGGACCCCCTTCCCCTCCCCCTCCTCCTCCTCCCCTCCTCCTCTCCTCCTCCTCCTGCTCCTCCTCTCCTCCTCCTCTCCTCTTCCATTTCCTCTCCTCGCCTCCTCCTCCTCCTCCTCCTCCCTCCTCCCCATCCTCCTCCTCCTCCTCCGCTTTCTCTTCCTCCTCATCCTCCTCCTTTTCCTCCGTTCCTCCTCCTACCCTTTTTCCTCCTTTTCCTCCTCCTCCTCCTCCTCCTCCTCCTCCTCCTCGTCCTCTCCTCCTCCTCCTCTTCCTTTTCCTCCTCCTACTTTTCCTCCTCCTCCTCCTCCTCCTCCACCTTCTCCTCCTCCTCCGCTTTCTCTTTCCTCCTCTTCCTCCTTTTCCTCCTTTTCCTCCTCCTCCTTGTCCTCCTTTTTCCTCCTCCCTCCTCCTCCTCCTCCTCCCTTCCCCTCCTCCTTTTCCTTTTCCTCCTCCTCCTCCTCCTCCATTTCCGCTATCTCATCCTCCTCCTTCTCCTCCCTTTTTTCCTTATGCATAATTTCTCCTGTCGCACCCCGAGGCAAGTTTTTGGGCGGGCGGGGAGTGTCGCTACATATGTTTCGCCATTTACGTATGACCCTGAACATTTAAAGAGTGGCAGTAGCTTCGCAGATGGAGGGCGGTTCCTTTTCAAAGTGTGGTTTTCGCTTGACCGTTGCGCACATTCGTTCTTAAAACTTGCAAGAGATTCGCGGATAGAGGCGGGTCGTTTTCAAATTGTAGGTCTCGCCTTAGCACCGCGCACGCTCGTTAGAAATATTTGCAAAATGTTCACGGATTGAGGGCGGGTCGTTTTCAAAATGTGGTGTTCGTCTTAGCGCCGCGCACATTCGTCATTCGTTCAAAAATTTGCAAGAGTTTCACGGATTGAGGGCGGGTAGTTTTGATTGGTTCTCGCCTCAGCGCCGCGCACGTTCTTTGCACACATTTGCCAGAGATTCACGGATTGAGGGCGTGTCGTTTCTAAAATGTGGCCTCGCACTAGTGCCGCGCACGTTCGTTTTAAACATGTGCAAGAGTTTCACGGATTCCCATGATCCACGTACCAGACATGATGTTTTGGTAATGTTCAGGACTATGCGGGTGCAACCGTTATGTTGATTCGTGGTGTCAACGTCCCAAAAACGGCGTTCTGGCACGATTCCGGATCGTTAAGACGCAGCAGTGTGGGTGATCCGTGGAGGTGAGATCACGAGAACCATGTTTTGGCATGCTTCGGGATCTTCAAACGGTTGCCTTCCAGAGAGGCAGTTCCCTCTCAATGGAAATGAACTGTTGCAGGGCCTATGAAGAAGGGGTTTGGAGGGAGGGTTTATTGGTTTATCCCAGCATGTTTGATTTGATGACTCTTGGGTTTACACTGGTCCTCCTCCTCCTCCTCCCTCCTCCTCCTCCTCCTCCTCCTCCCTCCTCCTCCTCCTCCTCCTCCTCCTCCATCTTCTCCTCCTCCTCCTCCTTTTCCTCCTCCTCCTCTTCTTCCTCCTCGCGGATACAGGCGGGTCGTTTTCAATTTGTAGGTCTCGCCTTAGCACCGCGCACGCTCGTTAGAAATATTTGCAAAATGTTCACGGATTGGGGGCGGGTCGTTTTCAAAATGTGGTGCTCGTTTTAGCGCCGCGCACGTTCGTTTTCAACACGTGTAAGAGTTTCACGGCTTCCCATTATCTGCGTACCAGAAATGGTGTTTGGAAAGATTCAGGACTATGCGGGTGCAACCGTTATGTTGATTCGTGGTGTCGACGTCCCAAAAGGGCGTTCTAGCACGATTCCGGATCTTTAAGACGCAGCAGTATGGTTGATCCGTGGGGTTGAAATCTCGAGAACAATGTTTTGGCATGCTTCAGGATCATCAAACGGTTGTCTTCCAGAGAGGCAGTCCCTCTCAATAGAAATGAACCGTTGCAGGGGCCTATGAAGAGGGGGTTTGGACGGAGGCTTTATCGGTTTATCATATCCCAACATTGCTGCTGACTCGTGGGTTTACACTGGTCCTCCTCCTCCTCCTCGTCCTCCCTCCTCCTCCCTCCTCCTCCTCCTCCTCCTCCTCCTCCTCCTCCTCCTCCCTCCTCCTCCCTCCTCTTCCTCCTCCACCTCCTCCGCCCTCTTTCTCCTCCTCCTCCTCTTCCTCCTCCTCCCTCCTCCGTCCTCCTCCTCCTCCTGCTCATCCTCCCCTCCCCCCTTCGCAGGCGACCTCTCGCCCCCCGCCCCTCGGTTCCCCCGAAGCATGCCAGGCCGCCTGGAGGTCCTCGGAATTCGGAGATGCATTTTTGGGGGGCGCCGTCTGCCCGGACCCCGTCTCCTCCTCCCCTCCTCCTCCTCCTCTCCTCCTCCTCCTCCTCTTCTTCCTCCTCTTCCTCCTCCTCCTCCTCCTCCTCCCTCCTCCTCCTCCCCTCCTCATCCCCTCCTCCTCCGCCCCCCTCCTCCTCCTCATCCTTCTCCTCCTCATCCTCCTCCTCCGCCCTCCTCCTCCTCCTCCTCCTCCTCCTCCTCCTCCTCTTCAGCCTCCCCCCCTCGAGCCGTGCCAAACAAATCACGGCGGCAGGTTGTTTTTGTTTGCTTTCTTCGGCCTCCGGGGGCCCTGGCCCGGGCCGCGGGCACGACGAGAGACGGTTCGGGAGGAGAGGCCAGTCCCAGGGAGGGGGGTTGGGCCTCTTCGGAGGTGGATAGACCTCCTACCCTGACACGTCGATTAGTGAATTGTCCGTTTTCGGTTCTCGAGAGGGCGCCGCGGCCGTTATTTTCCAGGCTTGCGCCCGCCAGGTTTGGGCCCGAAGTCGTTTTCACTGAACCACGTGTTACTAAAGGGAGGTCTGTCCATCCCCGACCTCTGGGGGTCGCGTCATGAAGAAATCATGACGTCGGGGGTCCTGGGGCCAGACCGAGGGAGAAGAGCGAGGTCGATTCGGGGAGGGTATGCCCTGGTGTTTTCCTTCTCGTTGCTCGACTTGCTTGTGCATCCTGGGGAGGGGATGTTTTGCGTGTGTTCTGGCCAGCGGAGGGTCTCGTGTTCTTCAAGGATGTTCTTCTGGCCTGGGTCCGACTCTGTGGGGGCGGCGTCTCAGAAGCGACCCCGCTTCTTAGAAGAGGCGGGCCTTGTCTACAGATGTAGGGAGGGCTCCTTCTAAGATGCAGCCTCCTTGCAGGAAGCCGTCGCCGCTTGGAATACGCTGCCTCGCTTTTGCGAGGAAGCTGTGTATGGGGGAGGTACAGGGGGCACGGTGTTTGCACAGTTCGGAGGAATTCGTGAATTCAGTAGGTGTCGGGACTGACATGCCTCGAAGAATTCGCGCCCACCCGAATCGCAATCATGTGGTATATCTGCAGACCGCTGACACTTAACGTTCCGTCGTCGTTTTCCTCCTTGTTCCCATCTCCTTTCTCTATCCCTCGGATTGGGTTGAAGGCGGCTCTGGCAGAGGAACGCCCCTTTCCTCCTCCCCCTCATTCCTCGCTCCTCCTCTTTGCATCCCTGCTCCACCATGCGTCGCCCCACCTTGTCCTCCCTCCTTGCTCCAAGACGTGCAAGTGATGGGGCCGCTCGCCCGCGTTCGCATTGTATTGCCCGTTCGATAGCCGGGCACAGCGAACCAGCGAAGTAGAGGGCGTGGCCGATGCAAATGGTCGGGGCGCTCTCCACGCGCGGGCGGTTCCGGCCGCCAAACAAAGTCGTAGCGCTAACATGTAAAGTTTTTGGAACCTGCGACAAGGTCTGCCACCAAACCATCGCAGCGGTCCATCGCAGGCCACCAACTATGCTTGCTCACGCGTCCGGGGCATGTGACACCTGTCATGTTGTCGGACTGGTGTCGGGCCTTCTTGGGGGGTCCTTCGGTGCCCTCTTGGGACGTCTCGGGGCCGTTGGGGGCAGCCTTGGCTTGGCGCCGGGTTCCACGGTGGCCGCCCTGGGCCCGGGATATATGTATTTGCAGTCCTTGGGGGCCGCCCTGTGCTAGGGATGCGTGCATTCGCACTCCCCCCCAGCCAGGTGCGTCGACTTCGTTCTGGTTTGGCAAAGTAGGTGTATTTTCGAGGTGGCGAGCGTTTACTTTTCCGAAATACACAGATCAAGGTGCGACCTGTGTACACAGCTCGTGTCTTCAACTGTGTAATTGCGCGCGTGGGTCCACCGTTTACACAGATCGTGGTGTGTCTGTGTACACAGATCGTGCTCCCATCAGTGTATTTGGAGCGTGCTCCTCGCGGGTAGCGGTGACTGGGCGGGAAGTTTCGCGTTTTTGTCGGTTTCTCCTCGGGGGGGCTTCCGCGCGGGCGACATGCACAGCTCCCGTGTCCAACTGTGCACGCGCTGCGCGCTACCAGCTGGAGCGGCGCCTGGGTGGGAGTTCCCGCCGATATCCCTGCCGGTCACAGAAGGGGCCGTGAGTTGGGAGGGCAATGGCGCGGGCGCCTGGGGATGATACGCGATGGGAGAGAAAGGGTGCGAGAGAAGGGGTGGCGACGGGGCCGGGGGATGAAAGGGGGAGGAGAGGGGGAGAAGACATGGGCCCATGAGGAACTGCAGCATCGGTGTCATCATCGCGAGGCGAGGAAAGCGGGGGGCGCAGAAGGAGGTGGGATGAATTGCGCGTGGCCGCGGGGGGGCGGGGGGTGGCGAGGGCGCAGAGGGAGGGGGGCGCATCGGGCGGAGGAGGGCGAGGAGGAACGCCGCGCAGTGGCGGAAGGGGCCGGGGGAATGACGAGGAGCAGGAGGGGCACGAGGGGGGCGAGGCGAAGGGGAGAGGTAGGGGGAGGAGGGGGGGGATGGTGCATGAGGGTGGGGCGGGCGCGAGGTTACGCTCATTTGGGCGGTGCTTTGCGTACCCGTGCAACACCGTAAAACACAAGTGCCGGCTGCAAAACACGGCTGTCAGAGTCGTCGTGCGCGGCGCGCGTCCCAGCCAAACGCATGAGTCCATGACGCTCCTCTGCGACGCGTCGATGCCGCCCGTTTTCGCCAGACCGCACATGCATAGATAGACTGAATATGTGTTTCAACGTTTGCCCCATGACCCCGCTCCACAGTAACAGACCAACGTTGGAATCCAAATCGCCGCTTCCCCAGCCCCCCGCGCGCGCACGCCGAGACACGCCGGGCTTCAGGGGGGTCCCATACTGGGCACGGGGACCGTGGAACAACAACTACTGAGGATGAAAAGCCCGTCCCAGGGAAAAGGTAAAGAGGCACCCCGAGTCGAGCAGTGGCGAAGCGTCCTGGCTTGCTTATAGGCCCACCGGAGCATTTTCGAAGAACCCTGTGTGGTTCGCACGAAGTATCATTGTAACATGTCTACCTGAAGTTGTTATGTTCCAGCGCCTCGGGCTTGTGTTCTAAGAACGTCGCTTTATGTGTTACAGCACTTTGGGTTTTAAGACATCATGTTAGCCAGCGTGGGCCCCAAACGGTAGGCTATTGCAATATACGCGGTGCATTCTATGTGGTGCAATGTATGCGATGTAATTCATGGAATGCCATCTACGCCGTGCGATATATGTGATGCAGTGTATGCGGTGCAGCCGATGGCATGCCGTCGATGTTTTGCAATGTACGTGGCGCAATGTATGCGATGCAACCGATGTAATGCAAGATCCGCGGTGCAATCTACGTGGTGCAATTCAGTTGCCGAATTTGAAACTGTCCATCCCACTGCTCGCGCAATCACTTGGCAGCGCTCGGACGTGTGCATGTTTCCTTCGGCGAGGACCTCCGAGGAGCATCCTCGATCATTTGGCCAAACAACCACGCACGAAAACGGAAAACAAACACGGGAATGGACGTCTGACCGATGGCCAAATCATCCCACCCACCCACACGCAATTTGTTTTGCAAAACCATGCTGGAGCGATTGCGATGAGAGCTGGGCGTTGGCTGGTGCATTTTTGCAGCCGTGCTAGCCGCGCATGCTCGCGCGCGCTACGGCCAGCCAGTTTGGCGCGGCCGACGCGAATGCGGTGGCGCTGACCGCTCGGCACATCCCAGCGGGCACTTCAGTGCGAGTCGGCGATTTGAGCGGGCGCGGTATCATAGCAACGTCGACAAAGGTAGACACGATGATGATAGTAGCGATGCTGGTGACGATGCTGACAACGACGGTGGGGCAGCCAGTGACGGCGCCGATGCTGATCACGCGGGCGACGATGGCGGCGCCTTCGCGTCGGTGATGAAGGCTTTTGGAAAGAATTCGAAATGCGCGCGCGGCTGACGCGCGCGAGAGTGGCCCGCGTGGTACTACGTGACACGAGTCGTGCCACCCCAGCACGCGCGCAAGGGCGTTCGAACGATCTCGACATGCGCGCGCGAAACCTGTTCGGCAGTATTGTATGACAGTGTTGGAAACTCATAGTTTTCTTCAGAGTTCGCAAGAGCGCGCGCGCACGTTTTGGTTGAAAGTCCGCTTGGCGAAACTGTGTTTTCTATGTGTTTTGGACAGTCGATGTTCAAATCCTTCCGAAACTGGCGGTTTTCTTGAATACGATTTCGGCATGCGCGCGTGACGACGCGCGCGAGTGCACTTCGCCCCATCGTTTGCGAAGGATTCTTGGAATGTTGCGATGTTTTCTAAACGAGCGCGCGCATAGTATTTTGTTTGCAAAAGATGGCGTGGGGGACTGATACCGGCCTGGCTGGAACAGTATGAGTCCAGAGGTATGATGGACACGTGGGTCAAAATCTCATGTGTTTTGCACAAGTCGCCGGGGTATCGATAAGTCCGGGGGGAGGGTGTTAGAGCTTATCTTATGTTTAGGAAAGAGCATATATGCGATGAAACCTGCGAAATACAATATATGCTGTGCACTATGCGTGGGGCGGCGGATGCGATGCAACCCATGCAATGCAGTATACGGGGTGCAATATGTGGTGAACGGTCTGCGATACAATACGCGCGATGCAATTTACGCGGTGCAATCTACGTGGTGCAACGTACGCGACGCAACCATGTGATGCACCCGATGCGGCGCAATCTCTGTGGTGCAGTGTATGCGATGCAACTGATGTAACTTATTTGTCGCGGTGCAACATACGTAGTGTAATGTGTGCGATGCAACTTGTGCAATGCAGTCTACGCGGTGCACTATATGTGGTTCAATGAATGCTATGCAATCTACGAGATGCAGTTTGTGCGGTGCAATATATGTGGCGCAGTGGTATGCGATGCAACCAGCGTGATGCAATATCCGCGGCGGAATATATGTGGTGCAACGTGTGCAATGCAACCTATGTTGTGCACGATCCGGGTGCAATGTATGTGGCGCCTTGTATGCGAGGCAACCTTTTCTACTGCAATATTTGCGGTGCAACCCTTGTGGTGCAATGTATGCGATGCGACATCTGTACTTCCGCCCTCGCGGTGCAACCAACTTGGCGCAATTTTTACGCTGCAGACTATTGAATGACGTCTATGCGGTGCAATGTGTGTGGCGCAGTGTATGCGATGCAATGTACGTCATGCAAAATACTCGGCACACTACTATATGTGGTGCAATGTGCGCGATGGAACCTACGCAGTGCATCATTCAAGGTGCTACATATGTGGCGCAACGGATGCGATGCAACCTATGCAGTGCAAGACGTGCGGTGCGATCTATGTGATGCAATGCTTTCGATGCGATTTATGTAATGCAGTCTGCGCGGTGCAATATATGTGGTGCAATGTTAATTCCTGTTCGCAGTGAGTTGTCCATTCCACTGCTCGCGCAAACATCCCACCCACCCACCCGCTACTTGGTTTGCAAAAACCCTTAAGACCGTGACGGTGGGTACCAAATGACATTCGGCAACGAGAGCGACGCCGACGACGACAGCGACAACGACGACGACGCCGACAACGACTACGACGACACCCGCGACGTCTCCAACGACTTCGACAACGCCGACGACGACGACGACACCGACGACGACGACGCCGACGCCGACGCCGACGACGACGACGACGATGACAACGACGACGACGATGACGACGCAGACGACGACGACAACGACAACACCGACGACGACGCCGACGACGACGACGACTGCGGCGGCGACGACGACGCCGACGCCGACGACGACGAAAACGACGACGACGCCGACGCCGACGACGACGACGAAGACGACGGCGACGTCGCCACGAAGACGACGACGAGGGAGGAGGGAGGACGACGACGGCGACAACGACGACAACGTCGACAACGACGAGGGAGGAGGGAGGACGGCGACGACGCGAACGACGAAGAAGGAGGATGGACGGCGACGCCGACGACGACAACGACGAGGGAGGAAGAGGACGACGACGACAACGACGACGACGACGACGACGGCGACGAAATAGGAGGACCCACGACGAGACGGCCGACGACGGACGACGACGACGACGAGGGAGGAGGAGGAAGACCGACCACGGCGGCAACGACGACGGAAACGACCACGACGCCAAAGAGGGACGACGACGAACATGAGGAAAGACAGAGGACGACGTAGGTGACGACGACGACGACGACGCGGGAGGAGGGAGGACGGCGACGACGACGACGACGACAACGACGACGACGACAACGACGACGCAAGAGCGCGCAAGCACGCTTTTGTTGAAAATCCGTGATGCGAAACCTTGTGGTTTTGTAGGTTTGTTGGGCACACGATTTTGAAATCCTTCCGAAGCCGATGGGTTTGATGGGTTTCGGCGTACGCGCGCGACGACGCGCGCGTCTGCACTTAGTCCAATTTTTTGCAAAGGATTCTCGCGACGGCACACGCGCAAGGGCGTTCGACACCTTTCTACATGCGCGCGCGAAGCCCGTTTGGTAGCATGTTGTAAAAATATTGAACAGCCCTATGGTTTTCGTAAGGTTTCGCAGGAGCTCGCGCGTAAGCTTTTTTAGCGCATCAGTGTTGCGAAACCCTTTCTGTATGTTTTTTGGAAACTCGATTGCGACATCCCTCCGAGACCGCATGTTTTTGAAGGATTTTGGCATGCGCACGCGACGACGCGCGCGTGTGCACTTCGCCAGATTTTTTGAGAGGGATTCGTGAATAAAGTCTTCTATTAGAACAAAAAATGTCCCCGCGTATTTTTTTTGTCATAAGGGAACCTCAGGGGAACCGATACAGGCCCCCCTGGGGTAGTGTAAAATCATATTTGGGATGGACATGTGGTCAGAATCGTATGATTTACGTACCCGAAAGGGGGGCGGATAACGCCGGAGGGGTAGAGACTATTCTCTTTTAAGAAAGGAGACTTTACGATCCAAGCTATGGAATGAAGTGTATGCGGGGCGGTGCCATGTATGTGGTACAGCGCACGCCATGCAACCTAGGTGATGCAATCTCTGCGGTGGAACACTTTGACTTTCTTGAAGCTGTCCTCTCCATTGCTCGTGCAAACATCCCACCCTCCCACCCGCAGCTTGGTCGCAAGACCTGTTAAGACCGTGACGGTGGGTACCAAATGGCATTTGGCTGCGACACCGACGCCGACGACGACAGCGACAACGTCGACGACGACGCCGCCGACAACGACTACGACGACGCCGACGACGTCTCCAACGATTTCGACGACGACGACGACACGACGACGACGACACCGACACCGACGACGACGACAACCACGCCGACGCCGACGACGACGACGATGACAACGCCGACGACGACTACGCCGACGACGACGACGACGCCGACGCCGACGACGACGACGACGTCGCCAACGAAGACGACGACGACGACGAGGGAGGAGGGAGGACGAGGACGGCGACAACGACGACAACGACAAAGGAGGAGTGAGGACGGCGACGACGCGAACGACGAATAAGGAGGGAGGTCGGCGACACCGACGACGACAACGACGAGGCAGGAGGGAAGACGACGACGACGACGACGACGGCGACGAAATAGGAGGGACGACGACGAGACGCCGACGACTACGACGAGGGAGGAGGAAGGACGACCACGGCGACAACGACGACGGAAACGACGACGACGCCAAAGAGGACGACGACGGCGACGAGGAAACAACAGAGGATGATTGCGACAACGGCGACAACGACGAAGGAGGAGTGAGGACGGCGACGACGACGACGATGACGACGCAAGAGCGCGCGCACGCTTTTGTTGAAAACCCGCAATGCGAAGCCCTGTGTTGTTTTGCGTGATTTTTGGACACTCGATTTTGACATCCTTCCGAAAATAAATGTTTTTGAAGGATTTCGGCATGCGCGCGCGACGACGCGCTCGCGCGTGAACTTCGCTTCTTTCGCACAGGATTCTCGCCACGGCACGCACGCAAGGGCGTTCGAAAGATTTCGACATGCGCGCGCGCGAAGGCCGTTTAGTAGTGTTTTGTTGGGTGAATCTCGGAAAGAAAAACCGATGGTTTGCTTAAGATTTCGCAAAAGCGCGTGCGTAAGCTTTTTTTTAGAACATCAGTGTTTCGAAATCCTGTGTTTTGTTTTTTTGGGAACTCGATATTC
The DNA here is from genome assembly GCA_963575745.1 of Prorocentrum cordatum. Lineage (NCBI taxonomy): Eukaryota > Dinophyceae > Prorocentrales > Prorocentraceae > Prorocentrum > Prorocentrum cordatum. The sequence continues at coordinate 222,132 of CAUYUJ010014656.1, read as the reverse complement.
AAATCGTTCCGAGACCGAGGATTTCGGAAGGATTTCGGCATGCGCGCGCGACGACGCGCGCGTGTGTACTTCGTTGCATTTTTGTTAGGGAATCTTGAAAACTCATGATTTTCGATAAACGGGAGCACGCGCATAGTGTTGTTTTGCAAAAGATGGCGGGGGGAAACGATACCGGCTTGGCTGGGATAGTATGAAATCAAAGGTAGGATGGACATTGGGTCATAATGTTATGTGTTTCACATCGGTTCCCGGGGATTCTTGAAGTCCAGGGGGGGGAGGGTGGTAGAACCTATTCTGTTTATAGAGAGGAAAATCTGCGGGCGGCGACGGGCGGCATGAACGGCGACGGGCGGCGATCACCCCTACGGGCGGCAACGGCGACGGGCGGCACCGACGGGCGGCGACGGCGACTGGTGGCGACGGGCGGCACGGGCGGTGACGGGCGGCAATCACCCCGACGGGCGGCGACGGGCGACGGCGGCGACGGCGACGGGCGGCGACGGCGACGGGCGGCGACGGGCGGCGACGGCGACGAGCGGCACGGGCGGCGACGGGCGGAGATCACCCCGAGATGATCAAAACAAGTAAGAGCCCCTATGTGTGTGAATCCCCCTACTTTCCTCCTATCTTGCTCATATCCATCGCCCCTTTCGGCTCGGATGCAGGTACTCGTACACAGAGGGTGAAGAGGACAACTTCCATCATCCTCATCACGTCTACCTACGGACACTTTGGGGGTGGGTTCGGTCCTTCGGTCCCCCTCCCCCTCACACAGGTTATCAGCCTTCTCTGTTCAAAACGCAATCGCTCCAACTTCCGCGCTTCCTGAGCCCCCCACTCAGTCGCGATGGAGGGCGGTGCGCCTCTCGGCCCCGCGCCTCTTCGCGACGGCGTGGCGGACCCCGTGGCGCGCAACTTGGAGCAGGAGATTGAAGTTTTGATGGACGTGCATGGCATCCCGCGAGCTGATCGTGTGGCCATTTCTCCAGGTACTGAGGGTCTTGACGCTGGACAAGGACACGCTCCTGGTACTCCTCAGTTCCAGGCCCCTTCCTCGTCGTCAGTCGTTCATCCCGTCGCGTCGCCCGTCGTGTCGGATGCAGCGGGAGACCGCAGCTCGGGTGCTGCGCAGCATCTCTTTCAGAGCGCTGAGGTCCTCGTGCCACGGAATGATCCGCCCAGAAATGCTGTCAGAGCGAGACACCCTGTGGCTCCTGGAGTTCCTCAGCTCCAGACTCCTCAACCTCCTCAAAATCTGACCCCGACTTTTCGGGCCCCTGCTGGGGGGGCCCACTCGGAGGCTCTTTCGCCTCCACAGGGAAGTCCCGTGCAGAGAGGCTCTGGAGGATCTCGCCGCTGGGGCGGGAGTCACGCGAACGCCGGCGCGCCAGGACGGAACCCAGTCACCCGTGCCGTGACGCCAGTCCGAGAGCACGTCCGCGCCCTCGAGTTTCGTGCTCAGACCCGCGACGGCGCAGCCTTCGCCGGTCGTCAAGTCACTGTTTCTCGTTCTCGCGCAGCTTCGCCTCGTGACAGACGTGGCCCCGAACAGTTCCAGATTGCAGCCCAGGATTTGCACAGCCGCAGTCCCTCCCAGAGGGCACGAAGACGCGCTGTCAGCTCACCTGTGGCTGCGCCTGCCGCCGTCCCCCTAACAGATATGGCTGAGCTAAGAGACCAGGTACAGACGTATGTGGAGCATCAGACTGCTCTCGTGCACCGGGCAACCGCCACTGAGACTGCGATCTTGCGATCGGATCTCGCTAAAGGTTTGCAGGAAGTCGACGCTAGGTTGTACGAGGATCGTCACGTCATGTGTCAACTCGTTTCGAAGGTCGATGCTGTTGCCGCTCAACGTGGCCAAGACCACTCCGAGCTTGCCGCTGTGCACTCCGAGTTCTCTCATTTGGAAGCACGTTTTATCCATATGCGTGACCACAATGATACTCGCGCCAAATTTCTCCACGATGAACTCCAAGCAGTTGCCGCCGCCAGCGCCGGCGCGGCTCCCTCAGCTCTCCAGGGCCAGATTATTGAGCTTCGTGACGCCACGATGTCCGCTACATCTGATTTTCGTGCTGAGACCCAACAAATCCAACAAGATCTCTACGGCAAACTCTGTCAAGCCGAAAATGCTGTCAACCGGCGTTTCTCTGATTCCCAAGTTGATTCGATCCCAAAGCTCACCGCCAGAGTCCTGACTCTCGAAGAGGCCGTGACTGAGCTGCGCGTTGTAAGGGCCCAGACTGGCCAGCTGGTGCCCCCTTCTTCGGTTGACGACCCCGCCGTACTGGCAGCCGTACAACGGACCGTGCGTGCGGAGGCGGACCACGTGCAAAGGCAGTTACACGAGCTTCGCTCTGAGAGGGATGCTGGAAAGGCACGGGTATCTGAAGTGCAGACCCGCCTGGCGGATACGCAGCAGGAGCTGTCGCGCGTAAAGGCCGACATGGATCAGCTACGTTCTCTTCTTACAGACCTTTCCCAGTCTACTCAACGACAGTATTCCGTGCTTACAGACAAGACCCGCGAGGTCCAGAGGAATGTTGATGGTTTCTCAGGCTGCATCGAACAGTTGCAACGTGACAACATCATTCTCGAAGACCAATTCAAGGCCCACGTAGCTGATGCTACACAGCACACACCTGTACCACCACAAGCCCCGACCTCCAGACGCACTTCTCCCGGCGCCCCTGCCTCGAACGCGGGGGGTGTGCAGGGGGGAACCCCAGCCGCTGGCTACCAGCCACAGGCCCGACGTGTGTCACCGTCAGCTGCCAGCAGGACCGCGGCCCCGGCCGCTTCCGCAGCACCTGCACAGGAGGCAAACTTCGACGCTGCAAGTTTTCGCACGCACTCACCAGTGCCCAACGTCCTTGGTGCTACTGTCATGCAGTCTCAATACACCATCGGAGGGAGCCCTGTTGCTACCATCACACCGGTGAAGGAGAGCGAGCGTGTGCGTGTTCCAGGTCTTCCCAGAATCGGACATGTTCTTGAGTGGCAGCACGCAGTCCGCAAGGCCTTCTGCAGTGCCTCTGGGCGTCCAGATGCTGCATACAAGTTCTTCTGTGTTGCAGAACAGCCCGGTGTGACACTGGATGATCTACAGGACAGCGGTGATTTCGCAAGTTTGGATCTGAAGTTCGCGGAAGCTTTACAAGCGATTCTCAGCAGCGAATTGAAACTGGATATCAAATTGCTGGAGAACACAGAGCACAAGCACGGTCGCATGATAAAGGGACGTCAGATCTACTGGAAGATTTTGCGTTATTACGATGTGACCGACGCCGACGATACGATTCATGATTTCGAAAGGATCAACACTCTACGTATGCATGGAGATGACCTCAAAAGGTTCGTGACGGAGTGGGACCAACTGCTCCTGGAGCTCCGGGAGCTTCCTCCGCCGAACATTATGGAGTCACTGTTTCGTACACAGATTGAGTTGCATCCTTGGATGAAGGACGACATGAACACGTACAACAAAGCTCCTAAAGGGGCACCAGAGCGCTGTTACACTTGGCTCCACCACCGAGTCACAGCTGTTCTTGAGCTACACCGAACGCGGCGCAACCAGTACCACCTGAGGACAGGCAACAGGGACACCGCAGCCATCGTCTCTCCGAAGACTGGCTTCTGCGTGCCCTTCAGCAAGGGCAAATGCCCCAAGGGAAACGCGTGCAAGCTCCTGCACATGGTGGACTCCCGCAGCCGCCCTGACACTGGCGCCCCTCACAGCGAAAACACTCGCCAGCCCCAGCGTTCCGCCCAGCCACCCGGCTCGCAGCAGCCTCACGGCGGCGCCGCGCGTTTTTGCCACAGATTCGCCAAAACTGGTGCCTGTTCGTACGGCGACCGCTGCCGCTACCCCCACGTGCCCGCCTGCAGCTACTTCCAGGCAGGCCACTGCGCCAAGGGCGACGCGTGCACCTACGCACACCTGGCAGCCAACGCTGCGACTCCGCCACAGAGCACCAGCCGCCCGCGGAGTCAGGACAGCCGTGGCCGCCCCCCTCGCGTGGACCGAAATCTGGTCGAAACCACCGTTCGTCCAGGAGTCCGGGGGGATCTCAGCAGCCTCCTCGTGACGCCTCCCAATCTCAGACCTGGGATAACTGGCGATCTCGGCCCGCTCCCAACCAAGACGGGTATGAGAGTCAGGAAGGCACGCTCCACGACGACTCCCAGCGCGGACGTCGACCTTCTCGCGACTCAGACCGTACCAGCCAGCGGAGCAGCACGAGCACGAGGGCCCGGTCACCTGCCGCTCCCTGGAACCGAGTGTACGTCATACGCTCCAAACACGGCGCCCTGACCGGCACCCGCGCCGGCTCCCAGGCCGGCCCCGAGCGTAACCCCCAGCCCGGCTCGCCGCCCGGCGCCCTGACCGGCGCCTTTGCCGGCTCCCAGGCCGGCTCCCAGCCCGGTTCCCCACCTGGCGCACTGCTGCCTGGCGGCGCCCCCCCCGGCTCCGAGCACGGCTCCCAGACCAGCTCCGAGCCCGGCGCCCTGACCGGCACCCGCGCCGGCTGCCAGGCCGGCTCCGAGCACGGCCCCCAGACCAGCTCCGAGCCCGGCGCCCTGACCGGCGCCTTTGCCGGCTCCCAGTCCCGCTCCGAGTCCGGTCCCCAACCCGGCTGTTCTGAGCGCAGCACCTTTCTCGGCTCCGAGCCCGGCTCCCAATCCGGCGCCGAGCCTGGCGCCCTGCCTGGTGCCTCGCCAGGCCCCCAGTTTGGACACAGCACGCGAGTGTCCAACAGTCCGGGGGGCACGCGCTGTTACGACTCCTGTCGACTACGGCGCTCCCCCTCCCGCGACCGACGCCGCAGCAGCCAAAGCAATGATCACGACCCGAGCCCTTGTGATCGGCCTCCCGGCTGTCTTCGACCTCAAGTTGACGTCTGTCGTCCACGATCCTTCGCTCTCGCTGCAGTCCCTGGCAGAAAGACTCAGACGCCGAAAGGCTTGCAATGGAACTTTGCAGCCACAGAGATTCACTACTTCCCTGTTCAGACCAAAATGCGTCGACACCGTACTTCCCCTAACCAGGGATATGTGGTCCACGTTCCTGATGTTCTTCCGGACCACTGGCTGCAGACCTCCGCGGATGCGCTCCAGGAGGCAATCGAGAACGCCATCCGTTTGACCGAGCGCCTGGACGACGACCTCGACACCTGCATGCCGCTTGTCCCAGCCGGGGCAGTGCAGCAGGGAATTGCAGCAGGGCTAGTGCAGCAGGGAACTGCAGCAGGGCTAGTGCAGCAGGGAACTGCAGCAGGGACCATGCAGCAGGAAACTGCAGCAAAGTCCCCCGCGGTTCTCGCACGGTCTTGGGTCTTGGATAGTGGTTCTGCGCACCACATCACGGACAAGGACGATTTGACTCAAGCTGAAACATGTGGTATTCGTCGTGGACATGAATACGTATTGGAAACAGCAAACGGCGATCGAGTTGTTAATGAGCACATCAATATTTCTGTGCCTTCCATTAACTTGCACACAGGTTCTTTGGCTCTCAAAGGTTGTCCGTCTGTTATTTCCATGGGTCGTCTCGTCGAGGATGAGGATTGGACCATCCATTGGAGCAGAAAAGATGGGTGTGTTCTCTCACCACCTGATGGTGGACCATCACGGAAGGCCCCTGTTCGCGACTACATACCACACGTTGACGCCGATAACATGGAGTTAGTGTTTCCGCCTCCACCGAATCCGGGGGGGCACTGTCCGTGCTGCGGCGCCACGAAGGACCAGCCACGGCAAGGGGATGACTCAGCTCCGGCTCAAAAGCCGCATGCTTCTGTTACGTCTTCAAGGACACGCCCGGCTGCTGCTCCATCAGAGCATCTGGACACCAGAGCGCCCAGAGGATCTGGACACAGGAAGAGAAACCCACCTCCCCTGCCCCCACGGCGCGGAACACGGGACTCTCCAGGAACGACCCGGCACGGAAAATCTCCCCGCTCCCAGGACTCTCCGGATCCGATTCGGCTGAAGAAATCCCGAAGCAGGAGCCCGCTGGCTCTGGCTAAGCCGTTGTTCTTTCGACAGACGGTCAAAATCAAGACCCCGGCTCTTAGTTCGGACCCCCCTGTGCTGAAGAGGCAGACGCCTCCCTCGCGTTCAGGTTGTTTTTGTGTCCTCCCTCGACAGCAGGTAGCCGCGAGCTCAGCCACCGCCGACCAGCCCGATCAGCCGGTCGATTGGGACCCCGATCGCCGATCGGACGCGGATCGATCGCTGGATCCTGGCCCCGGCTTCCATTCGCCCACTCTCGGTCCGGAGACCAGAGACGCCGTCGCTCTCCCGAGCGCCGATCGTGCGTGGTCTGACTACATAACAGATGTCATAAGGGGTGCTGCCCATCTGGACGCCGAAATTGCAGCGGGCAACCGCAGCGAGTACGGCGCTGCGAAGGGCACGTCGAAAGGGGGAGCGGAGGCCGACCCTGCCCCCCCTACACACCACAACTCCCCTTACGGTACATCATGTGGCGCGTCCTCGAGCCATGGTTCCGCCTCCTATGGCGCCCCCATGGCGTGCCGCTGGTTCTGCCGCCGCTGATTACGCAGGCTCGGCAATTGTACCTCATGGACATCAGAGCATACCAGCGCCACATCATGATGGACGATGACATCTGCATACAATTTTGATGGCTTCCGAATTTCTTCTGACTTTTGACGTGCCTCTCACATCTTGGTCGATATCAAAACCATACTTGTCACCATGGACAGGCCCAGCTGTATATGAAAAGGTACCGCAACCAGCCTACTCACCATTTCTTACAGCCGACGCCGAGAATTTGGTTGGAGCGATGGCATAAGTTTTGTGCGTTATCTCTGGGACGTTAGCTTCGCGATAGTAGAGCAGGTGACAACCTTATTATCGATTGCAGTCTTGACAAAACGGCCTAAAGAGCCACAAAGATGATTGTCAAGCATGTACTGTTGAAAATGCACAATTGCAAAAACATGTGAAAAAGCATAATTGCATAAATACACTTGATTCTTCATTACTGGTGCAAGACGTACAAGATTTTCTTGGAACTTGCGCATGCACTCTACTCCTCATATCTCAATGTTTTGCGTTTTGCTTTGGATTGGATCTGGCTCATTGCACACATCGTTGCATTCATGTCATGTGTTGCTTCGGGCACCGACCGTTTGGGTCGGTGTCATAAGAGCTCAGTCTCTCCATTCCACTTCTCTCCAGCCCACAGCACTGTCCTGGGTTCTATCTCGGCGGCAGGCGCTGTAAAACTTTGTTTGCGGGTTAGCGCCGCCGTTGGGTGCGAACCTTACGACAGAGTTTTGGCTGTCCCTTCTTTCCTTCCTGGGCTGAAGCAGTGGATTGCAGACAGGAGTTCAGTAGTGATTCACTCTCCTATCCCGATCCCCGCTTCGGTGCCTTTCGCCTTTGTGCGTGGGCATCGGGCGGGATCGGGGCGGGGGGTGTGTGTGAATCCCCCTACTTTCCTCCTATCTTGCTCATATCCATCGCCCCTTTCGGCTCGGATGCAGGTGCTCGTACACAGAGGGTGAAGAGGACAACTTCCATCATCCTCATCACGTCTACCTACGGACACTTTGGGGGTGGGTTCGGTCCTTCGGTCCCCCTCCCCCTCACACACCCTAAGTGCTGCAAGCACTGTTTGGGGAATTTCGTGGTTGGCCCATAGGAGTGCGGGGACGGCCGGTCCCTGCGCTTTGGTCGTGATTTCTTGCCATGTTGTATTTTTGTTGCATCGTCAGATTCACGGGGCTTCGGAGGATGGCGCCGCATCGACGAGGCATCCGAGATGCGGCTCGATGTAGAGCCCGATGTTCTCCGCGCTGAGGTCGCCGAAAGCACCGCCGACGTCGCCGATGCATCGCCGATGCAGCGCGATCCTCCGACCCCACTTACTCGGACCCCTAGGCCTCAAGCCCCACAGGTTAGGGCGGCAACGTCGGGGGGAGATGGGCCCAGGGGGGGCGTTTCGGTTTCGAGGTTTGGAGTCTTCCTTGCATCTTTGTCGGTTCTCAGCGGTCGTCCAGCCTCGGGATGCCCTCCTGGAAAGCGCACGGCACGGCAGGAAACTCGTGGAGCCGGCCGTGCGCTCGACTCGCCAGTGGCCCGAGGCCGCTCGACTCGCCATGCAGGGCACCCTCCAGGCCGCCCGGGAGCCTCCCGCGCGTCAGAAGCAAAGTCGGGCTCAGCCGAGGGGCGGTTTCGAGGTTGGAGCTTGTCTGGCGTTCTCGTCGGTTCGCGGCGGTTGTCCAGCCTCGGGATGCCCTCCGGCATCTGCGCCTCGCCGAGGGTGTTCCAGGAGACCCGGCTCGTTCCGCGAAGGGCCGCTGGAGAGCCAGCATGGCGAGAACACCAGATGACCCGGTTGGGAGGCACTGCGGGCCAATATTGATGGGGGATGGGCTCAGCGGAGGAGGAGGAGGAGGAGGAGGAGGAGGAGGAGGAGCAGGAGGAGGAGGAGGAGGAGGAGGAGGAGGAGGAGGAGGGGAGGAGGAGGAGGAGGAGGAGGAGGAGGATTAGTTCTGGCTCGAGGAGCACGCCTCCCTTGGCGCGCGAAGCGCGCGTTTTGTGGATGCCTTATATCCCGGAGTCGCCCTTGCTGGGGACGCCCTCGACCCCCAATCGCCCATCCATCGCCGATACACGTCTGGCAGCCCACCCCGCCCAGGAGCGAGCGGTTTCGTTATCGGGGGCTCGTGGCGGATCTGTCGGCGATGTAACGCATCGCCGATTCCAGGTTGATGTGTTCCCCAATGGGTCCATCTCCCCTGCCCTTTTCCTTACCGCCGCCGCCCCGCAAAGTCGCGGGGAGCGTCGGGGGCGGGCGGCGTCGGCGACGGCGGCGGGCCCAGGTTTCCGACGGTGTGAAGTTTTCAACCGCTGCGTTTGTCTTCGTTTCGGCCTCCGGGGCCGTCATCGTGCCGGGGGATCTCAAAAGTGGCCCGGTACGAGAAACTATCCCGGGGAAGCGGTCGGGACCTCTGGGGCCGCGCATGAAAGAACAGAAAAATACAGCAGGTGTTCGGGAAGGGCGGCGTCGGGGGTGCACGGGCGGCGGACGGCGGACAGCGGAGGACGGCGACGGACGACGGCCCCGGTCACCCGCGGGGGCGCGAAGACAACCGCGCTTCGCGCGTCGCTGTCTTGGGCCACGCGAAGGTCATTACGCGTCGCGCATCGCGTGCGCGACGACCCAGACGACGACGACGACGACGACGACGACGACCCAGACGACCCAGACGACCCAGACGCCCCAGACGTTCCAGACGACCCAGACGACGACGACCCAGACGACGACGACGACGACGACGACGATTTGACGACGACGACGACGACGACGACGACGACGACGACGACGACGACGACGGAGGCGGGCCGCCGCCGCCCGGCCCTGCAGGGTCGCCGGGGGCGCGGGACAGGGACGGCAGGGCCCCTCTCGGCCTGCCCGGCAGCCACGCCTCGGGCGCGGCCCGGCCGCCGCCAGTTTGTCCAGCGTCCCTGCCCGCGCCTGGTGCCGACGTGGGACGCGCCGTGCCGCCAGGAGACTGTTTTCTTTCAAAGGTCCGGCGATAACCCGGGTTATCGGGCTTGCCCCCCCCCTTCCCCCCCCACCCCAGGATAACCTAACCTTGCCAGTTGTGCAGGTCCGCGGGGGGGGGGGCGCGCGGGCATGTGCAGGGCTGCCCACAGCGCGAGGGTTAGGTTATCGGCCGGCCCCCCCCTCCTCCCCCCCCCTTCCCCAGGATAACCCGGGTTATCGCCGATTCAAAAAACACGGTCTCCAGTGGTGAGGCACGTCGCATAATTTGAGTCGTTGCTTAGGGTTCGATGCGGTTCCAAGCAGGGTCAAGCCCTCTGTTCGCCGGCGCGGCTCACGCAGCCTCAGCAGGTGCACACAACGATTCCAGTACGAGTGCACAAAGAATTGCAGTCTGGTGGCGCCGGCCTAGTGAAGTCTCTTGTCGTCCAGGCGCTGGGGAGGCATTAGCGGATGCGTTGAAGTAGTGGGATGCCAGTTTGCACATAGGGCCAGCCGTCAGGCCAGTGTTGCGTTCTTTGTATTTTCCTGATTTCGAGTGCGTTCGAATTGCTTTCGCGTGCCGCCCACGAGCTCTGAAGAAGTACGGTGGCATTCGATTGTGTCCGAAGCGTTTTAAATTCTGAGTATTGTTGCAGAGTGGCATCGGCTCGTTCTTGGACTGTTGCGACGAGGGACTTGTGTCGAATGGCCTGGAGTGAGTCCGAAGCTTGACTTGAGGACTCGAGAGCAGTCAGACGTCCTCGAAGGGTTCAGCTGGGAGGGAGGGCCAGCAAGGGTGTCCGCGGTTCGGTATGTTCGGCTGCGTCGCAGTCTGCTTCGCTCGGTCGGTCCGGCCTGGTCGGCTGCCGCATCCCTGCCGCGTTGCCGCGCCTTTCTGGGCCCGCCTGCGGCAGATGCGGGCTCTGGGCGGCCTTGGCTCCGCTGCTGGCCTGTCCGCATTGTGCGGCCTAGCCGCCGCCTCAGGACGGTGTCGGCCAGAGGGGTGCGCATGAAAGAAACGGGTCTGGAGGCTTTTTTTTGTTGCTGGCCCCTCGGGGCCCCCCACGGGCCCCAGGACCGTTACAGAGCAGCCCAGTACGAAGAACGAGTCTGGGGCGAAGGCCCCGAGGTCCAGGACCCGTTTCCCTCAGGACCCGTGCTGTTCATGCCAATCGTTCTGGCCCAGGACTTGCATGAACCGCTCCCAGAGCGTCTCGGAGCGTTCTCAGTTCGGTCTGGCCCGCTCCGAGAAGGCCGCGGCGCCCGACGCATCCTGCAGAGCCGCGGGCGATCTCGCAGATTCCCAGCCTATCCCGATCTGGCATCGCCGCTGCAGACGCCGAGGCGGACCTCCGGCTGGAGGGGGAGTTCCTCCAGAAGATGAGCGAGGTCGGGCGACGAAAGCTATACACATCCACTGCTCCCTGGCCAGGCGCATCCTGAGCCCAGGACAGGGGGCCACGTGCGAACCCTACCCCTCCCCCCCACGATTTCGGAGGGGGCAGGGGTAGGGTTCGCACGTGGCCCCCTACAGGAGCCGTGTATACGCCCACCTGGCTTGGCCAGGAGGGCGCGGCGTATACACACCGCTGCTGGGTCCAGGACGGGCCTGGCCAGGGAGCAGTTCACACCGGGGCTCGAGCAGAACGGTGTCTGGGCGCTTCCGTGGACTCTTCTCAAGACATATTACGTTTCTCGCAGCAGCGGCAGAACAAAGGCAGAACGATGGAGCACGAACACAAGACGGTGTTTGGGCGATTTCGTGGACCGCCTTCGAGAGATAGTGCATTTTTCACGGCAGCGGCACGAAGACAGAACGAGGGAGCACGAGCACAACACGAAAGCGAACCACACCGTTTGGCTCGAGCCCCTGGTGGACGTGTGCAGACTCCGTCGCCCCGCGAGGGCGGCATCGGCAGCCAGATAGAGGCCCTGGCCCTCGCCGACAGCGTGGCCGCGCTGAGGCGCCGAGGGCCCGCGCGCCGCGCGGTCTCGGAGGGGGTGCTCCTCCCTGCCCCCTCGGGGGGGGGGCGTCCTGGGCGGTGCGGTGACCACACCGCCTGGCTGTCGGTAGCGTTGGCTTGTAGTGAGTCGATGGAGTTTTCCACTGGTGGATGAGGGTGATGATGAAGATGAGGAAGAACATGATGATGATGATGATGATGATGATGATGATGATGATGATGATGATGATGATGATGATGATGATGCTGCTGATGCTGATGCTGATGCTGATGCTGATGCTGATGCTGATGCTGATGCTGATGCTGATGTTGAAGCTGATGCTGATGCTGATGCTGATGCTGATGATGCTGATGCTGATGCTGATGCTGATGCTGATGCTGATGCTGATGGTGAGGGTGAGGGTGAGGGTGATGCTGATGGTGATGGTGATGGTGATGGTGATGGTGATGGTGATGGTGGTGCTGATGGATACTGCTGATGGTGGTGATGATGGTGCTGGTGGTGGTGATGATGATGGTAGTGGTGATGATTGGGACGATGGTCAATAATATTCTTCACCCCCTCCCTACCCCTCGGGGGGGGGCGTCCCGGGCGGTGCGGTGACCACACCGCGCGGTGAGGCGGTGGGCCTTCTGGGGGGGGGGGGGGGTCGGACGGGTGGTCATGGTCGGCGGCGATCTTTAGGGGCGGAAGTTTCGGGTTCGAGGTTCGAGGTTGTCGGGCGTTTTCCTCGGTTCTCGGCGGTGTTCCAGCCTCGGGGTGCTCGCCGGCAGCTGCGCCTCGCCGAGGGCGTTCCGTGGGTGCCCGGCCCATCCCGACGGTCGCCGGAGGCCCGAGCTATCGGACCCGAAGACCACACCCGGAGTGAGGGAGAGAGGGCCTCCTCCGGAGGCGGCGAGGCTTCTCCAGAGGGCCTCCGGCCTTCGGCGAGGTTCGGGGGTGGACAGACCTCCTACCCTGGCACGTCGATAGGACAAGGGCTCCCTCGAGGGCGCGAAGTTATTCGCGCTTCGCGGTCCTCGTTCCTTCTCCCCCTCCTCCTCGTCCTCCTATTCTCCCTTTGGGAGGGCGGCGCGAGAGCGCGAAGTTATTCGCGCTTCGCGCAGCGCGAAGCGCGAAGTTGGGAGCCCTAGATAGGAACTGGCCGTTTTCGGTTCGCGAGAGGGCGTCCCGGCCCCCAGCCGTCATTTCTGCGGGTCCAGGTCCGTCGGTTTCGGTCCCAGGCCGTTCTCACTAAAGGGAGGTTTTCAGAGCCCCGAATCATCAGGGGTAACTCGGGTCAGGGATAACTCGGGTTCGTTTTTCGGGAATCCAAACCCGAGTTACCCCGGACCCGAGTTACCCCGGATAACTCGGGCGTCCAGAGCCCCGAATCATCAGGGGTAACTCGGGTCAGGGATATCTCGGGTTCCTTTCTCGGGAATCCAAACCCGAGTTACCCCGGACCCGAGTTACCCCGGATAACTCGGGCGCCCAAGGTTTAACTACTACAGGGAGGTTTGTCCACCGCCGAGAGGTGTTCTGCGTCTCCAGGGAAGGCGCAGAAGGCTCCTCCTGCCCAGGGGGGTGGGGGGCCTCAAGGCGGCGCGGTGACCACACCGCGTGGGTGAGGCGGCGGGCAGTCTGGGGGGGATCGGACGGGCGGTACTGTCAAGTCGGGCATGTTCCTCCCTCTACAGGAGGAATGCTCCAGGACAGTGAGAATTGTCAGAGGACGGTTTCTCGTGTTCTCTTTTGGCTACGTTCGGCGACGTTGTGGCTATGTTTTATTAACCTTCCAAAATCCGCCTGCAGGAGGACATGCCCGACCTAACGCTGATGGTCGGCTGCGAGCGAGGGGTGGAAGTGAGACGGAGAAGGCCATCCCAGAAGGCGGCGAGGCTTGTCACAGGGCCTCCGGCCTTCTGAGAGGTGTTCTGTGTCTTCGGGGAAGACTCGGAGAGCTGCTCAGAAGGCTGGGGGACTTCCGAGCCTTCTGAGAAGGCCCGCTCCTCTTCACTTCCGCCCATGGCTCGCCGCCGAAATGGTGGGTGACCTAACTGGGGGGTGAGGGTTGAGAAAAGGGCCCTACAGGGGCCCTACAGGCGGCCCGGATGAGTAGGTCGACCCTGCCAGCTCAAGGGTACCCTTGTGTCCTGTGCCTCGCGACACGTGCCGTCTTACACTCCAATGGCGATGTGGCCCTCGGAAGGGTCTTGTGTCATCTCGCGTGTCCTGTCCAATCAAGGCCGACTCTACCCCCCATTGAGGCACCCCCCCCATTACACCCGCCCGAGGGCTGTTCTGCCTCGGGATGCGTCCCAGCAGCCGTGTCTCGCCGAGAGCGTTCCGCGGGTGCCGGGGTCGTCCCGGACGGCCGCCTGAGGATCCGAGTCATGGCCCGAGCTTCCAGGGTTAAGTCAGGCCTGTCCCTCTACAGGAGGAATATTCAAAAATAGTAAACAAATAGTGTGGGGACTATTTTGCTTGCTATTTCCAAGCATTTTGGGAGTATTTTTGAGTATTTTTCATTTTTCGCCCACAGTCCCCCTGGTAGGGGGACACGCCCGACCTAAGTCCAGGGTGACAGCACGACTTTGGGACTTTCCGGTCGTCCTCCGAGGACGTCTCGGGCATTGGGGCTTCCCAAACGCCGTGCGGCGACGGAGCGTGCGGTGAGTCAGTATCGTTCAACCGATCCCTATCCCCGCCGGGCCGTGGTATCTCAGCCCTACCATGCCACCTCCCCAGTATATCCCGCGAAACCCGAAGGGAACAGGCTATCTCCCCATCAGGGGGGTAAATCGGCCACTGGGACCAAGGCCGCGCCAGTGGTGATAGGCAAAGGCGAAACGATGCACAGGTGATTCTTGGGCTTGCGCCGCACCGCCGACCCCTTTGGGGGCTCCTGGTAGGTCTCTCGGGGGCCTCCTGGCAGCCTTTTGGGGGCTGTTTTGGAGCCTCTTGAGGCCTCTCTTGGGGCCTCTGGTGGGACTCTTGGGGTGGGGGCCTCTTGGGGCCTCCTGGAGGCGACTTGGGGCCGAGGGCTCGAAATTTCCGTTCGGGTCCCCCGCCTGGGCCTCCTCCTGGAACCGTCTTAGAGGCCTTTTGGGCCGTCTTGGAGCCTTCTTGGGGGCTTTCTGGGCCGTCTTGGGGCGATCTTGGAGGCCTCTTGCGCCGTCTTGGACGATGTGAAAGCCCAAGAGGCGAATGTTCTAAAATCATACGTTTCCCTAAGGGAATTTGCTTCTGGGGGCCCTCTTGGGGCGCTTCCTGGGGGCCTCTTGGGGCGTCTCGGGGGCCTCGTGGGCCGTCTGGGGGCCAACTTGGGCGTCTTGGAACGATCCATCGGCGACTTGGGGCCCTCTTGGACCATCTTGTGGGCCTCTTGGGGCTCTCATGGCCCGTCGTGAGGCCCGTGGCGCGTTCAGCCGGGGTCGGCCAGACCCCACCCCCCCTCCAAACCGACCGGACCGGGCCCCGGGGGGAGGGGTTTGGGGAGGGGGAAGCATCTCACACGCCGATGACCCCAAAGGGTCGGCGGATTTTTTGCGGGTTCAGGGGTCCCCGCACGGTCCGCTGCCGCACCGTCTCGAGGCTCGGTGCGGCTCGATGTGGAGCCCGATTCTCTCCACGCCGACGGCGCCGATGCATCGCCGACGTCGCCGATGCATCGCCGGTGTATCGGTGATGCGGCGCGATCCTCCGACCCCATCTGCTCGTCATTGGTTCCGTTCAGAACGAAGAGGGGACGAGGTTTGAGGTTGTGGGTTCCAGAAAGTTTTTCTCCATTTTCGGCCCTTGAGGGCCCTGGGGTTTTCGGGCCCCCGGAGCGTCAAAGAACACTGATCAGAGGGTGAAAAGTCGCACCAAATGAACCCAGGGAGAGGTCCTGGGATAGCTTTTGGGCGGATTTGCCCTCACCCCCCCTTCTTGATCGATTTTCTAAGGGCTAATCCAGTTCACCACCGCAGTGGCCCGAATATGGAACAATGTGCGCTATCGGGACGCCGCGATCGCTCAAGGTTGAACGATCCGCGCGGTGACAGAGACAATCCGCCGAAGTCGTCACGGCACGAACCCGCCGTCTGCGCTTTTAGAGGGCGTGTGCTGGTGCCCTCCGGGGATGGATCGGGGAAGGCGTGCGTTGTCTTCTTCCCAGTCGGATTCTGCCCAGGTGTTCTGGCCTATTCAGTGTCATGCGGACCCGGGGCCGAAGACGGTGGGCGAGCATCAGGGGTCGGAGGTTGGGGGTTTGAGGTCGAAGTGGAACGGGGAGCCCCCCACCGAGAAATCGGTTTCGGTTTCGGGTTCGTGTCGCGCGTGCGGGCGGGGCGAAGCTGCGTGGACGGGCGAGAGGAATGACACCTCTGTTGCCAGGGCGGGGCAAGGCAGTTGTCCGAACCTTCCCCGGTGGGCGGGCGGTGGCCAGGTTGTCCCGCCACAGTGTCCCGTCGGGGTCCCGTTGGTGTCCCGTCACTGTCCCGTCACTGTCCCGTCGTTGGCCCGTCGCTGTCCCGTCGGTGTCCCGATTGATGTCCCGTTGGTGTTCCGTCGGTGTCACATGGGTGTCCCGTTGCTGTCCCGTTGGTGTTCCGTCGGTGTCACATGGGTGTCCCGTCGGTGTCCTGTCGGTGTCCTGTCGGTGTCCCGTCGGTGTCCCGTCGGTGTCCCGATTGGTGTCCCGTCGGTGTCCCGATTGGTGTCCCGATTGGTGTCCTGATGCTGTCTTGGTGGTGTTTCGATGGTGTCTCGATGGTGTCCTGGTGGTGTCCCAATAATTAGGTGCCCCGATAGTGAGACTGATAGTGAGATTGATAATGAGATTGATAGCGGGATCGGTAGTGAAATGAGCTGAGGTCGATAGTGAGCTCTATTGAGTAAGATCGATAGTGATATTGATCGATAGTGAGGGCGATCGAGTGGGGCCGTTAGTAAGATCGAAAGTGAGATTGATAGAGAGATCACATCGCGACGCAGCATCGTCATCACGCGTCGTCGCCAACTCGAGGGCACATCACCAACATCGTCATCATCACAACCATCCCAGTTGTCATCAGTTGGTTCTCCCCTCCAAACCTCATTATGACCCAAAGGGTGGTCTGATAGGTCGGTCTCACGATCTCTCGATCTGGCAATCAACCTGACTATCGATCTCACCATCGATCTCACTCTCCATCTGCCTATCGATCTCACTATCTGTCTCCCTATGTATTCATTTGTCTATCGGTCTCACGATCCATCGATCTGATAAACGACCTTACTATCGATCTCACTCTCCATCTACCAATCGATCCCACTATCGATCTGTCAATCGATATCATAAGATCTCTCTGAGAACTCATGTTACAATACGTAGCACCCCGCAATTGCAGATAAGAGTGAGGGGGCGGGCGCGGGCGACGCGGGCGTCGTCGAGCCGGCGGACCTCGTGGCCCCCACCTTCACTGTCGATGGCGCTCTCCTCCTCCTCCTCCTCCTCCTCCTCTTCCTCGTCCTCGTCCTCATCGTCATCGTCATCCTCCGCCTCCACCTCGTCCTCCTCCTTTTCTTCCTCGTTCGTCCTTTCATCATCGTCCTCCCATTGTCGTCCTCCCCCTCATCGGCCTCCATCATCATCGTCCTCCCATTGTCGTCCATCATCATCATCCTCTCCCTCCTCCCCCTCCTCGTCCTCCTCCCCCTCCTCCCCCTCCTCCCCCTCCTCGTCCTCCTGCTCCTCTTCCTTTTCTTTCTCCACATTATCCTTACATCCTCTCTTCTTCCGCGTCCTCCTCGTCCCCTGTTTACTCCTCTTGCCTCCCCCTCCTTTCCCAAGATAACTGCAACGCAATCCTTTTTCCCACTTTATGCTCCCCGACTTCTCTGATCAAGGCAACTCGCCAGGGCACAGTTGCTGGACGGGCTGGTGTGGATGCGCGCGGCTTGAAGAGGTCCTTGCGGGCTCAGACGGCATGCAAAAACCTGACCGGACAAGAACGGGAAGCGCCGTTTTTTATCCATCGCGTGCGTCAGAGACCGTATTGGCGAGAACGTCAGAGAAACCCATAAACGCAACAGAACCGACTAAATGATGGCCTGCCGCTCTGGTCTGTCGAGGTAGTCTGCTGCCCTGGCCACATCATGATGTCGACACCGTGCTTTTCTCTCGGCCACGCGGGCCCCCACCCGTTGTCGCCCAGCCTATTTTTTCTGTTCCAGCCTGTCTTGTCTTTTGTTTGTCCGTCGTCGTCGTCGCGTGCCTTTCCTTTGTCGTGGTCGTCGTTTTCATTATAATCGTCCGCTGTTGCCGTTCTCGCTGTCGCCGTCGTTATCATTTTATGATTGCGGTCGTTTTTCTGATTGTTTTTTTGTTGTTGGATTCCGTGTTCGGTTGGTTTTTGTGTTATGTTAGTGGTCGTTTTCTGTCATCGCTTTTTGTCGTAATTTTTGAGAGCGGTATTGACGAAGACGACGAAGACGACGACGACGACGACGACGACGACGACGACGACGACGGCGACGACGACGACGACGACGACGACGAGCAGGAGGACCCGTGCTGGCTGGCTCGGGGTGCCCGCGTCCCTCTGCTGCCGCAGGCCGCCGCCAGCGAGTTCCGAAGTGCGGGCCCGTACCCCTTAGTTAGAGAAAATTAAGCCCCAGAACCGACGGTGCACGCCGGAGGCGCTTCCCGTCATCCTCGGGTTCGTCTGGAGGCCGTCTCGAGGCCGTCCTGAGGACATCCTGGGCCGTCCTGGCGGCACCGTGGGTCGTCTTGGGGGCCGTCCTGGGGGCTCCTGGGGGCCTCCTGGGGCGCTTTGGGGGTCCTCTGGGGGGCCTTCGGGGTCTCTCTTGGGCCGTTTGGAGGCCCTCTGCGAGCGATTCCAAGATAATGCTGTTTCGGAGTCCCTTCCGGAGCCGATTTTTTGAGGATGTCCCGAGCGAAACGGCCAATTTCCCGGAATCCGCCAACGAGTTTCGGGATGGAGCCCGTACCCTTCAGTTAGAGAAAATTAAGCCCCAGAACCAACGGTGCACGCCGGAGGCGCTTCCCGTCATCCGCCAACGAAAAATTGGAGCCTTTGGGGGTACTTAGTTCCCCAGAACCAACGGTGCACGCCGGAGGCGCTTCCCGTCACCAGTGGAGGCAGGACGGTCCCAGCAGGTCGGAGGCCGTCTTGAGGGCAGCCTGGGCCGTCTTGGGGTCTCCGTGGGCCGTCTTGGGGCTCTCCGTGGGCCGTCTTGGGGGCCCCCTGGGGGCCGTTTGGGGTCTCTTGGGGCCCTCCGTGGGCCGTCTTGGAGCCCTCCGGGGGCGACTCCAAGAGGATGTCGGTTCGGAACCCCCTCCGGAGCCGATTTTTTGAGGATGTCCCAAGCGAAACGGCCAAAAAACAGAAACCTGACCGGACAAGAACGGGAAGCGCCGTTTTTTATCCATCGCGTGCGTCAGAGACCGTTTTGGCGAGAACGTCAGAGAAACCCATAAACGCAACAGAACCGACTAAATGATGGCCTGCCGCTCTGGTCTGTCGAGGTAGTCTGCTGCCCTGGCCACATCATGATGTCGACACCGTGCTTTTCTCTCGGCCACGCGGGCCCCCACCCGTTGTCGCCCAGCCTACTTTTTCTGTTCCAGCCTGTCTTGTCTTTTGTTTGTCCGTCGTCGTCGTCGCGTGCCTTTCCTTTGTCGTGGTCGTCGTTTTCATTATAATCGTCCGCTGTTGCCGTTCTCGCTGTCGCCGTCGTTATCATTTTATGATTGCGGTCGTTTTTCTGATTGTTTTTTTGTTGTTGGATTCCGTGTTCGGTTGGTTTTTGTGTTATGTTTGTGGTCGTTTTCTGTCATCGTTTTTTGTCGTAATTTTCGAGATCGTTATCGACGAAGACGACGACGACGACGACGACGACGACGACGAGCAGGAGGACCCGTGCCGGCTGGCTCGGGGTGCCCGCGTCCCTCTGCTGCCGCAGGCCGCCGCCAGCGAGTTCCGAAGTGCGGGCCCGTACCCCTTAGTTAGAGAAAATTAAGCCCCAGAACCAACGGTGCACGCCGGAGGCGCTTCCCGTCATCCTCGAGTTCGTCTGGAGGCCGTCTCGAGGCCGTCCTGAGGACATCCTGGGCCGTCCTGGCGGCACCGTGGGTCGTCTTGGGGGCCGTCCTGGGGGCTCTTGGGGGTCTCTTGGGGCGCTTTGGGGGTCCTCTGGGGGGCCTTCAGGGTCTCTCTTGGGCCGTTTGGAGGCCCTCCGCGAGCGATTCCGAGATAATGCTGTTTCGGGGTCCCCTCCGGAGCCGATTTTTTGAGGATGTCCTGAGCGAAACGGCCAATTTCCCGGAACCTGATCGGACAAGAACGGGAAGCGCCGCTTTAGTCTATTGGGCGTATTAGGCGAAGAAGAAAAGGAAGGCGAGGACAACGAGGAGTCGATGACGAGGACGACGTGGCGAACGTGAGGATAGCGCGCAGGAGCATGAGGACAACGAGGAGGAAGAGAAGCACAAGGACGATGACGAAGAGAACGAGGGCGAGTACGAGGACGAATGCGGAGGGCGACGACGACGACGACGACGACGACGACGACAGAGGACAGTACGAGGCAATTGGAGAAAGACGTTGCTCCTGGCGCCGCGCGGGGTTCTCTTGGGGCCTGTTGGGGGCTTTCTTGGGGGCCCCTTGGGTCCTCTCATGGGCTTCTGGGGTCTTCTTGGGCTGTCTGGGCGCGTCGTGGGGTTCTGTGGGAGCTTTCTTAGGCCGTCTCGGCGCTGGGGGCCTTCTGGGGCGCTCCCGGGAGCCTCTTGGGGCCTTCTTGGCCCTTCTTGGGCCGTCTTGGGGTTCTTGTGAGCTGTGTGGGTGGCTCCTAGAGCGCTCTTGGGGGTCTCTGGGGGTCTTCTTGGGGCGCTCTTGGGCGCTCCTGGGGCTCTCCGGGGCGTCTTTTGGGCCTCCCTTGGGCCGTTGGAAAACACTCCAAGAGCGATTCGAACACGACGTCGACGTCTTGGCGTTATCTTGGACTGTCTTGGCGTTATCTTGGACTGTCGTGGGGCTCTGGGGGCCTGATTGGGGCCCGTGGGGAGCATTTTGGGAGCCTCTTGGAGGCTTCTGTGACCCTGTTGGACTCAGGCGTCTCTCGAGGGTCTGTGGGGGCTCTCTTGGGCTGTCTTGGCGTTCTCTTGGACCGTTTTGGGGCTCTCTTGGCCAGTCCTGGGGCCTCTTCGCGCGCTCGGGGGGGCCTCTGGCCGCCCCTTGGGGGCCTCTTGGGGGTCTCTTGGGGCGCTCTGGGGGTCCTCTGGGGGGCCTTCGGGGGCTTTCTTGGGCCGTTTGGAGGCCCTCCGGGAGCGATTCCAAGATAATGCTGCTTCGGAGTCCCCTCCGGAGCCGATTTTTTGAGGACGTCCCGAGCGAAACGGCCAATTTTCCGGAACCTGACCGGACAAGAACGGGAAGCGCCGTTTTTTATCCACCACGTGCGTCAGAGACCGTATTGGCGAGAACGTCAGAGAAACCCATAAACGCAACAGAACAGACTAAATGATGGCCTGCCGCGTTCCGACGGCCCAAGACGGCCCAAGAGGCCCCCAAGATCGCTTTAAGATCGCCCAAGAGGCCTTCAAGATGGCCCCGAAACGGCCCAAGAAGTCCCCAAGACGGTCCCAAGAGGGCCCTAACACGGCGCAAGAGGCCTCCAAGACGCCCAAGATGTCTTCCAAGACGGCCAAGATGGCCTCCAAGACGGCTAAGATGGCTCCAAGAGGGCCCCAAGACGGCCCAAGAGGCCTCGAAGACGGTCTGCCGTGCTCCTGTGGTCTGCCGTGCTCCTTTGGGGTCTGCCGTGCTCCTGTGGAGTTTGCCGTGCGAACGTGTGGTCTGCCGTGCTCCTGTGTGGTCTGGCGTGCTCCTGTATGGTCTGCCGTGCTCTTGTGTGGTTTGCCGTGCTCCTGTGTGGTCTGCCGTGCTCCCGTGGTCCTGGTGGTCTGCCGTGCTCCTGTGTGGTCTGCCGTGCTCCTGTGTGGTCTGCCGTGCTCCTGCCGTGCTCCTTCTTGGTCTGCCGTGCTCATGTGCGGTCTGCCGTGCTCCTGTGCGGTCTGCCGTGCGAACGTGTGGACTGCCGTGCTCATTTGGGGTCTGCCTTGCTCCTTTGTGGTTTGCCGCGCTCCTGTGTGGTCTGCCGTGCTCCTGTGTGGTCAGCAGACCCAGGGCTGAGGGAAGGCTGGAGCAGTGCTCTGGTGGTCCATCACCCGCCCAGCTCCGTCCCCTCCCACTCTGGACCGATCTTGCGGGAAGCTGGCTTGTGGCAGCGCATCGCGCGTCCATAGCGTTCGTGTGCTTGCTTTTACCTCCTTTAATGTCTGCTCCACCTCTCCTTGAGACGCAGAAGCCTCCGAGCGCCGGGAGCAGAAATGATGCACTTTCGAAAAATCTGTTTGGATGAGTTTTGTTAGCGCGGCCTCGGAATTCAATTTTTCCGGCGACGGCCAGAGCCGACGCCAGCGCTGGATCCGGCTCGGCCGCCAGCCCAGGTGCCGGCCCGGGCGTTCGGTTCGAGCGCCGGCCTGGGTGCCGGAATCGGCCCGGAAGGGGTTCCAGGGCGCCGGGAGCAGAAAATCAATATTTTCGAAAGAAAAATATGTCTTGGAGTGGCCTTTTTTCCGCACCGCCTCGGAATTCAATTTTCCGGCGCCGGCCGGCGCCGGAACCGGCCCGGGCGCTGGCCCGGGTGCTGGCCCAGGCGTTCGGCTCGAGCGCCGGCCCGGGTGCCGGAAGCGGCCCGGAAGGGGTTCCCGGGCGCCGGGAGCAGAAAATCAATATTTTCGAAAGAAAAATATGTCTTGGAGTGGCCTTTTTTCGGCACCGCCTCGGAATTCAATTTTCCGGCGCCGGCCGGCGCCGGAACCGGCCCGGGCGCTGGCCCGGGTGCTGGCCCGGGCGTTTGGCTCGAGCGCCGGCCCGGGTGCCAGAAGCGGCCCGGAAGGGGTTCCCGGGCGCCGGGAGCAGAAAATCAATATTTTCGAAAGAAAAATGTGTCTTGGAGTGGCCTTTTTTCGGCACCGCCTCGGAATTCAATTTTCCGGCGCCGGCCGGCGCCGGAACCGGCCCGGGCGCTGGCCCGGGTGCCGGCCCGGGCGTTTGGCTCGAGCGCCGGCCCGGGTGCCGGAATCGGCCCGGAAGGGGTTCCAGGGCGCCGGGAGGAGAAAATCAATATTTTCGAAAGAAAAATATGTCTTGGAGTGGCCTTTTTTCGGCACCGCCTCGGAATTCAATTTTCCGGCGCCGGCCGTGCTCCTGCGCGGTCTGCCGTGCTCCTGTGGCGTCTGCCGTGCTCCTGTGTGGTCTGCCGTGCTCCTGTGGTCTGCCGTGCTCATTTGGGGTTTCCCGCGAGCTTGTGGGGTCTGCCGTGCTCCTGTGGGGGAAACGCCAGCGGCGTTCGGGGTACAACAAAAGGCGCGTTTATGTTGTACCTGCGCGCGGTCTGCCGTGCTCCTGTGGGGATTGCCGTGCTCCTGTGTGGTCTGCCGTGCTCCTGTGTGGTTTGCCGTGCTCCTGTGGTCTGCCGTGTTCCTTTGTGGTTTGCCGTGCTCCTGTGGGGTCTGCCGTGCTCCTGTGGGGTCTGCCGTGCTCCTGTGAGGTCTGCGGTGCTCTTGTGTGGTCTGCAGTGCTTCTGTGGTCTGCCGTGCTCATTTGGGATCTGCCGTGCTCGTGTGGTGTCTGCCGTGCTCCTGCGGGATCTGCTGTGCTCCTTGTGTCGTCTCTTTGGTCTGCCGTGCTCCTTTGTGGTCTGCCGTGCTCTTGTGGGGTCTGCCGTGCTCCTGTGTGGTCTGCCGTGCTCCTTTTTTTCCGCCTGCCGTGCTCCTGCTCATTTTCTGAGGACGTCCCGAGCGAAAACGTCATTTTTAACATAAGAGGTTGTAAAACACCTCTGTCGGCATCTCATTTTTTCGAGGATGTCTCGAGCGAAACGCTCATTTTTCATGCATAACAAAAAATTTTGATATTTTTCAACATCCCGATGTTTTGAGGATGTCTCGAGCGAAACCGTCATTGTTAACATAAGACGTCTTAAACGATAGCCTCCAACACCTCGATTTTTCGAGGATGTCTCGAGCGAAATGGCCATTTTGGGGAATCCGCCAACGAAAACTCCCGTGCAGCCCGGCAACCCATATAGTTAAAGAAAAGATATATTTACTCAAGGATTCAGCCAGAACGTCCCGCTTGCTTCTCGTACCTCGAAGACGCTTCCCGTCATCCGCCAGCGAGTTCCCCGGTGCGGCGCGCACCCCTTAGTTAGAGAAAATTGAGCCCCAGAACCAACGGTGCACGCCGGAGGCGCTTCCCGTCATCCGCCAACGAGTTTCGGGATGGAGCCCGTACCCCTTAGTTAGAGAAAATTAAGCCCCAGAACCAACGGTGCACGCCGGAGGCGCTTCCCGTCATCCGCCAACGAAAAATGGGAGCCTTTGGGGGTGCTTAATTCCCCAGAACCAACGGTACACGCCGGAGGCGCTTCCCGTCACCAGGGGAGGCAGGACGGTCCCAGCAGGTCGGAGGCCGTCTTGAGGGCAGCCTGGGCCGTCTTGGGGTCTCCGTGGGCCGTCTTGGGGCTCTCCGTGGGCCGTCTTGGGGGCCCCCTGGGGGCCGTTTGGGGTCTCTTGGGGCCCTCCGTGGGCCGTCTTGGAGCCCTCCGGGGGCGACTCCAAGAGGATGTCGGTTCGGAGCCCCCTCCGAGCGAACCTGACCGGACAAGAACGGGAAGCGCAGTTTTTTATCCACCACGTGCGTCAGAGACCGTATTGGCGAGAACGTCAGAGAACATCCCTGTTGCGTTTCCTGGCTTCGGCGCCGTCTTGGAGGTATCTTGGACGCTCTTGGGGCTGTCGTAGCCTCTGGCCTCTCGGGGGCCTCTTGGGGGAGTCCCGGGGGGGGCCTTCGGGGGCTCTATGGGGCGATATGAAGCTCTCAGGGAACTCCTGGAGCCTTTTCGCGCGTTCTGGGGGACTTCTGGCCGCCTCTTTGGAGCCCCTGGGGGGCTTCTTGGGGGTCTCTTGGGGCGTTTTGGGCGCTCTGGCGGGCCTCTGGCCGCCCCTTGGGGGCCTCTTGGGGGTCTCTTGGGGCGCTCGGGGGGTCCTCTGGGGGGCCTTCGGGCGAAACGGCCAAAAACAGAAATCCGCCAACGAAAAATGGGAGCCTTTGGGGGTGCTTAACCTGACCGGACAAGAACGGGAAGCGCAGTTTTTTATCCACCACGTGCGTCAGAGACCGTATTGGCGAGAACGTCAGAGAACATCCCTGTTGCGTTTCCTGGCTTCGGCGCCGTCTTGGAGGTATCTTGGACGCTCTTGGGGCTGTCGTAGCCTCTGGCCTCTCGGGGGCCTCTTGGGGGAGTCCCGGGGGGGGCCTTCGGGGGCTCTATGGGGCGATATGAAGCTCTCAGGGAACTCCTGGAGCCTTTTCGCGCGTTCTGGGGGACTTCTGGCCGCCTCTTTGGAGCCCCTGGGGGGCTTCTTGGGGGTCTCTTGGGGCGTTTTGGGCGCTCTGGCGGGCCTCTGGCCGCCCCTTGGGGGCCTCTTGGGGGTCTCTTGGGGCGCTCTGGGGGTCCTCTGGGGGGCCTTCGGGGGCTTTCTTGGGCCGTTTGGAGGCCCTCCGGGAGCGATTCCAAGATAATGCTGCTTCGGAGTCCCCTCCGGAGCCGATTTTTTGAGGACGTCCCGAGCGAAACGGCCAATTTTCCGGAACACGGCAGACCACACAGGAGCACGGCAGACCACACAGGACACGGCAGACCCCACGGGAGCACGGCAGACCACACAGGAGCACGGCAAACCACACAAGAGCACGGCAGACCATACAGGAGCACGCCAGACCATTTTGGGGAATCCGTTAACGAAAAATCCCGTGCAGCGCGGCAACCCATATAGTTAAAGAAAAGATATATTTACTCAAGGATTCAGCCAGAACGTCCCGCTTGCTTGTCGTACCTCGAAGACGCTTCCCGTCATCCGCCAACGAGTTTCGGGATGGAGCCCGTACCCCTTAGTTAGAGAACCGCCAACGAGTTTCGGGATGGAGCCCGTACCCCTTAGTTAGAGAATCTCTCTCCCTCTCTATCTCTCTATGTCTCTCTCTTTCTCTGGCTTTAAGCCCCCAAAGCTTCAGCTTCAGCACGGCAGACCAGAACAGCAGACCCGCACGGCAGACCAGCACAACACACCGACACGGCAGACGAGCACGGCAGTCCGGCACGGCAGACCAGCACGGCAGACCAGCACGGCAGCCCATAGGAACATAGCAGACCAGATCATGTCATTGACGCTGCTGTTGTTGGTGATGATCATGTTGCTGCTGATGGTGATGGTGATGCGTACGATGATGATAATGATGATGATGAGGAGGAGGAGGAGGATGATGATGAGTATGAGTATGAGTATGATGTGATGATGATGATGATGATGATGATGATGATGATGATGAGGATGATGATGATGATGGACTTCTCGGGGTGTGCTTGGGAGATGTTGGGGTCCTCTGGAGAGCCTTTGGACTAGCAGTTTAAATCTGCGTAGCCGTTGTAACCCGACTCTCGTTTTCTTCATCGGTCTGACCGGTTTATCAGCTTACACGGCACAGCGCAGCAACACGACAGACGGCAGCAGCACGGCAGACCAGGAAGGCAGACCACAGGAGCACGGCAGACCAGAACGGCAGACCAGAACGGCAGACCGCAGGAGCACGGCAGAGCAGCACAGCTGACCACAGGAGAACGGCAGACCAGCACAGCGTTGTTGCAGCAGACGGTGCTGATACACTCTTAATTTATTGAACACGTCCCCAGCGAAATCGTCATGGTCGGCCGTATTGAGGGCACTCTGCGGGTCATCTTTGGGCCGATTTTGTTTTTGGGGGGCCGTACTGATGCCCTCAAAAACGATTCCAAGACGACGTTAGACTCATTGTTTGTTTGATGATTGTTCGGCCGTCTTGAGGGCACTCTTAGGGCATAGTCTGCCGTGCTCCTCGTCTTGGTCTGCCGTGCTCCTCGTCTTGGTCATCCTTTCCGTCGTCTTGAGGGCGCTCTTGGTGCCTGGTCTGCCGTGCTCCTCGTCTTGGTCTGCCGTGCTCCTCTCGGTTTCAGTGCCTGGTCTGCCGTGCTCCTCGTCTTGGTCTGCCGTGCTCCTCTCGGTTCCTGCGCGCGGTCTGCCGTGCTCCTGTGGGGAGCACGGCAGACCACAGGAGCACGGCAGACCACACAGGAGCACGGCAGACCACACCTCGATTTTTTGAGGGTGTCTCGAGCGAAATGGCCATTTTGGGGAATCCGCCAACGAAAAATCCCGTGCGGCGCGGCAACCCATAGATATAAAGATATATATATATATATATATATATATTTACTCAAGGATTCAGCCAGAACGTCCCGCTTGCTTCTCGTACCTCGAAGACGCTTCCCGTCATTCTCCAGAACCAACGGTATGCGCGCGGCTTGAAGAGGTCCTTGCGGGCTCAGACGGCATGCCCAAATCCGCCGCCGCGCTTGTGCGGCATTGGTTTGTTCAGTGAACGTGGTTTGGGTCGCGGGTGGGTCGCGGGCTCTCCACCTCCACCTGGAAGGAATGCAAAAGCAGCCCGCCGCAGGCGCCAAAAAAATTGGTTTGTACACTGACCGTGGTTTGGGACGCGGGTGGGCCGCGGGTTCTCCACCGGGAACGAATGCAAAAGATGCCCGCCGCAGGCGCCGAAAAATGTGGTTTGTACCCTCAACGTGGTCGCGGGTGGGCCGCGGGCTCTCCACCTGAAACGAATACATAAGATGCCCGCCGCAGGTGCCGAAAAATGTGGTTTGTACCCTGAACGCGGTTTGGGTCGAAGGTGGGTCGCGGGTGGGTCGCGGGGTGGGTCGCGGGTGGGTCGCCGGTGGGTCGCGGGTGGGTCGCGGGTGGGTCGCGGTGGGTCGCGGGGTGGGCCGCGGGCGGGTCGCGGGGTGGGTCGCGGGTTGGGTCGCGGGGTTGGTCGCGGGGTGGGTCGCGGGGTGGGTCGCGGCGTGGGTCGCGGGTGGGTCGCGGGTGGGTCGCGGGTGGGTCGCGGGGTGGGTCGCGGGTTGGGTCGCGGGTGGGTCGCGGGGCGGGTTGCGGGTGGGACGACGACAACAAACAACAAAAAACAACAACGATAATCCGCACCGCGGAATTCCACTCCAGCCACGCACCCAGGGACAGTGAATGACCGTTCGCCCCCCTCACTCTGATTTATTAGGAAACGTGGAGCAATGGTTTTCTATAGTACCGGGTGTTCTACCAGGCTGTGGTGGAGGTACATCATGCCATTCAAGTGTTCATCGGTATTCGTCATCATAGTCACGAGCTCGGACGCTGCGTTTTATGACCTAGATTGAGATGTTGTGCTACGCCACGCTTGGATTTACCCTGCTGTGTTATATGCTCGATTGTTGGTATGTTACATTATGCTACGATATTCGATTGGGTGCGATTTCAGTATGCTCACAGAGGTAGCCTGGCGTGCGATACTATATTTTGCATGTTTGTGCACGCTGGTGCATTTCAACATCCCCTATGAGTTCGGCAGCGCCAAGCTATTCACTCTTATGCCTCATAAGTGCCGTCGAGTTGTCTCAACGCTACGCGCTACTGCTGCATGCAAGCAACATTGGTTGATGACCTCTGTGGCTGCATTACACATGCGAGGGTATTCGGTCCTTTGGCTTAGGGAGCACCTCGTATTCTGACCACGCGTGCCACAATTGCAGGTGCAAAGAGGGAGTGCCTTTCTGCACACAGACTTTCTCTACCATTTGTTCCATCCCCCCCTTGCTTCGGCTCCTCCCCATTGCAGGGTACTGCCTCCGAGCCAGAAGCGCCAGAACCTCGGCGGCGACTGGCGGCTCGCAGCGTCCGACGCTGGGGACCTGCTGGTGCAGTTTGGCTCTGGACCCTGGGCGGGTGAGCAGCCGCAAGATGAGAGCATGGGTCAATGGCACCAGGAACTCGTTTTCCTGGGTTTGGGAACACTGGCGTCTGCCAGTCAGCAGGCCAAGGGTGTGGATGCGCACATGGAAATCATCTGCGAGCAACAACGCGCTGTGGTTTACGCAGTGTGTATGTTGCGAGCTTTGATTTGCAACGCTATGATCTGAACATGCATATGCAACGTGGGGTGTGCGTTCTGGCTTCTTCATCCCGAACTGGAAATCTCAGGTGCGAAGACTGAGCTAGCAATGGAGTACATGCAATCTGGACACAGGGCAGAACCTGAAGAGGATTACACTCGTGAGGACGCGAGGACAGGGCCCGAGCTGGGCTGGAGCTGGCGCTGGAACCAGACATTGAGCTGAGCTGGAGCTGGAGATGAACCTGGGCGGGCTGGAGCTGAAGCTGGGCAGAAGCTCACTTGGAGCTGGATGCAGCTGTGGCTGGATCGAAGCTAGAGCTGATGACGTCGGAGCTGACGCTGAAGCTCGAGCTGCGAAGGGGCTCGGCTGGAGCTGCGGCCGGAGCTAGAGCGAAGCTGGCTGTGAGGCTGGACTCTGGGCTGAAACGAAGCTTGGGGTGCACTTGAACAACCTGTGGCTGGTGATGGAGCTGGAGTTAGAGTTGAGCAGGGGCTGTGATAGAGCTAAAGATGGGCTGCAGCCAGAGCTGTGACGGAGCTGGACTGGCGCTGCAGCCTGGGCTTGGGCTGGAAATGGGGCTGGAGCTGGAAGTGTGCCAGACCTGAAAGCTGGAGCTGGAGAATGAGAGCACTGAGAGCACCACCCTGGACGTTCACACCATGAAGAGCGCAAGACTCTAGAGGGTTGGCTCCAGACGTGCAAGCCAGGGAGAGGAGTTTTGGCAACACGAAGAACGCCAGGCGCCGGGCGGCTGCCTCCAGATTGCGAAAGAAATCCCAATGGTAGAGTTCTGGCAGCACGGAGACTCGAAGAAGCGGCCAGTTGCGACAGCGGGCGCGGGAACGGAGTTCTGGCAGCACGGCGAGCCGGCTGGCCCCGCCGTAAGTGATGCCGATCGGGCGCGGGAGCGTGTAGAGTTCTGGCAGCACGGCGAGCGGTGCCCTTGCGAGCCACTCGGAAGGCCAGAGTCGGGCCCGGCGTGGGGTTTTGGTTGCACCGGGAGTCCGGCCTCAATCTTATGTCTAAGAACGACAAGCTACATGAACATAAACCCGCGCTGGGGGCTCCCCGTCGGTGCCTCCGGCTCCGCCCTTGGCGCGCTTCGCCCGCCAGAGAGGGCTCGAAGAAATTCGCCCTAACCTCCGAAAGCTTTTGTTTATGCTGTTGTTTGTTCCCTTACGTATGTCAACGGTCAGAGCATTCCGAGACAGCCTTGGTCATGCAAGGGGAGGAGGAAGATTGCGTGGCTGAAGGCATGCCGAGTGCATGGTTGAAGGCATGGGAGTGAAACCGAATAGATCATCCCAAATTGCATGTTGTGACGCATGCGAATATCCGGCAGCAACTACATTCACGCAGTTAGACACGGATTTGGCCCTGTGGAGCCATTATGCATACCGTTGGAGACGTACCTGCAAGCAGATAATAGTGATGATGATGAGGAGGAGGAGAAGGAGGAGGAGGAGGATGCGGTTGAGGATGAGGATGAGGATGATGATGATGATGCTGATGATGATGATGATGATGATGATGATGATGATGATGATGATGATGATGATGATGATGATGATGATGATGATTATGCTGATGATGATGATGATGCTGCTGCTGATGATGATGATGCCAATGCTGATGCTGTTGTTGACGCTGATGCTGATGCTGATCCTTATGATGCTGATGAGGAGGAGGAGGAGGGAGAGGAGGAGGAGGGAGAGGAGGAGGAGGGGGAGGAGGGGGATAATGATGAGGATGAGGATGAGTATGATGATGATCATGCTAATGCTGCTGATGATGAAGATGAGGACGAGGAGGAGGACGAGGATGCCGATGCGGATGCGGATGCGGATGCTGCTAATGGTGATGTTGATGCCGATGCTGAGGCTGATGAGGAGGAGCTCCATGATGAGGATGCAGAGGATAATGAGCAGGAGGAGGAGTCTGATGATGCTGATGATGCTGATGATGATGATGCTTCTCATGATGATGATGATGATGATGATGATGATGATGATGATGATGATGATGATGATGATGATGGTGGTGGTGGTGGTGGTGGTGGTGGTGGTGGTGGTGATGATGATGATGATATTGCTGTTCGTTTACTCCCATGAGCCAGATTTCATATGGCTTTGGAGATTTTGTTTGGAATGTTTCCTGGGAAAGTGTGGCGTAGGCAGTGTTCCAGCATCCAGCCTTGCTCGAGCGTTCGTGAGTAGGGAATTGCAAAACAAGACGGGGAAGAGACAGGCGATGCTCCGAACGTTCAACAGGCTTTGCGCCCTACGAACGCGTGTCATGACGAGTCTGGCCCAGCGGGTGTAATTATATAGCCATAGTCTGGCCACCATGAGGGTCGTATCTGGCGTGTGCCTCCATACTTGCCGATGGCTTCGACCTAGCAGGCGCTCCACATTCTGACCACACTGAGTGGAGTGGAGTGGAGTGGAGTGGAGTGGGTGGTTGCACCCCTGTGCATACCGAAGCCTCCGATCGAGCAGGCTCGGCACTGTCTAGCCACCACGCAGGGCTTTGCAGGGCGGGTGGACCCCCCTGCGTGCCGATGTTTGTGGCCTTGCCGGCGTATTACGATCTAACGGCGTGACATGTTTTGATTCGGTTTGGATTTCCAGCCAGCCCAGGTGACGGAAAGAGCAAGGTACGAGCAATGTACATTGAGTTGGGCGTTTGCGCCTCCCTAGGGGGAGTGCAGAGGAGGGGAGAGGCGCGGAATTCTCCGGTTAATGGCCAGCCCAGCCCGTTGTCCTAGTATTTTGTTCGAGTGAAGCGGCTCCAGGGCGGCTCCCATGGCACGTTTCCTAATATTGTTTCGAGTGACGCGGCCCACGGGCCCCAAGACGGCCCAAGAGGGCCCCAAAACGGCCCAAGAGTGCACCAAGACGGCCCCAAGAGAGCCACAGATGGCTTCCAGAAGGTCCAAGAGAGCTTCAAGACGGCTCCAGAGGCCCTTCAGAGGCTCTGAGAGGGCCCCCAGGGGAAAAAGACATTGATGTTGCTATGGCTTTTCCAGGTTTGGGGGGTTCTTGCTTTTCCGGGCCAAGAACGGTCCAAAACGGCTCAAGAGGCTCCAAAGACGGCCCAAGAGGCCCCCCAAAGGGCCCGAAAACGGTCCCAGGGGGAGAGGGGTCCAAAACGGCCCCAGAGGGCCCCAAGACGGCCCAAGAGGGCCCCAACACGGCCCCACGAGAGCCCCAAGAGGCCCAAAGAGGGCCCAAAGAGGCACCCAAACGGGCCCTAAGATACCCCCTAGAGAGCTCCAAGACGGCTAAAGGCTTCCAAGACGCCCCCAGACGGCTCAAAAGGGCCCTAGGGCGGCCCAAAATTGGCCCACAAGGGCTCCAAAAGCGCTCCACACGGGTCCCCAGAAGACCCCCAAGAGGCCCAAGAGACGCTCAAGGACACCATGGCTCCCATCAGCGAGCGGGGACGTAACAAGCTCTTGACACCTCCCCAGAGCGCGGTGACGTAGAAAGCTCGTCACACCAAGGCTCCCAAGAGCGAGCGGCAACGTAAAAGTCTCTGAACACCAGGGCTGCCAACGGAGACGGCGACGTAAGATGCTCTTCACACCAAGGCTCCCAAGAGCGAAGGGTGCCATGAGCCCTCTCGTGCAAG
Organism: Prorocentrum cordatum; assembly: GCA_963575745.1. Taxonomy (NCBI): domain Eukaryota; class Dinophyceae; order Prorocentrales; family Prorocentraceae; genus Prorocentrum; species Prorocentrum cordatum. The sequence goes on along the minus strand of CAUYUJ010014656.1, from coordinate 189,926 downwards.
TTCCTGAGGCGCTCTTTCCGTTTCCGTGCCGGCCCAGGTATGTAGAGCCCTGTGTAAGTGTTTACAAAGTTTGCGAACTTGAATATAGTTCATCTCACCTTCTATGTCATTAGTTTCAATCGCGGTTGAAATTCCCCATTTGGTTCTGCTAGTGAGGAAAGGTTTGCATGGAATTATTGTGTGTGGAGTCTGGGAAGAGGCACATGTTGCACTTGTGGGCGCAGCGTCTAGGATGATGGTCATAACAAGTTCGTGCCTCAAACGCGTGCTGTTACATGATATGACGAGTAGCTACTCCCCAATGTTGGATGAGGGCAGGCTTGCACGGCATGCCGTTCACAGCGGTTAGCGACATGTGGCTGAGCCTCAGGCCGAGCCAGAAGGAGTCCCGGACCACAGAGGCTGCCTCCTCATCTAGCGTCTCCGTCTTTTCTGAGCGTCTCGGTCATCCCGCCAGCCCATACCCCATCACGGTTGGCATTTGCTTGCAGGCTCGCGGGGGTTCAGAGGGTTTTGGTTCCTTCGTGGAAGTCTTTTGGGACAATACTGGGGCGCCCTGGAGCTCTGAGCAAGCGGAAAGAAGATAATACATTGAGAGACTTGAGGTTTTTGAAAGGGTTTGGGCCTGCTGGAGGCGTCGTTGGGGCTGTCTGAAACCATTTTGGGCCGCCTCGGGGCTATGTCGGGGCATCTTGCAGCTGCGCTGGGGGCATATTGGAGTTGTTTCGGGGCCGTCTTGTGGCCTGCCGCCTAATGCCCGTTCTGGGAGCTCTCCTGGGCCCCTACTGGGGCGCTCCTGGGGGTCTTCGGAGGCTCTTGGAGCCATTCTGGGCCCCACTTGCAGAAACATTGGGCGTGCTTGGAGCTTGAGGCCGAGAGTCCCACAGGAAGCGAAATTGGAGAAAGTTAATATCAGTGAACTACGTTTGAGATGTGAACGCAAATCTGCCTCTTGGTGCTCGTGGTGCTCTCTTGGGGGTTACTTTCGACCATCTCTGACCACCTCGTGGATGTCTTAGATTTTCTTGGGAGCACACTGAAGCTTGCCACCCATTGATCCCTCTTGGGCCGCTCTTGGGCTCTACTGGATCATCTTGAAGCGCTCGGGAGGACTCCAAGAACGCGCCAAGGAGCGTAACCATCTCTGGCCCAGCCTTGCCAGTGATTGCCCGGAGGTATCTTGGGTCCTTGTTAGCCGGAAATTCACCAGGGGGTTCTTAAGATTTCACAGGGTAGTGTTTCTCTCGTGACCCCCCCCCCTGAGCCGCCACGCGCGCGCGAATCAAGACATACCAGCATTTTGTGAACCTCTTACCAGAGCTTTCAGCACGCCTTTGGCCCGCTGAGCCGGCCAATTGGGACTCTCTCCCCCGCCCGACCTCGCTCCTTGGCTCCCCTCTCGCCACCCCTCCTCCCCGTCTCCCGTTTCCACGCGCCGTGGTCACGGCGGCAACGACGACGGCGGCGACGGCGACGACGTTCTGCGGGCACTTGCAAATCCTGCCCCTGCGGGGCCCACTGGATGCTGGGTATCGGACACCCCCGCTGGGATTCACTCGGCTGCAGAGCACATCCGTCAAAAATTCTGCACCCGGGCCGGTTTCTCAGAGGCCCGGTTTGCAGGGGAGGGGCTCACGCGCGGTCGTTTATGGCAGTGGGCGACGGCGGCGGCGGCTGCGACGCTCGGGCCCCCGGAGATCCTCCAGATGGGGCCCTCCAAGATCACCAACATGCTCAAGGGCGAGCTCTCCCTGGGGGCCGTTGGCGAGGAGGAGGCGCGCGGCTTCTGTGCTGAGGGCACCAGCGTGGTCGGAGCGTCGTCGTCGTCGTCGGAGCGTTGTCGTCGATGTCGGTAGAGGCCGTTTGGATCCACAGTTCCTCCTTCACTTATCGAATCGTTGCACTGACAGTGTGCACGTTTTTTGTACACTGTGCCTTAGACAATGTTCGATCGCCATTCGCACTTCCGTCTGCTGCTCGCGCCTGAGGATCCTCTGCGCCGCCGGCTTACAGGGGGCACCCATGTGAGCGGAAGACCGACTCGGGTGAGCTGGCCCGAAGGCGTTTCACGGTGCACCCACAGCCGAAGCCGAAGCCAAAATCGAAGTGCACAGGACAGGGAAAGGGCGCACCCTGCAGGTTTGGGTGACAGCTCATCGTTGAGCGGTACTGCAGCCCCCCCTGGGCACAGCCCACCCCCAGAGCACTGGCCAGACAAGTCGGGTTTGCACCCTCATGCCTTACTGGTTTCTCGGCGCGCTTCGGCACTGTCAATGCCGCCGCCACCCTGCATGGCGATGGATGAGAGGAGAGTGTTTTATTACATCTATCTATATGTGAGGAATCCAAGGAATCCGCGCGGAGCGTCGAAGGTTTATGCTTACGCTTTCTAAAAATTGGAGTTCCGCGCGGCTTTCTCGGATCGGCGCCTGGCCCCGAGTTCCTGCCTGAACCTTTGTCCACACGCGCCTCTGCATTCAGATTCCGATTGACACATGTTGCTGTACAGGACTGCTGCGCAGATCTCGCCAGAAATCCGGGTGTATCGAATTTGGAATCCGATGTGTTTCAGTGTGGTTGTTTAGGGTATTGAGTTTTCTGGGGATGGCCTTGGGGCCTATGAGCGCCCAACAGACAAGAATAAACTAAGCCATAACGGCTACGGACATGCACCGATCAGAGCATGCCAATTGCATACCCGCCGTTCGTTGAAAGTAGGTAATTTGGGATTATTCTATTTTCAGCGCCATCCTGCTTCAAGAGTCGAGCGATTGTCCCTTTGCCCTCCTCTGCAGGGGGCTAGCTGAATGCCAATCTACTGAAGACACCTTCCTACTTCATGGTTCTACTCACTTCTTCCCACTGACTGGTAAACATAACTTTTCGAGCTCCGATAAATTATGTTTATGCTGTGTGTTGTTTCCCCCTGAACGCCGCCAGACGCAGACTCGGCCAATCTGATGTTTGGGGTCCTCTTGGGTCGTCTTGGGGCTGGGGGCTCTCAGAGGCCATGTTGGCTCGCCCTCTGGGGCGTTCCTGGGCCGTCTCGAGACCCCTTGGGCTGCCTTAGAGCTCCTTCGGGGCGCCCCTGGATGTGTACTGCAAGTTCGCGTCGTGTCGACCTGGCGGCGACCCCGCCGCGGGCTTTCGAAGTTGAACGCCGCCCATGGCGCAGCATCAGCCAGCTTGGAAAAACTCTGTTCTCACGATCTCGTGAGTCGTCCGTCTGAAAAGGTTGAGCGGTTTTGCGATACCAGAGGGTCGTTCGCGTGATTATGTGATGCGAGAGGGTCGCTCGTATAAGGTAGGCGGCTCTTACGACAGCTGCTCTTACGACAACGTGAGTCGATCTTGTGATTCGTGTCGGACCCGCCCCCCCAGGGGGAGAGTTTAGGGCCCTTGTGAGAGTGTGCTGGGCCCCGCAGTGGCGGGGTTTTGGGCCCCACACTGACAGGATTTAGGGCCCCACGGCGAGAGGGCTTTGGGCCCCCCCTTGTGAAACGGTTACAGGGATTGCTCAAAGTTGAACGGTCCACACGGCATCAGAAGCCAACGTCGGGGTCGGCATGACACGAACCTGCCGTGAAGGCATCGGGCTGCCCCCCCCCCAGGCCCCCCAGGTGGGCCCGGCTGTCCAAAACAGGCCCCCCGAGCAGCCCCTTGTAGGCACAAAAGTCCAGAGGGGGCATGCTCCTCGGGGGAGCGCATCGCCCCCCCAGTCCAGTCGCCCAGGCATCGCCGACAGGGGCCCGATGGCCCACCCCGCCCAGGATCGTGCGGCTTCGCCATCGGGGGCCCCTCGCCGATCTGTCGGCGATGTACCGCCGATTCTGGCTCAGGGCTTCATCTCGGGCCGAGCGAAAGGGGGGGGATAGGGAAGGGGGGGTTTACGGAATCTGCTGCATGCAGTTGGTTTCGGCCCCGCCGCCGGGCCCATTCCACGATGCATGGGCGCCTCCCGGCGCCCGGAGGCGCCGGGAAAATCAGCTGCGCGAGCTGATCCTCAAACCCCCCCCCCTTTGCTATCCCCCCCTTTCGCCCGGCCCGAGCAAGGCTTCATCCCCCGAGCCGGCCCCCCTCCCCTGACGCTCCCCCATCCAGAGGTGCACGCGCACATCATTCGCGTTGCGCGAGCGGTTTGTTCCTGGCACGGGGGCAGGCGTCGTCTGCACGACTGGGCGCATGCGTCCTGCCTGCCGAGGCGGGGCCTCAGCCATCATCAAGCAGTGGCGAGGCGTCCTGGCTCGCCTATAGGCCTCTTGTGGTTTCCACGACATGATCTTAGAGCAGTTCTGGCGGGGTCTGCCTCGTTTTATCACATAGGGTTCACGTTCTAGGAACATTGCTCTTGTTCTCAGAACATTCTTGGGTTCGAAGAAGATCTCGTGGTAGGACTACAGGAGTGCCGGGACGGCCCGTCCCTGCTCAACATCACCACCGCCTCGGGGATCGTCTTCTGGGGCCCTCGGCGGGCGGTGGAGATGGAGAGATTCGGGCCCCCTGGGGCCGAGGTGTCCACACCTGCCGCCCGCTGGGGTCCCAGGGCGTCGGTCCGGGAGGCGTTGGAGATCGGCATGTCCCAACCTCGCATTCTTTTTCAGGTCAGGAGGGGAAACGACGCACAGACACACTTGATCGTCGGTTCCCACGAGAGTGTGGGACCTATGGGAAGTGGGGTGGGGGAGACGAGAGCCCAGAAAGGTTTTAAAAACATAGTGGGAATCCTGGGCTGCGTGCCTGTCTATTTGTGTGCTCCTGGGCCCCTTCCTCGGGGCTTCCCTGGCCACGTCCGCAGCTCGGTGTCCCCGGCGGCCCAGGCCCGTGGCGGCGCGCGGGGCGTGCGGCGGGAGGAGCGCGGGCGCCGCGCGGCGGCGGCGGAGAGGGCCGGGCAGACCAGCCGCAGCTGGGGAGGCGGTGGTTCTTACAGTCAACTTGGGGGGGGGGGGGGGCACTCAGAGGAGGAAAAGGTACCCATACCTCTCCCCTTCCCTTCGTTTCCCTCTTTGTGGGCCTCCTGGGCCTCCGCCGTCGCCACCGCTGGATTCGCCTCGAAGTCCTGGTCGGAACGCACCCCAAGAGAGGTCCGGGGAGTAGCGGTATCGATACTTTTTGGTTCCCCCAGGCATTGGCGTCGACGCCCCTGGCCCAGGAGGAAAAGACCCGAAGAGGCTCCCAAGAGGCTCCCAATGGGACCCCCAAGAGACGCCCCCGAGAGGCCCCGACATGCCTCCCCAGAGGCCACCGAGAGCCTTCCCAAGAGCCTCCAACAAGCATCCCTGAGGACTCTGGCCAACGTCAGCGTCGTCGTCGTCGTCGTCGCCGCCGCCGCCGTCGTCGTCGTCGTCGACGTCGTCGTCGTTTCCCTTCAGGATCGGCGGCACCGGCCTCAAGGCCTTCGCAATGATCGTCGATCCCCAGGGTTGACTGCATCCATCCTCGAGGGACAGAGGGGAGGACGTCGCGGGAGCGGGATGGTGTGCCGGGCACGTCGCGCGCCTCTCTGCGGCGACGGGCGCGGCCCGCGCGTCTGCTCCCTGCGCCTGTCACGAGTGGCGGCCACACAGTCAACCCGCACGGCGAGGGTGAGCAGCTCTCCAGGGTTGCCCTTTGCATTCTTCCCCTTCGGCCCATCCTTGGCCGCTTTCGCTGGCCGCGCCCCGCTCGCAGAGTGTCGACATGGCCCTCCAAGGCCCTTGCGTCCTTACCGCGCATGCTTATGATACGGGTTGACCGTACCACCCCAAGGGGGGGGGGTGCACTGGCGTCGAGGGAAAAACCGCACCGACGCAAAGAATTGTGTATTTCCCTGGGCAGACGAGGAACAAATGCGGGAGGTGGAGGGGGGGACGACCATCCATTTTTTTACAGCGAGTCCTGGGATTGGTGTCTACTTCTTTGTGGCCCCCTGGGCCTCTTCAGTATTGCTGGCTCCGGGCGTGTAATCTTGATGTCGGCCCCTGGGGCCCGTCATCGGGCCCCTGGGCCACCAGGGACGGATCCGGAGCGAGAGCGTTCCCCTTGCACGCCTCGTCGAAAATAGATTGGCACGCTGATCAAGGTCGGAGCGCTCGATAGTTCTGTCACTAGTCAGACAGCGCGTTCTTCAATGCTGCGAGGGCATTGCCGGATTTCGGACACTCCTGCGTCTGGGCCAAGCCTCGAGCCAGCCATGAAGTGGCGGCGGCCACACAGGCACCGAAAAAGCAGTAGTTGCCAGCTCATGTTTGACGAGCCTTGCGGGGAAGGGGTCGGGACTTTGTCAGGGCCGCGCCTGGAAAAAGTCACGGCGTCGGAGGTCTGAGATACGGTGGGTTGCCGCACGGGGGTGCGAGGAGCACAGCTCTCGCGGCTGTAGCTGGTCGTCGACGTCCTGGTTCCACGGGAGGGCCGGGGAAGAGCCTTCGGTCGGGAGCCGGTGGTGTGCCTCGGCTTGTGGCCGAGCTTGGCCCCACGATTCGTCCAAGACGTCGCTCAGATTGCGCAACGAACTCGAGGTCATAGTATGCCTGACGCGTTCGGGAGCTGACGTGGAAGCGGTTCGGGCTCGGTGCTGCCGCGAGATCGCGGGCTCTGGTCTTGGACTTTCTCGCCTATGCAAAGTGACGCCTATGCAGTTGTCGTCATCTCTTTCTGAGGGCCCACCGACGTCGGCTTGCTGTTGACACACTGTGCGCCTCGTGCCTCATGGCATCCGCTTCTTTCCCTCGACACTCTAGACCCCCGTCCGAGATTGTGATGGAATATGTCGGGATGGTCGACAACAACGGCGTCTACAAGGCGACAGGCGGACAGGGGGTCCCTGTGCCCGGAGCGTTGCCTTAAGAGTGGCGTCTAGTAGAAGCTGGTGGCACGTCGTCGCGTGATTCCCGAGGCCGAACCAGACCACCAGGTCGGTCGCCGAGGTCGCCGCGGCGGTCGCGGCGCCCACACATGGGGTCCAGGCTTCTGTCAAGGAGCGGCATGCCCTTTCCCGGCCGCCCCCCCGTTCTGCGATGTAGACCCGGCTCAGAATTAGCTATACAGCGACAGAGAGTTGTCACGCCGCGGTGCCCTTGCAGTGAACCCGCGTAATAAGGACGCACGCGAAGGAGGCAAGGGCCTTGAAGAAGGCCATGTCGGCATTTTTTGTGGGCGGGGCGCGGCCAGCGAAAGCGGCCAAGCATGGACCGAAGGGGGAGGATGCAGGGATAATCTTGGAAAGCTGCTCACCCTTACTATGCGGGACTGTATCCACCCTCGCATAGCTCGTTTAGATTCCTCCGATTCGATCCGATTCGATTTCGATTGCTCTCGAGGCCGATTCGATCCTACTTGGGATTCCGACTTGGGTTCCGATTTCTGATCGGACTTCTGTCGGTTCGACTTTTCCCGACTCGGCTGCCGATATCCGCCGATTTCCGATTCCTTTCGATCGCCGATGCGACCTGTCGATTCGATTCTGGGCAATTCCTGCCCTCGAGGGAGAGCGATGGTGTGCCAGGAGGGGTAGGCGGAGGAGGAGGAGGAGGAGGAGGAGGAGGAGGAGGAGGAGGGGGAGGAGGGGGAGGGGGAGGAGGAGGAGGAGAGGAGGAGATGAGGAGGAGGAGGATGGATGATGAGGAGAATGAGGAGGAGGGAGATGACGATGACGACGACGACGACGACGACGACGACGACGACGACGACGACGACGACGACGACGACGACGACGACGACGCGCGCCTCTCTGCGGCCGACGGGGCGCGACGCCCGCGCGTCTCGAGCTCGCCCGCTCTCCTCGCCCGGCCACGAGCGGCGGGCACGCGTGCGCACCCGCGCCGGCGCGGTCTCCGAGGAAGACGTCGTCCTCGTCCTCGTCCTCTCCCTCCTCCTCCTCCTCCTCCTCCTCCTCCTCCTCCTTCTCTTCCATCCTCCATCCTCCATCCTCCTCCTCTTTCTCCTCCTCTTCCTCCTCCTCCATCCTCCTCCTCCCTCCTCCTCCTCCTCCTCCTCCTCCTCCTCCTCCCCCTCCTCCTCCTCCTCCTTCTCCTCCTCCTCCTCCTCCGCCTGCTCCGACAGTCATGCGCAGAGCGGGGGCTAGGGGGAGGGGGGAAGGCTTCGTATCGGGGAGGCCTAAGACTCGAGTAAGCCGGAACTCGGCTTAGCCAACCTTTTGTGACGAGCGCGTCCTGGACTTTGACGGTCCCGTTTTCGTGGGATGTTTGCAGCGGGAGTTCGCGTCAAATTTCAGATTGGGTCTCGTCTTTTTCATGGTGGCCCCGTCAGGCCAACCCGAGTCCCCCGTACCCGAGTCCTACGTCTCCCCGATCTTAGAGGCATTCATGCTTCGTAGAAGGCGCTGCCCTTCTCTCTAGAGATACAGGGCTGTCGCCTGCTAAGAAGCAGCCTCCTTCTGAGGAGCCTTCCCCCCTCCCCCTTCCACCCTCTGCGCGCCGCCAAGAACTGTTGGAGCTCCGCGCGGATTTCCTGGATCGGCGCTGGGCACCTCTGGCGGCGCCGTTGGCGCCACTCCAGGCGCGTTTTCCGCGCGCCAGCAAGGTGGGTACAGCGCACATCCAAGAGATCCGCGCGGACCTTCACAAGTTTATGTTTATGCCGTTGTTTCTTCTCTGGGTCTGGATTCCGAGGCGCGATCCCGCGGATACGCGGTCGCATTGACATGTCCCGCGCAGGGCACCCGCGAACAAAAACGCTGGGTATCCGCAGGGTCGTGGCCCAGTGGCCCGGCCCGCGAGGCCGCGGATACTGATACGTATGTTTTTAGCCCACGAGCCTGAGGCGTTCATGGTGTGCCACAAGTGGAGCAGATCTTATCTGGGCAGGTCTCGTATGTTTTTAGCCCACGAGCCTGAGACGTTCATGGTGTGCCACAAGTGGAGCAGATCTTATCTGGGCAGGTCTCTGCCATCGCTGCTCTGCGGTTTGGGCGCCCTTCTCCAGTGGCGGCTCGCAGCTCTGGCGGGACGCCTGGCGGCGGCATCCTGCGGCATCCTTCTTCGACGCTGTGCCTTGAGCCGCTGGGAGCCGTCGAATGCCGATCTGGGATCGAGGGATCGGCCGGGGCCGACCCCCCCCAGATCCTACACAGTCAGCCTCCGTGCGCCGGGCTCACCAGTGTCGGGTTCGTCAGAAGTGTCCCTGGCCCAAGGTGCTGCCAGGATTTCCAAGGAGGCCTCCGCGGCCTCCAGAGCACCCCTCACGAGGCCCACAGGGCCCCAGGGGCTCCAGAATTGAGCGAAAAGCCAAGGGGCACCTTTGGGCTGGGGGCACCGTTGGCAGCCCCCGACGGTGAGGGCAGGGCGGAGTCGTCCTCGCCTCGACCGGCCCGATGACGTTCGCGCCGATGTCTGCACGGCCGCCGTCGCGCGCGCCAGGGGCGCCGCGGTCACATCGGCTCGAGAGGGCCCTCGCGTCCGCCCTGTGGGCTTCTGGGGGGCCCTCGTCGCTACGTCCGGAATCGCCTCGGGCTCTTGATCAGGGCGCACCCCTCGGGAGAGAGAGGGAGTATCAGCGACACGCTGCCGTTGGTAGCCCGTCAGCGTGTGACTCCTTCGTTTTTTGTCCGAAGGCTTGGCGCTTCTTCAAAAGTGTCACGCTGAGGGGGCCTCCACGGCGGCGTATCATTGATATTGTCTTTGCTCCCCAAACCCGTGGACAGGTCCCCAGAGACCGGGATCGTTTAGGATTAAGCCATGCACACGGCGCCAGAGGTCTAGGCCTCCCAGATGGGGTCCGAGTAGATAGGGTCGGAGGATCACACGGCATCGCCGATGCATCGAACGATGTTGCTCGATGTGGAGCCAGAAGTTCTCCATGCTGACGTCGCCTCTTGGAGATTAGTTTGGTTATCTTGGGGAGATGTTGGAGGCCTCTTGGGTTTTCTTGAAGCGTCGGGAAGCAGAGGATGCGAGAACACCAACATCGTTGGAAACATAAGGAACATCTATGATTGTTACCCCTTGGAGCCCTCTTCGGAGTGATCTTGGATGCCTCGTGGAGCGTCTTGGAGGTGGGTGCCTTGGACCGTCTGGAGACCATCTTTGGCGTCTGGAACTGACAATTCGGCGATTCGGGGCCATCTTGGACCGTCTCGGAGGCCCCTAGGGGAACTCTTGGGCCGTCTTGGTATGTTTTGGGCCCCGGGCCCCCCGGGGGGAGATAGTGTTCTGACCGGGGACCCCCCTCGACCCCTACCCCCCCCCGCGCGGGGGAAGGGGTTAAGGGGAAGGGGGCTTCTTTTCGACTCAGCTACTGGAAGAGCGTCTTCCACACGCCGACAGGGTCGGCAGATTCGATGGTAATGGCCATGCAAGAGGCGTTGCTTGCCAACAGGAAAGGGCCCTGCGAAGCTGATGCAAGTACATGTCGCAGTTTTCCGTCTGAGTGTGCACGTTTGAGGCGCGGGTGCACGTAGCGAAGGGTTTGGAGAGCAACGCAGCCCACGCGCAGTCCCGGTGGAACCACGCCACAAATGGCAACGTGAAGGTGGCCATGCCTGGTTTGTTCGACAAGCCCCCCCCCATTGCAGGATGTTGGGAGCATCGCAAGAGGATCCGCGAAAGCACGCTCAGCGCGCGTTAGTGCACAGGGCCTCGACGGGGCGCCTGGAGGAGCTGCTGCGCCTGGGGGGACCCATCCGAGAGGCTTACGCCATGCCGCCGAAGCCCAGAGGAGAATGTACGTGCACAGGCAAGGCCGCGAGGGGCCTCCCAGGATTACGCGGGGTCGTTCCAGGCGAGTCTTCGACGCGATTCAGTGCGCCTTGGCGGTTTCGCGGGCAGTCGCGGGCGGTTTTGGGGTGTTCTTTCTGGGGGGTGAACGCGAAGTGTCAGTTTGATTCGCTCCTGGTGGGCTTGTTTCGGGGGATCGGGCGTCGAGTTCGCCATCCTCTCCGCCGCCACCGTGGGCCTCGATAGAGGGCGATAGAGGCGGAAAAGACCCGAATGCGCGTTTTGTCGCCCCTGGCAAGCGGGCGTCGGCGGATCGTCGACAATGTTTCGCGGCGCATGCTGCTGTTTTTCGACGATGGATATCGCAAGTGTCCTCCCCCTCGTGTTTGCCTCGCGTCGTTCCCGCCCAGGGTCGCTCAGCCAACGCTGTCTGGCCACGCTTGTTGTTTGGCGCCCGCCCGAGGCGATGACGAAGAGCACCATCCGTTGGCGCGTTGCGAGCGGCGCGGCGACTTCGTCGGCGCGAAAGCCCGCAGTCGCGACTCGGGCGCTTCCCGCGATTGGCGGGTCGAAAGGCGCCGCTGGCCCTGCGAGGGCCACGATGACGACGTCGCACCCCGCGAGTGACGCGAAGGCGGCGCGTTGACAGAGTCTTTCGCGAAATCCCGCGCGAAGGGCCCGCGGGGCCCGCTGAGGCTTGAACGCGGTGTCTGTTCAGTTCGGGAAAGTCGAAAGACGCGGAATGCGTCTCACATTTTGCAAAAGCGCAGTGCTGTCGGCAGCGAGCGAAAGGATACCTCGTGGCCGCGGCCGCATGTCTGGCAAAATCTGGCCACGGGACGGATTCTCCGCGAACGCTCGGCCAGATACGTACTTGGGAACGGGTGCGGAAAAACGTTTTGTAGAATACCGCCGTAGGTCGCGTTTTTCGAGCCGCGCGCCCGAGTGCTGGGCAAGAGCACGTTCGAGTGCGCGAAACGCTCTTCAGGGCTAATGTGTAGCAGTCGCAGCTGAGGAAGCATGTGTAATGAAGGTGTGCCAGCGAGGTCCCTAGAGGCTACACGTGCCAGTGGCAGTCTTCGGAATAGTGGCAGTAGTGGCAGTCGTCGTTGGAATGGAAAAGGTAGCAAAATAACGAGCCGGACGACGGCGGCGACGTCGACGACGGCGTGGGGGAGGAGGGGGACGACGAGGAGGAGGAGAAGGATAAGTATTCAGGGCAGGATTGGACCGCGACGACAAATGGGGGGGCGATAATTGTGGGGGCAGCGGCTTCCGGAAACGAGCCTTGTAGGGCCCCCGGAGGGACCCTTCAGGGTCTGGAAGGGCGCCTTGGGGGCCCGAAAATGCCACATTTCCCCCCCAGCTTACGCTCCGCATCAATTCGCGCTCAAGAGGAGGGGGCGGGGCTGGGACGAATGGGAGGAGGAGGGCATCACCTCTGTTCGCGGTCCGGAGGGGACACATGCCACGCGCACGGACGATGGGCCCAGGATCCGATGAGGACGAGCTTGACCAGGATCGGCCGTGTGGTCAGCTGGCCCGAGGATGGGGACGGCCGAGATGGATACGGAAAACATGGGTACAAAAACCGACAGTTTTTCCGCTTCCCCTGTTCTCCCCCTTTTCTCCTTCTCGTCATCCGCATCCTCTTCCTTCCCCAAGGTCTGCCAGTTATGCCAGGAAGAAAGACGCTCGTTTCACAGATGCTATGCGTGGCCTGGTCATGAGCAGTTTCGGAGAGACTGCATGCCAAGGGAGATGTCCAGGTCTGTTGCCAGAATCAAGGATAGCCCTCCAGCTTGGAAGGAAAGGTTTGCGCGAGGTTTGTTTCGTGAGCCCGGCCAGCGTGTGTTTCGACCACCTTTCGATCCGAGCTTGAGGCGCTGGGTCTCGGGAGCCTTCCAGCTGCCCTACCTTCTGGAAGAAGGGTCTGCTTTCACGGATGGTTCGGGGTTGGATCAACATCACCCGGCCTTGCGTGTAGCGGGTTGGAGTGTTTTAGTCTACGATAGGGAGAGGCGCTATGTCGGCGCCACGTTCGGAGCTGTGCCACCTGAGTTCCGGATTGCGGGCACGGCCCGAGATGGAGAATATTCTGCGATGCTCATGTGTTCCCAGAGCCTTCTAGGTTTGTTTTCTGTCAGGGTCGATTGTAAAGGTACACTAAGTTGCTGTCAATCGCCCCGCATGTCCACGTCTCCATGCAACCCGCGGGCCCACCTGTGGGGCAGGTGCATTTGCGAGAGTATTGTTGTGTTCGGTCTTCTCGAGCACGTCAAGACCCACACGTCGGCCTCTGCTGGTGAGCGTGATCTGATCTCGGCGTTCGACAGACGGCAACGATGCTGCAGATAGTTTCGCGGAGAAAGGAGCGGCCCTTGCGAGAGCCGCCACGGCAGATGTTGAATTTGTCGAACGGTGCCATTTGATTGCTCGGTTTGCGCCAAAGTTTTCGGCCCAGTTGTCGGCCTCGATGGCCACGGCGGGCACCCGAGACAATGTGGGAGTTGACTACTTCAAGAAAATCGACTTGGGGTTTGTCGACTTCCAAGGTGCTGCGGTTCCAGATGTTCCTGAGGCGGAGTCCCACGTTATGGTCTTCCCTCCTCCCGAGCCTCTTGCTGATGCTCCTGCTGGGGATCCTCCAGGGCCCGCTTCAGAAGACCCCGAATGGTTTCGGGACAAAGGTGTCCAGCCCTGGCGAGTGAACGGCCACTGTATTGTTCAGAGCTCGGTGCCAGATGACGCTCCAATAATAGATCGCCCGTCCGGCTGGCAGTGCGCGACCACCCCCATGCAGCGAGGTCTCACTGGGCCTTGCAGGGGGCTCACGGACATCTCGGGTGGTCGGCGTACACCGTCAGGAAGAGGCTGCGGGAAAAAAGGTTTTCACATTGTGGCCCACCCTCAGGTGGCGCTCGGGCCTTCTGAGGCCCCGTCGGCGGAGACCAGGGGCCGTTTCTCCAGGCACGTTGGGGAGGCCCCTGTCGGGGTGGCGTCGGCGCCACGAGCGCCGAGGGTCGCCACGTTCTCGAAGCAAGCGGTGGCGCCTCGCCTTGGCATCAATTCCGTGCTGCTCGCTTTTGGCTTCAGCCCCCGGGAGGAGGCTGAGGTGCTTGGTCGACAGGTGATCCTGGACCGAGCTTTGGCCCAGGCCAGGGAGGCGGGTGCCGCGGACTCTGAGGCCGAAGGGTAAGTTTCTGGGGGGTGGGGGGGGCCCTGTCGGCTGGGCCCGTCCGAGGTGGGTCACAGCATCGGGCTGGAACAAAAAGTTTTCGTCTGATGGGCGCCCCCACCGCACTTTTCCTCTCTCTCTCTCTCTCCCCCTTGATTTTCCCTCTATGGGCGGTGACCATCCTCCTCCTCCTCCTCCTCTTCCTCTTCCTCCTCTTCCTCCCCCTCCTCCTTCTCGTCCTCATCCTCCTCCGGGGTCATCGTAGTCAAAGGGTTTTGTGCACGGAGTCAGAGACCACTCTGCACGTCGCGACCGCAGGGGCAGCCCGTGTCCATGTCCATGTCCATGTCCATTCCTTCTTCCTCCTCCTCCTCCTCCTCCTCCTCCTCCTCCTCCTCGTGCTCCCCGTCGTCCTCCTCCGCCCCCTCCTCCTCCTCCTCCTCCTCCTCCTCCTCCTCCTCCTCCTCCTCCTCCTCCTCCTCCTCCTCCTCCTCCTCCCCTCCTCCTCCTCCTCCTCCTCCTCCTCCTCCTCCTCCTCCTCCTCCTCCTCCTCCTAACCCTCCTAACCCTCCTAACCCTCCTCCTGTTCCTCCTCCTCCTCCTCCTCCTCCTCCCTGTCCTCCTCGTTCTCCTCCTCTTCCTCCTCCTCGTCCTCCTCGTCCTCCTCAGCATCATCATTTCATCCTCATCCTCATCTTCATAATCATCCTCCTTCTGCTGGTTTTGAACAGGACTCGCTGTCGGTGTCGCCGCGGGCTGTGTCCATTTGAGACAGAGGCCCGCCTGCCCGGCAGCGGCCGATGCTTGCTCAGGGCAACATTTCCTGTCGGGAAATGTACACATCTTTCCCGTACTTATTTGGGGTGTCAAAATAGGTAGGGTCGTGCGCGCGGCCAGATGAGTCGATGAAGACATAATTGCGCAAACATCAGCAGGCGGAGATCCGCGCGAAGTTCCCAGATCGGCGCTGGACCCCTCCCCGTCGCGCGGGGGGCGCCAGGGGCGTCGCTGAAGGCGCCGCGCGGCGGGGTTCAACGACGATCCGAGGAAGCCGCGCGCACCTCCGAAAGCTTATGCTTGCGCTGTGTTTTATACTGGACTGGCGCCCCTCGAAACGTGGGGCCTGCGGGCAGGAGGGCGCCTGCCGCCTCCCTGCCCAGCCCCTGCCGAGGCGGCTCCACGCGGAAGGTGACGGCCTCCCCGCTCTACGCCGGCGAGAGGAGTGGGCGCGTGGGTCCCCAGTCGGGAGCCTTGAGACGGGGGTCAGTGCAAACGGGGGTCAGCCAGAGCGCCCGATCTTGCAGGATCCTGCAGCGCCAGGGTCGCATTGACCCGGGTTTGGGTGCAGGAGTTCGTAGGATTTTGCAGGAGTTTGCAAGGCCTGACTGACCCCCGGGTCTGGATTGACCCGGGTCAGAAGGTCCCCGACCCAAGCCGCTCAGATTCGGGTCGGATGACAGGGGGGGGGGGAGAGGGAAAGGTGGGCCCAGACCTCCCCGCTGTATCTCAAACCAACAAGGAGCAGGACGGCTCCTTGTATGTTTCTGCGTTTGGGGGCTCTTTGTTGGGCCCTTGAGCCTTCAAGAGATGAGTCGGGAAACGGGGCCCGGGGAAGTCGTCAAAACCTTTTGGAACCCACGTTGTCACAAAGATGGCGACGTCGGAGGCGTGGCGGGCACGAAGCGCTGCCTGCCGTTGGTGTTGGCCCCGCCGCCGAGCGCATTTCTCTTCGCGTGGCACTCGAGGCGCCAGGGAAGCCGGTGTCGTAAGCCCGACCCTCGTTTCCCAGGAGGGAACAAAAATCACACAGACGCAATGAATCGTCGATTCCCCAGAAAATAGGGGAACATATGGGAAGTGGGGGGGAAGACCAAAACCCAGAAACTATGCGAACATATTGGGAATCCTATTACTTTGTGTGTGTGTCCCAGGGCCGCTTCAGTTTCGCCCGGCCCGATACACGTGCTTTGGGGATCGCCCCGCATCGCCGATGCATCGGCGATGCGGCTCGACGTCGTGCCCAGTTTGTCTCCGTCCCAGCGGCGCCCATGCGCCGCCGATGGATCGGCGATGCGGTGCGATCTGCCGACCCCGTGTGCTTCGGTCCCCTTTTTGGAGGCTTCCAGGGTCCGCGACCCTTGGCAAGTCTTGCCCCCGGGGGTCAGATGGACGGTGGGGTATCAGGAGGGAAAGAAACACACATAATATTTTTATGTGTGTGTGTGTATTTATTTGTGTGTCCTGGGGCCCCTTCAGGGTATTCAGGCGGGAGGGGAGCAGCATGCCGATACCGACGCCCTTCCTTCGCTCCCGCATGCGAGGATTAGTGTGGGGCGCTTGTCGCCGCAGGTGGATTCGCTCCGGGATACTGATCGGAGTGCGCCCTGGGAGAGGTCGAGGGGCAGCAGCATCGATTTGATTATGTTCCCCCATCGGCTGCATGCATCCTTGACCACCCTCTGGTGCTTTCCAAGACCTGCCCCGCAGAGGCAAGATGCACGTGCTGCTGCCCAACGGGGCCCCGGAGCGGCGCGTCGCGCGCGGGCCCTGCGCGCACGCGCGCGCGCTTCCCGAGTCCACGCGGCCCCGCCTGGCGCCGCGATCCCCCGGTCGCCCCCAGGGGCGCGAAGATTCGGGATGGGAGGAAACGCACAGACCCCATGAGTCGTCGATCTCTCAGAAAGTATGGGAAGGCATAAGGAGTGGGGGGAAAAGACGAAACCCAAGGAAATGAACCAGACCAGAGTGGGAATTTGGGGACTCGTCTGTGTGTATTTTTTTGTGCGTCCCTTGGGCCCCTTCAGAGAGAACCGCGCGCTCGCTCCTCCTCGCTCCTCCTCCTCCTCCTCCTCCTCCTCCTCCTCCTCCTCCTCCTCCTCCTCCTCCTCCTCCTCCTCCTCCTCCTCCGCGCTCATCCTCGCTCCTCCTCGCTCCTCCTCCTCCTCGCGCCTCCTCCTCCTCCTCCTCGCTCCTCCTCGCTCCTCCTCGCGCCTCCTCCTCCTCCTCCTCCTCGCTCTTCCTCCTCGCGCTCCTCCTCCTCGCTCCTCCTCGCTCCTCCTCCTCGCTCCTCCTGCCCTCCTCCTCCTCCTCCTCCTCCTCCTCCTCCTCCTCCTCCTCCTCCTCACTCCTCCTCGCTCCTCCTCCTCCTCGCGCCTCCTCCTCCTCGCTCCTCCTCCTCCTCCTCCTCCTCCTCCTCCTCCTCCTCCTCCTCCTCCTCCTCCTCCTCCTCCTCCTCCTCCTCCTCCTCCCCCTCCCCCTCCCCCTCCCCTCCCCCTCCTCTCGCTCCTCCTCCTCCCCCTCCTCCCTCCTCCCCTTCCCCCTCCCCCTCCCCCTCGCGCGTGCGCGGCCGCCTCCGCTCCGCGTGGCCGCCGGATCGGGTCACCCAGAGCTGCCCGCGCCGGCCAATGCAAGCAGCGCCGCCACGCAAGCGCTGCACCTGCAAGGTTGCACGCGCGCTGTGGAGCACCCGCATCGCGCCGGGTGCTCTCGCACGGATGTGGGCGACCCCGTCCTACACGTGCGCCCGACGTGCACCTGCATCGCTGCGCCTGCCGACGCTGGAACATGTCTCCAAGAGAAGGGAAAGGTACAGATACCGCCCTTCCCTCGTCGCCGCGGCTGGACTCACCTCGACATTCTTGTCGGAACGCATCCCCCAGAGAGGCCCTGGGAGCAGCCAGCGGTGTCGGTACCGTTTGATTCCCCCAGTCTTGGGCATCCCGCTCTCCCAGAGCACCCGAGGCGGCTCCTATTTTTCGAAGACCCAAAGCGCCATAAACATAAACTTTTGGCGCTCCGCGTAGATTTCTTGGATCCCCCCCTCCCCCCGCGCCTCTGGCGCCGCCCCTGGCGCGCTCCGCAAGCCAGGGGAAGGGGGCCCAGCGCGGATCCAAGAAACCCGCGCGGAGCGCCAAAAGTTTCTGAGTGTGGCGTGTTTCTCCTAGAGTGCAGTTTTTTATACATGCTCCGCGTGCGGACCATTATTAAAAGTAAAGGGCTGATTCATAAATGCAAGGATGAGTCTATGCAATAATTGATTCATACATTAATCATGTATTAAAATTCCCATATTTTTAAAAATCCAATGTATTAAAAACTGCCCTGTCATTTCGGAAGTGCTCGCGGGTTCCCGCAGGCCTTCCACCGTCGGGGTGCTTCCAAGCAGCCGCTCCTCGCCGGGAGCGCCCCGGGGATGCGGAGATCGCCCAGCGTCGGCCAGAGACGTGGCCCGCGATCCAAGCGCCCGGCAGCGCATCACAGAGGGGTGGGCGTGGCGCGCGGGGGGGCGCCCCCTGTCGGGGACCAAGATCTCGAGCCAAAATGGCTACGGATGAGAAGGAGGAGGAGGAGGGAGGAGGAGGAGGAGGAGGAGGAGGAGGAGGAGGAGGGAGGAGGAGGAGGAGGAGGGAGAGGAGGAGGAAGAGGGAGGAAGAGGAGGAGGAGGGGGATGGGGGGATCGGCACAGGGGGGGGACGCATCGACCCCCCGTCGCCCATGGATCTGGACGCCCGAGATGGGTACGGAAAGAACGGGTACGATGCCCAACAGCAGTTCCTGCTCATTTTGAACAGGACTCGCTGTCCGCGCCGCCGCGGCCTGTGTGCATTTGAGACAGGAGGCCGACCGCCCAACAGCGGCCGCTGTTGGTCTGGGGCGACATTTGCTGTTGGGCATTGTACCCATTTTTTCGGTACCCATTTCGGGCGTCCAAAATGGATCGCCGGTAGGGGTCTGATAGTTAGCCCCGGGCTGCCCAGGAACCTGGGGGTCTGCGATTGGAGGCCGAATTATCGCCGACCCATCGGCGACGTGTCGCCGATTCCGGGGCGAGGTTTCCCCCCCGGGGCCCCGTCCCCCCGGTCGTTGCCCCTCCTGCATCCTGAGAGGCCGGGAGGGTTGCTTATAGGTGGCAGGGGCCGTCCCAGAAGTGCCCCCGGGGTGTCCAAGAAGTGTTCTTCGCACGGTGCCATTTTTGATACATGATCCGCGTGCGGATCATGTATTAAAAATGCAGGGAATGAGTATTAAAAACAAGGATGAGTTCATGCATACATTTGTTCATGAATGCATCATGCATTAAACATTTTATATTTTTAAACTAATATATTCATATATATATATAAACAAATAAATAAATATCTTAAAAACTGCCCTGTACCTGGGAGACTTTCTAAGAAGGCCTCTGGTTGCTGAGCAGCCTCCCCCGCTTGCTGGGAGAGGCCGCCCTCCTCGCTTGCCAGGCATCGGGCTGGGCACGGAAGGGGGGGGGATGCCGTGGCCAGGGCAAGGAGCTCTGAGAGGTTTTTCTTTCCACACAGCCCTTGACGACCCCTCGCCCGCGCAGATGGATGCCTCGGGCCACGTGCGCGCACCACCCCCCTTCCCGGCCCCCCCCCCCTTGGGCGTTCTCCCGAGCGTGGGAATCGCTCCACTCCCCAGAGCTGGCACACACACACACACAGCGCCCAATGCATCGACAGCTGCCAAGGAGGGGTCTTGGGCACACCTCTTTCGGGCCGGGCGAAAGGGGGGGATGGGGAAAGGGGGGGTCCGAAATTTGCTGCACGCAGCTGGTTTCGGCCTCACCGAGGGGCCCATATATTCCTCGATCCATAGCCGCCTCCGGCGCCGGGAAAATCAGCTACGTGAGCCGATTCTCAAACCCCTCCTGTGCTATCGCCCGACCCGACTCTGGTGCCCTCGTCACGAGCCGCGGGGAGTGCAGGGTCCTGGTCCTGCGGATCAAGCCGAGCGACGAGCGCAAGGGCGGCTTCGCCATCTTCGAGCGGGAGGACCCCGGCTTGCGCAGGCCTCGTCTGAGCGGGGCCTGGGGCCCTCCTCCTCCTCCTCCTCCTCCTCCTCCTCCTCCTCCACCTCCTCCTCCTCCTCCTCCTCCTCCCTCTTCTCCTCCTCCTCCTCCTCCTCCTCCTCCTCCTCCTCCTCCTCCTCCTCCTTTCCTCCTCCTCCTCCCTCCTTCTCCTCCTCCTCCTCCTCCTCCTCCTCCTCCTCCTCCTCCCTCCTCCTCCTCCTCCTCCTCCTCCTCCTCCTCCTCCTCCTCCTCCTCCTCCTCCTCCTGGGTGGGGTTGGGTGATTGGCGAC
>CAUYUJ010014656.1:115000-165000 GCA_963575745.1 Prorocentrum cordatum | reverse complement strand
GCCGTGCACCGTCAGTGAGGGAGCGCCGTGCCAGGCCCATCTCGATCAGGCTGATGTCGATTCCGACGAGCCCAGCTCGATTCGATTCCCTGGATCGGGCGGCGAGATTGCGGGGGAGGTGAGGAGGGGCGGGCCTCATCAGAATAGGGGGCCACATGCGAACCCTACCCCTGCCCCCCACGATTTCTGAGGGGGAGGGTTCGCATGTGGCTCCCTACAGAAGGCTCGGAAGGCCTCCAGCCTTCAGAAAAGTGTCTTGAGCCTCCCCCGAAGACAGGAAGTTCTCGGAAGGCAGGAGGGCTTTGAGATGTCCCGCCGCCTTCCGAACGGGCATGCTCCTTCCCACTTCCCCCCAACAACGCCGTCGACCCACTAGATCTCCGAGGATGTGCTTTGTTCAGTCTAGGCGTTCTCCCTCGATTTCGGCTCCTTGGGCCCAGCTTCGGGCTGGGAGCTGCCAATTGGGGAGCCGTGGGCTCTTTCGTGAGCTCCTGGGAGGTCAAGCGGAGGGCGGTGTTGCGCATATCCCAGCCATTACTTCCATCCTCGGGCGTTGCCTACTGCGCAACGTCTGGCACTGTCGTGAGCTCCGAGGAGGTTGAGCGGAGTGACGTTCTAATTAAGCAGAAGAAAATCTCACTCCTCTCTCGGTGCGTTTCCAACTGCGCAACACTCGGCACTGGCGTGAGCTCCTGGGAGGTTAAGGGGAGTGACGTGCTACGCAGATGAAAATGCTACTCCTCTCTCGGCGCGCTGCCAAAAGCGCAGCTGCTGTTGGCACTTTGGGATCGGGCTTCTGGGAGTTCCAGCGGGGTTCGCTCCCACAGTGGCCCAGAATAGTATCCCCTTCTCTGGGCGCTGCCAAACGCGTAATACTTGGCACTCTTCGTGAGCTCCTGGCAGGATCAGCGGAGCTGCGTCTTGTAAGACGCAGTTCCACCCCAGTAACGGTGGCACCGAACGGGCTTCAGTTGCAGGCGTAAGACCTTACGCCTGCTATTGAAGTCCCGTAGGTGCCACCGTTCTTTGGGCGCGCAGTGCACAGGTTCCTGGTTTGGCTCGCAGGAGGAGCATCGCACCAGCTCAAATGGTCCATCGTCTGGGGCAGGGCCGCTGATATCGCCACTGTTTGAAGATGGGTTGGGTGCATCTCGGGGTGAGTCCTTCGCACACGTCGACCTGTGCCTGAGGAGGAGGAGGAGGAGGAGGCATAGGAGAACAAATGAGGATAAGGAGGCGGACGAGGAGGAGGACGGCGGTGACGACGACAGCGAAGACGACGAGGAGTTGGTTGTGGTACGGTACGTGTTGCTTTCGCCCCAGGTCTTGACCCTGGAGGATTCCAAACGGGGCCACAAACGTGCGATCACCTCGCGAAAGCGCCCGAAAGCTTCCCTCCTAGATCCTCGAGGGCCAGGGGCCAAATCGAGCAGGAGGAACTGTGCCTCGCTGGGGTCTGTCAGAAGCCCTTCCGGAGGCTTAGATGGCTTCCAGGATTTTGTAGTCCAGGAGGCCTCCAGGGGCTCCAAAATGGCACACAGCGTTCGCTACACCTTGGGCCAGGAACGTGGCACCCGACCATCTTCCTCTCCTCTCTCTCCTCTCCATCCTGAATGCTCATCATCTCCTTCGCGCCCTGCTCCTACTCCCCATCCTCCATCCTCATCCCTCATCCCCATTCTCCATCGTCATCCTCCTCCTCCCCCTCCTCCTCAACATCTTACTCCTCCTCCTTCTCCTCCTCCTCCTCCTCCTCCTCCTCCTCCTCCTCATAGGAATCTGGGTATGCGGCATACTACACTCGCAGGGGATTTTGCAAGTCGTTCCCCACAGCTCCTTTGCGGGCGTTTCGACGTTGGCCCCCTTTATGCGAATGTCCTGTCCTGTCATCCTCCTCCTATCTCTCTACTCCTCCTCCTCCTCCTCCTCCTCCTCCTCCTCCTCCTCCTCCTCCTCCTGCGGAGTGGTTGGCTTCCCTGCTGATCGCTCCGCCCTCACCTTGTCTTCAGCGATGTGCCAGTCACTGACACGCGCTTCCTGCTGGCTCGCTCCCTCCTCCTCCTCCTCCTCCTCCTCCTCCTCCTCCTCCTCCTCCTCTCCTCCTCCTCCTCCTCCTCCCCCTCCTCCTCCTCCTCTCCTCCCCTCCTCCCCTTCTCCTCTCCTCCTCCTCCTCCTCCTCCTCCTCCTCCTCCTCCTCCTCCCTCCTATCTCCGTTCTCCTCCTCCTCCTCTTCCCTCCTATATCCCTTCTCCTCCTCGTCCTCCTCCTCCTCCTCGTCCTCCTCCTCCTCCTCCTCCTCCTCGTCCTCTTCCTCCTCCTCCTCCTCCTCCCCCTCCTATCTCCCTCCTCCTCCGCTTCTGCTCCGACGTGGCCGGGCTGCTGCTCCCGGCGGGACCCCCACCCTCGCAAGAGTCAGGGGCGGGGAGGTCGTCCTGAGCCCAGACCCTCTCGAGTCGTGCAACAGTCGCTGCGGGAGAGTGCCGCAGAGGCTCGCGTTGTGTCGACCGGCGGCGACCCCAACGCGGGCGTTGAAGGTTTAACGCCGCCCGTGGCCCCGAATCGGCCAGTATGGAATTATCTGGCGATCGAGAAGCCGCCGATCGTTCAGGGCTGGACGATCCCCGCGGTGTCAGAAACCTAACGACACGAACCTGCCGTGGGCCTCTTAGATGGGGGCGGAGTCGATCGGGTCGGAGGGTCGCGCCGCATCGCCGATGCACCGGCGCTTCGGTGTGGCGACTGATTTTCTCCACGCCGACCATTCCTGTGTATCGCCGACGCCGCTGGTGCATCGCCGCAAAAAAACGGCACGGCCTCGACGGCGCGGCGGGGCCGCGAGAGGCCCAGGCGCTTCGTGATGGGGGAGGCCCGGAGCTCCGAGGTTGATTGCACAGAATCGCAACACCGCGAAAAATCACCACTGGAGCCCTGGACCTCGATATCTGTTCATGGGAGCTGTGGGCGGCGACACTGAAATCAGCATTTCCTGCATTTGGACCGCGTAGGAACCGCATTTGGCCCATCCTCCTGCTCCTCCTCTCTCCTCCTGCTCCCTCTCCTTATCCTCGCTCTTCTGGTCCCGCTCCAAATCTGGTCCAAATTTGTTCCAATTCCGGTCCAAATCAGGTCCAAGTCGGACAGCGCCGGGGGCCACGCAGGCTCCCATGGAACGAACACCAAACTGGACCCCAAGTTTCTGCGTCCTCGGACCGGATCGAGCTGTGAGGATATCCCGGGGCCCGAAGCCGGGCGACCAAGCCCGGCGTGAAAGGCTTGCCACACCAGGATCTCGTGGGGGGGGGGCGGTGCGCCCAGACGAAGACGAGGCCAGGACGAGAATACGAGTAAGTCGGGCCTGTCCCCCTGCAGGGGGATTTCGACGAAAAATAAAAGATATCCTTAAAAACGACCCCAAAAGGCTAAAACATACTCAACCCCAAAAGGCAAACAAATACTCAAAAAATAGTCCCCAGACTATTTTTGGGGATTATTGTTTGACTATTTCTGGTGTTTTTTATCTTTCGTAGGACATCCCCATGTAGGGGGACACGCCCGACTTAAGACTAAGATCGGGGATCTCTGAGATCCGCGGCTCTGGAGGATGCATCGGGCGCCGCGGCCTTCTCGGAGTGCTCCGGCACGCTCTGCGAGCGTTCTGGAACGCTCTGGGCCAGATCTATCCTCGTCCCAGCCCCGTCCGACAGGGGGGGGCCCAGACATCTGGTTGCTCCGATTCTTTTCGATGCGTCGGCACCGGAGGTCTGGCCCACTTCCCTACAGTCGGGGGTGGACAGAACCCCAACAGTGACACGTCGATTAGTGAATTGTCCGTTTTCGGTTCCCGAGAGGGCGCCGTGGCCGTCATTTTCCAGGCTTGCGCCCGCCAGGTTTGGGCCTCAGGTCATTTTCACTAAACCACGTTTTACTAAAGGGGGGTCTGTCCATCCCCGATATAGGGCCAGCTTGTCGTCCCGAGGCGCTTTTGGGCGGTCCCGAGGCTCCGCGAGGGCCCGCGGAAGCCGAGAACGGCCCCCCAAAGCCGCCGCTCCAATGTGTTCGGAGCGTCGGATCTCTGGGCGGGAGTCCCCCCCGTCTCGGCTACGCGTACAATCGAAGCCGACGGTAGAGATGGGTCATTTTCCCAAGGGTACCCATACATCTGTGCATCTTCGGTCCACCCTTGACTACTGTGGATGGCGCCGCGCACGAAGAAACTTCGACAGTGGCGGCCAAGGGGCTTGCATCCTTGTCGTTAGAAAGTCCAGGGTTCGCTAGGGACTGGTTTCCTGTCGTAACAGCCGAAACCCTCTCGAAAATCTCCGAAAACCATCCGGGGAGATTTCCAAGAGGCTTTGCAGAGGGTTTTGGGAAGGGTTTTGTCGCTGTGGGCGGGACGCCAGTCCCTAGCGATCCCTGGGCTTTCTGACCCTATCGTGCACCCAAGCTGTCAGTTTTAGCCGTGTGGGGGGGCACCACATCTGCCACACCGCAGCCGGCTTTGGCTCCGCCGCCAGGCGCTCTCCTCGATGGATACGCTGCGCTCCTCGGCGCCAGGGGCGCCGGGGAGATCAGTTCAACGTCGTGATCGGGGCTCAAGACCCTGACCTTCCAGGAGGGCTGAAAAATAGCACCAGGGCCTCGGCATCTAAGTTCCCGTCGAGGTTCTAGGCAGTCCAGATAGGTCTATAGTTCTGGAGGGCTGCTTCCTAGCACTCCGGAAGGTCAGGGGAAGAGGGGGGGAGGAAGGGGGGTGCGGGGGCAAATGCCATGCAAGGAAATTTACCTGAGCCTGGATTGAGGCGCCCTCCTGTCAGGGAGGGGCGCGAGCCCCCCTCAGCCCGGGCTCCGCGCGGCAGGACGTGGCGGTGCTGCCGCAGCTGCGGCGGGCGCCGGCGCGGTGAGCGCCAGGCCGCCCCCCCCCCTTAGGGACAACGGCGGGGGGATTCTCTGGATGGGGTATTTACCAGGGGGTGGCGGGTGATGGACCGTCCGACGGATCGTGCCCATCCCCCTCTCCCCCAAGTCATCCTCCTCCACCCCTTCCGCCTCCTCTTCCTCCGACCCCCCCTCCAGCCGTTCCGACAGCACGTGCCCTTCCCCCCCCCCCGCGGATCCAAGGGGGGGGAGGCGAGTATTGCCCCATCCAGAGACGGCTCATGCCCTGACCTTCAGGAGGGCTAAAAAATAACACCAGGACCTCGATATCTTAATTAGGCTCGAGGCTTTAGACGACCCAGATAGGTCTATAGGTCTGGAGGGCTATTTTTTAGCACTCTGGAAGGTCAGGGTGGGTGGGGGGGCATCGACCCCCAGTCGCCCATTGATCGCCGATCGGGAACGGCCCCGCAGCCCACCCCGCCCAGGGAGCGCGCGGATTCGCTGTGGTGTGGGCCCCTCGCCACCAGCGCAGCGTGCCGCGCTGGAGGCCCGCGTAAGCCTCCTCCGCGTGCGGTCGCTATGCCATCTCGCGCAGGGCCCGCTGTCGATCGTCGCCCAGGTCGAGGTCCTCCCCCCTGAGCCCTGACCCTCCAGGAGGGCTGAAAAATAGCACCAGGGCCTCGGCATCTACATTCCCGTCGAGGTTCTAGGCAGTCCAGATAGGTCTAGAGGTCTGGAGGGCTATTCTTCAGCACTCCGGAAGGTCAGGGAGCTGCCCCCCCCTTGTCGTTGCCCCACCCCGGTGCGCGGGGCCCGGGCAGGTCCAGGCCCGCGACGGGGAGGAGACGGCAAAAAGAAAAAAGTCGGGCGGGCGGGCGGCACCCAGGGGCGCAAGCAGCGACGGGGGGAGCGCGGAGGGAAAAAGGGAGCAGCCCAGGGGAGGGGGGGGCACCAAAAGCAGAAAGAATCGCGTGAAAGCAGGACCTCTCGCAGGGGCGCCCGCGAGTGCGCGAAGTAACTGGCGCTTCGCGGTTCGGGTCCGATTCTTTCTCGTCCATCTCTTCTCCCCTGGGGGGCGGAGCGAGAGTGCGGAGTTATTCGCGCTTCGCGCAGCGCGGAGCGCGAAGTTTGGCGCCCTTGATAAACATAACCTTTCCGAGCTCCGCGCGGATTTCCTGCATCGGCGCTGGGGCCCCCCTGACGGCGCCTCCAGCGCCGCCCCTTGCGCGCTCGGCGCGCCAGGGGGCGGATCCGAGAAATGCGAGCGGATCTGCGACAGTGTACGTTGGTGCAGTTTTTCTTTCCTCTAGGATCGCACGAAAGTGGCTCTTTGGGGGGGGGGGGCAGGATTTGCCCTCACGGGCTGGCCCGTAATGCCTCGTCTGGGCTCCACCCGCTGCGCCACCGGGGGCACATTTGGGATAGGCAGAGTCCCAGGGGGCCACCGAAGGCCCCCCGCAGGCCCAGGCCCAGCGCTCACGACGAAGCACATCATGAACATCATCATGGGAGGAGGAGGAGGAGGAGGAGGAGGAGGAGGAGGAGGAGGAGGAGGAGGAGGAGGAGGAGAGAGAGGAGGAGGAGGAGGAGGAGGAGGGAGGAGGAGGAGGAGGCGGAGGAGGAGGAGGACGCGGAGGAGGAGGAGGAGAGGAGGTGGCGGAGGAGGAGGAGGAGGAGGAGGAGGAGGAGGAGGAGGAGGAGGAGCGTGGCTTGCAGGACGGTGCCCCTGAAGGGCCCCCAGGACTGCCACCGCGGGCCCCAATGGTGCCCGGTTCGTCGCCCTTCCCGCCTGTGCGCGGGCCCGCGGCTGGTCCCGGCCCGCTGCGGGAAGGCGCAAATGTTGGAGAGCTCGACCGCTCGGCGTTCCCTGCGGTTCTCGAGTCGCCGACGATGTAGGTTTTTCATTCCATCGCGGCGTCGTCTGTTCTAGATTCTAGGCGTTTCGCGTAACCCCTCGAGGTGCTGCACGACGCCCAGGTGTTCGTCCTGGTGTCGGCGCTCTTCTGAGCGGCAGTGGGGTTCGCCCGCTGCTTGTCCCTTCCGCCGTCTTTCTCTGTTTTTTTCTTTTTGCCCTTATTCGTATGTGCGTTTATTAGGCCGTTGCTACGACGCTTCGTTCTGACGGCGCCCAGCGTCTTCCGGTGCGCTTGCTATCAAAAAAACCCACCAGCCCATCCAAAAACGATTCCCTGGCGAGCTGCCCTGATCAGGGATGTGGAGGAGCACGCAGTGGAATCAAGGGTTGGGGAAGTCGTCATAGAGCCAAGAGGGGGAGGATGGAGGAGGGAAGAGCGAGAAGGAGGAGGAGTCGGCGGAGGAGGGGGGCGGGAGGAGGTGGAGGAGGAGGAGGAGGAGGAGGAGGAAGAGGAGGAGGAGGACGAGGAAAGCGAGCAGAAGGACCAGAAGCCTCATGGAGGCCTCCTGGTGCAGCTTGGGGGTCCCTTGGCGGTCCCGGGGGCCCCTTCGGGCGTCGCGGGTGTCGCTTGGGGGCCTTTTTGGTGCCTCTTGGGGACCGCTTTGGAGCCTTGTGGGGACGTCTTGAGGGCCTCTTGGGGCCGCTTGGGCGCCTGCGATTGCCATTTAGGGGCCCTCTTGGTGCCCTCCTGGGTTGTGCCTTGGAGGCCTTCTTGGGAACACGTTGGGGGATGCCGATCAAAGAGGGGGGGTCCTTGATTAGCCCCGCCCCTCTGGAGCTCCCAGAATCGTCTCTTGGGGCCCTTTCGGAGTGCTCTTGGAGCCATCTTGGGCCTGTCTTGGGGCCTCTTGGGGCCATTTTGAGGTCTCGGAACGCCCTCGGAAACGAAACGGCGACAGGGCTGAAATCATGGGGGCGTCCTGGGGAGGCAGGCCCCCTTGGACCCGTCTTGGAGAGTCATGAGAGTGCTTGGATGATTTCGGAAGCTGTCGTGTACGATCTCGGATGCCATCTTGCTTTCTCCGAGGCCCTCTCGAGAGCATTTCGGACGCTCCAAGGACCCGCGGGGCGCCCGTCCAGGTCCAGGGAGAGGGGGCAGGGGGAGGGGTCACGACACCCTCCCCGCACACGAGCTGCCTCGCTCACTCCCACCCGCCCTCCCAGCACACAAGCAGCACCCGAGCCTCAGCATGCTCAGCGATCGTCTATACAGTCGGCCCTGATTAGTAGGTCGACCCCCCAAAATCAAGAGCACCCTTGTGTCCTGTATCTCGCGACCCATGCCTCCTACATTATTATGGCAACGTGGCCCTTGGAAAGGGTGATTTGTGTCCTCTCGCGCGTCTTGTCCAATCGAGTCCGAGTGTAGATGGGCAGCTACTGGGAACCAATCCAGAGCCCGTGTGCGCAGTGGGGCGAGGTGCGCCACGCGCGCCAGACGTTCCAGGTGCGCTGGGCACTCCTGGGGCCCAAGCGTGCCAGACACGCCTCGCGTGCCAGACCCAAGATTTTGCCCCAAAGTGTGTTTCGTTTTTTTTGTTGACGGGGATGGGGGGGGGGAATTGGTCCTGGTTGGTTGCCGGTCGCTTCGGGGGGGGGGTCGTAATATAAGGAACAATGATACAGTGACAAGTTCCTCCCTGAAGGGGATGGGGGGAGTTGGAAGGGGACACCCGCTAAACCACTCACGCCCTAGAGGGCTGGTGGGATTTCGGCTTCTGGAGCGTGTCATCGGGCCCCTGGACTGTGAAGCGCGGGTCCAGGACGACAAGCACCAATGGGGAAGCAGTCGGGCTTTCTGAGTCCGCGGGTTGCAGAAACATGGCGGCGGATGTCCGGGCCGCACATAGGACGAGGATCGATACGTCCCAGAGCGTTCCGGAACGCTCTCAGAGCGTTCTGGAAAGCTCTTAGATGGCCGCGGCGCCCGAGACATCTTCCAGAGCCGCCATTTTGGAGAGACTCTCGATTTTTATTCCCCCGGATTTGTCCTCGACTTGGCTTCGTCTTAAAACACAACGGCAAATGTCAGGGTGCTCGTCGGTTCGTGCAGGTTTTCCTGCCTCGAGGCGTCGTGGTCGCCGCCGTCGCCGTCCCTCCACGAAGGAAGCCCAAGCCTCCAGCTCCCTGAGGTTCGAAGTTAGAGGTCGTTTGATGTTCTCGTCTGACAAAGACCCTGGGCAAGGTGGGAGGGAGAGGGCAGACGAAAGAAAGGAAGGGCAGGCAGTACAGACAGGAGGAGATGACGGGATAACAGAAAAAAACAGGGAACATCAGAGAGGGAACAGGGGAAGGCGACAGCAGAACAGAAAAAGAAGAGCGCGCGACGACGACGACGACGAACGACGACGACGAGCCAACCCGCGCTGCCGCCCCACAGCTCATGGAGGAGGAGGAAAGAAGTAGGAAGAGGACCAGAAAAACCCAAGGCGCATCAACGATGTTGCAATATACCCTGCCTCCAAGCTCCTTTTTCATAGGTCCCTAAAAAATTATTCTAAATGTGGGACGTGGCCCATTAATTAAGAACCCTCAACCGCGCCAAAACACAATCCCTGGGACTTCAGCGCCGCGGAGCAACTTGACTGTTGCGTCCTGGCAATCCTAAATCGTGACACTTCGAATCATCGTAGCACGTAATTGTTGTGTCCAGACAATCCTAATCAGTGCCAACACAGTTCCTGGGATTTCGACCGCACGAATCCTTGAAAGTGCTGCGGACCTTAAGACGAATGCACGCGGCGCTATGGCGAAAACTACATGTTGAGAGGAGTCGCTCTCCATCCGTGAAGCTGTTTCATTTTTCCACGACTGTGGGCGACGCTAAGACGAAAGTCGCATTTTGAAAACGGCCCGCCCTCCATCGGTGAAACGGCTGCAAACTTCGAGCACAAGTGCGTGCGACGCCAGCGAGCGCCACATCTTGAAAACCACCCGCCATCCATCCATGAAGCTGCCGCAGTGCTTCACAGCGAAAGTGCGCGGCGCTCAATCAAGAGCCACATGTTGAAAACCACGTGCCATCCGTGAAACTGTGGTAATGGTTAAGACGAATGCGCGCGTCGCTGAAGCGAGAGGCACACTTTGCAAATGTCAAGCTTCAGGGTCACAAGCGGTGAGGAAGTCTCGGGCGAAATGACCGGCCCGCCCATGCTGACATGTCCGGGGGCGCGACATGGAGTAGTTGTTTAGAGGCTAGAAGGAAAAGAACGGAGGGGCAAGGGAGAGGGGGAGGACGAGGGGGCGACGGGGAGTGGAGGGAAGGAGGAGGAAAAGGAGGAGGAGGATGAGGAGGATGAGGAGCGAGAACGATAGGGGCGAAGGTGGGGAGAGGGGCGATGGACAAGCCAGGTGTGTTCGCGTCATATCGGATATAAGACCTCTCCTAACCATCCCTTCCATTAAGTTGTTGTTTCTCTGTCCGCCGACTGTTGATAGCAGATCTGGAGCCCCAAAAATGACCCCGTCGCGGTATGCGCAAGCAGCGATGGGGAGCTCTGTACATTAGAGGAGGAGGAGGAGGAGGAGTAGGAGTAGAAGAAGGAGGAGGCGGTGGCGGATGAGCAGGAGGATGAGCAGGATGATGAGAAGGAGGATGAGGAACAGAAGAAGAGGAGGAGGAGAAGGAGGAGGAACCACACCATCAGGATCAGATGTAGGGAGGAGCTGTAAGACCAGGAAAGGCGGAGGAGGGAAAAGGGGGCTGACAGCGACGAGGAGGAAGGACCCCGATCCAGAAATCAGGCCCACGCTGGCTGGGGCGAGAGCGCCATTCTGAACGACGGGGGCAAAGCGTCGATCCTGAAATGAGGCCAACGCCGCACTGGGAGCGGATTGGAAACAGATTACAGATCATTCCAGTCAATTTGTTGATGAGGTGCTGCGAATGCATCACCAATGCGCGGAGAGGGCGGAATATCCTCCGGACAAAAAGAGGGGGGGGGAGAGGGGAGTAGTAATCGCATGAAATGGATGGGGGGGAGGGCGGGGCGGGGAGGAGGAGGAGGAGGAGGAGGAGGAGGAGGAGGAGGAGGAGGACGCGAGGAGGACGCGAGGAAGGACGACGAGGGGAGGGGGAGGTCAAGGGCGGCCTGACGGCCCAGCGTGCCCGGGGGCCCGGCGCGCGGCCTCGCGGCCGCACCGAAGCCTGGCAGGCCGGCCCCCTCCGCGGCGGCCCCCTTCGCCTCGGTAGCCCGGGGCCCTGGGCGGGCGGGGCGCCCCGAGGTCGGTGGGCTCGCCGCGGCGGGGGCGCGTGGCGGAAGGGGGCGCGTCACGGGAGGCCGCGCCCCAGGAGGGGGCGGGGGGTCGCGCGTGGCAGCGCTCGGGCGTGCGCCTTCGAGGGCCTCGGCGAGGGCCGTCGAGGGTCGTCTCGGGGCCATCTCGCGGCACGGTGGGCGCGCGAGGTCCTCGGGGAAAGTGCGCACGGGGCATGGGCGTCCGAGGGACGGCGAGTGGAGGCAGGTAAGGCCGATGGGGGGGGAGGCGGGGCGGGGCGGGGCGCAGGCGGGAGAGGTCAGGGCGTGGCAGGAGACGGAGATGGGGAGGGGGAGTGGGAACAGGAGGAGCAGGAGGAGGAGGAGGAGCAGGAGGAGCAGGAGGAGGAGCAGGAAGAAGAAGAGGAGGGGGAGGAGTTTGAGGAGGAGGAGGAGGAGGAGAAGGAGGAGGAGGAGGAGGAGGAGGCGGAGGCGGAGGCGAAGGAGGAGGAGGAGGCGGAGAAGGAGGAGGAGGCGGAGAAGGAGGAGGAGGAGTAGGAGGAGGAGGAGGAGAAGCCTCGAGGTCGAGTGGTTCGTCAGGGAAGGGGTTAGTCACAGATGGGGTTTAGTCAGGCCGCGCCGGAGTTGAAGTCGCCATGGCGTTCGCGGCTCGGTTGGTTCGGCTACGTCGCAGTCGGTTGGGGTTGTTGTGTCGTTGCCGCGTCGCTGCGCCCTTCTGGGCTGATTGCGGCCTGTCGATGTCGGTCAGTGTTTGGTGTCGTCGCTGTGGGTTCGGTCGGTTGTGCGTTTTGCTGTCTCGCGGTGGACGGCCTTGAGCACGTACGGCACATTCGTGTCGTGTCGTCGCGGCGGCGACCCCACCGCGGGCGTGCAGGGTTGAGCGCCGCGTGTGGCCCGGCGTCAGCTGGTGTCGGGCTGTTTCGCGCGCTCAGGCAGGTGTTTTTGCCGTGCGTTGTTGGAGAGGCTTCTGGTCCTGGGCGTCCGAGGGTCTCGTGCATCCTTGCTGCGCATGCTCACTACAGACTGTGACTGCACCCCACTGTGGGACCTGATGCGGGCCAAGGCGACAGGGCCAGCGAGCTGTACTGACACCACAGTGTCCCGCCTCTCCGTCTCTCTCCCTCCCCCCCGCCTCCTCTATCTCTCTCTCTCTTTCTCTTTCCCTTTTGCCTGCCTACACGGGTCCACATTACTGGGAGCAACTTCGTCGCGGGTTGAGGGCGCGTCTGGAAGCAGTTCGGTTCACGGCCGGGTTGTCCTTGCGTGCGGTGTGATTGCCGCATGCCGCCAGCCGTGTTTTGGGCGGTTGCCGTCCGCGGCTTGCCTACCCCTACAGACTCGCAAGGTTCACAACGCGCGCCGCCTCGAATTTTGGCTCGCTGCAGCGCCCGCGCCAAGTTTCCCAGCTTCGCTGGCCGGGCCCATCAGGCAAGCTTGGACGTTGTCAGATGTATGCGATTGTGCGTTTGTGTGCGCGCATTCTCTGCACGCTCTTGCGCACATGCTCTTGCGTGCACAGGGACATTAATGCACGATTGCATGCTTGCGTGTCATACGTATGCGCATCTAAATGTGGCTGCTCGCGTGTGTTTGTGTATGCGTTGTATGCACGCGCGTGTGTATGGGTGTGTGTTGGCGTGCTTGGCTTCTGCTCTTGTGATTGAGGAGGTTGTGTTTTCTGCGTCGGCCATTACAGTATTCAGTGTTGTTGCTGTGCTCGTGTCCTGTGCGTGCTCGCTCACGCGTGGACGCTTTTGGCGTGACTCCGTTGGGTGCCCGTGGACAGTCGCAGGCGCGGGGTGCTCGTGCAAGCGTGCTTGAGCTGGCGCGCACACAGTGTGTCTTCCTGCATCCACTGGCGCGCCTCCACGGTCGACCGCTGTCAGCGTGGGTGATTCCACGAAGGTATGACGATGGGTGCACATGAAGATCGGGGGAGTTCTGTCCGCCTCTTGCCACGCCTCCGCTTCTTCCTGCCACCTCAGCTCCGTCGCCGGTCACCTCCCGGTCGAACGGGGCCTCCTCATGGTCACGCGGGATCGGTTCGGGGCCCGTCTGGATCGCACCTTGGTCGCCGTCCTTCCTGGCTATCGTTCGTGGTGGTCGTTGGTGTCGCCCCTCTGTTTTTCGAGGCCGGCCTCGTTGGAGGCAGGTCGATCAATGGCCAATCTTCGATGTCGTTCTTGCGACTTGCCCATCCTGTCCGTCCTCTTCCCTCCCTCAGCTCCGCCTCAGGCCAGGAGGCTTGTGCGCCACCGTCCTTCCCGTCCGCGCCTTCAGACCTCTCGCCCTGCCACCGCTCCTGATTCGTCCCGCCCCCCGCAACACAGGGTCCAGCCCGATCCGCTTCGACTCCGATATCCCGGCGATCCGGCGCGGCCCAATGTTTCCAGGGCGTTGCTGTGCATTTCGACGCGGCCGATCCAGTCCGAGTTCGACTTCGTGCCAATGCAATCCGATGCAGCCCGATCCGACGCACGTTCCCATCCGAATCGATTTGCCGAGTCGATGCTGATTGATCTTGGGACCTATGAACACCCCCATGTTCTCTTCTTCCTCTTGACGCCCGCTGCGAAGGCCGTCCCAGAAAGAAACATACAGCTCGCAATGCAGCCGCCGCAGCTTCGCCCGATCTTGCGATGCCGCCCGATCATGCACGATGGCCAGTAGGGCACGTCCAGACCACCGACCAGACTGACCCTACTGCCAGATCGGGATCCAGTGGGGGACCGCTGATGGAACCGATCTGCCTTTCTGACTTTGGCTGCACCCCCATGGCTGGACACGCAGCGCAGCATGATACGAGTGGCGTATTCCAATTGTGTATTGGGCGGTATAGGCGGAGGCATCGCTGGTGCTCACCGCACAGCGGCTACAGGGTCCGGCTTGAATAAGGAACACTTATTTGTCAAAAAGGGGCTCGGTCGTTCCTTTGGTCTGCATGCGTTCCGCTACCGTTTTGGCGGCGAGCCCCCCTGGTGTTCCTTCGGACTTCCTAGATTTACTTTGGGAAAGGGGGCTTCGTTCCTTATTTCTCGTTCCTTACGTCAGGCCAAGAACTATACAAATGAGCATGCGAAATTTACCCATCATGTGGTCGCTAGCTGCGTGCTTTGCCGATGGCCGTGGAAGGCAATCATCTCAGCAGGGCACCGCGTGCAGGGCAGTATGCACCTCGTCCTTGTTGTGGGCATCCGTTTCAAGACAGCGGCAGCTATACGCCTTGCAGAGTATCGTGCATGTGCGCCTCGTGTGAAGCGCTTGTCACGACTGCAGGGCGGACGCATGGGGGTTGTCTGAATCGGGTCCAGCCGCCAAGGGTGGTAGGTGCTGAACGCAGTCGGTCTTCGGCCCGCGACCAGCCACTACGATGGAGCATTCGCCATGAGCCCACCAGCAGAATGCTATCCAGATGCGCCGCTTCGGCGTCGCGCCCCAGGAGTTCGAGGACCCTACTCGAGTGGCTTGCGCCATCCCGCCGACCCCCAGAGCAGACACGACGTCCACGGGTGGGGCTTGTTTCCTCTCTCGGGAACCGTTCGAGGTGCCCATTGTTGTGGTATCTCTTCGGCCTCTCGGTGGCCTCTCGGAGCCTCTCTGGGGGCTTGCTGAGCGCCTGCTGGCGGTCTCGGAAGCCCTCTTGGGGCGGATGGCGCGACATGTCAGTTCCAGCTCCCCTTGTCCTGGGCCCCTCGTCAGGCTTCCCCTTGTTTGGGGCCCTCCTGGGGCCCGTCTTGGGCGGCCCCTGGGCCGTTCTCGAGGACCCCATCCGGCGCTTCCCGTGGTACAGTCAGCTCCCAAGGATCCCCATGCATTTATGATACTCCAGCCTATTTTAGCCTTGATCACCAGAAATAATGCCGAGCACCAAGAAAGTACGGAAACTGGAGGGTTTCACGTGTCGGGCCTTGGGAGGCGATACTCTTTCGACATTGTTTCGATACTTTCCTGAGTGATCGAAATTGTATCTGGGATGCGGGCCTCAACCACGATGGGAGCAACATGACCCTGCATCCTTGCCTCGTCGGTCATCTCCAGTCCATCCTCAACCACTTCCGATGGCCAGCCCCGCTCGGAAAGCTTCGGCATGGCCGTCCGAGGCCCTTCAGCGCCTCCTGAGCGACGCGAAACCACGGAGCCGTCTGCGCGCCAACACTGGCGCACAGGCTGCCCGCGTAAGGCCGCGCGTGGGCGCTCGCGCCTCCACTGTGGCGTGCTGCGCCGGCGGCCCACGCAAGCCACCGCCCTGAGGTCGCTGCGTCATCTCGCGTGAGATCCGTTTCTGATCGTCGCTCGTTTCGGGTATAGCCAGGACCCCGGGTAAGGGGACCCGATTAGTGGTAAGGCCCCGGGGCCCCTCAATTGGCCAGATGAGCCAAAACCAGGTTTGCCGTCACTGCTGTTTTTCGGGTGACGGCAGTTCCGGTTCGCGGAACGGGGCGGGGGGGGGCGCCCCCCGGCACACATCATCACGCCAGGCTCCGCTGAACCCAGTTCTGCCAACGCCCGATCGCTCGTTGCAGCCCGCTGGCCGCAGCGCGGCCCGCCCCCCCGCGCCTCCCCTCGGGGGCCTCCCGAGGCCGGCCTGCGCAGCACGCCCAGTGCTGCTGGCCGCCGCCGCGGCGTGCTGCCTGGGCGGGCCAGGCGCGGGCAGCGCCCGGGTGGTGGGGGGAGGGCCGCCGCGAGGGGGACTTTGGCGTTTCGGCCACGCGCAGAGGGGGGGCACTTTCAGAGGAGAAAAGGGCCTTGGTCTGGACGCCCGAAATGGGCACGGAAAGAATGGGTACAATGCCCAACAGTAGTTCCTGTTCATTCTGAACAGGATTCGCTGTCCACGCCGCCGCGGCTTGTGTCCATTCGAGACAGAAGGCCGCCTGCTCAACAGCGGCCGCTGTTGGATTGGGGCAACATCTGTTGTTGGGCATTGTACCCATTCTTTCCGTACCCATTTCGGGCGTCCAAAACTGGTACCGCTACCGGTTCCTCTCTTTCCTTTGTGTGTGGTTCCCCGCGAGGCCTTCGTCGCCACGGCTGGAGTCGCCTCACAGCTCTTGTCAGAACGCACCCCAGGAGAGGTCCGGGGAGTAGCGGTGTCGGTACACTGTGGTTTCCCCAAAACTTTTCTACAGTTCTGTAGAACCCTTCCCAATAGTTGGAAAC
Organism: Prorocentrum cordatum; assembly: GCA_963575745.1. Taxonomy (NCBI): domain Eukaryota; class Dinophyceae; order Prorocentrales; family Prorocentraceae; genus Prorocentrum; species Prorocentrum cordatum. The sequence goes on along the minus strand of CAUYUJ010014656.1, from coordinate 148,833 downwards.
TAATGATCGCTTCGACGCCCTTGTCGACGGACCGGGGCCCCACCAATAGAACAGAAAGTAAATATTTCTCCTCGGCACCCGTCGCACAACAGCGACGACGGAAAGTTGGAAGAGGAGGAGGAGGAGGAGGAGGAGGAGGAGGAGAAGCAAGGAGGCACGACGGGATGAGGAGGGGCGGAGTTTGTTCTCCGCCGCGAGAAACAGGCGGGGGGGATGCAGAACTAAAGACCTCCTGAGGTCAGCTTCTTAGCAGCATCCTGCTTCTTGGAAGGCGCGGGCCGTATATGTAGATGCAGGGCCAGCGGATTCTGGGAAGCAGGCTCCTTCTGAGAAGCCTTCCCTCCCCCTGCCCCCTTGCGCGCGCCGCCAAGCGTGGCGCACCCAGACGTGCTCGCGCCGTGGAAAAAAATCAGGGCGGGAGGTGTTGGGCTGTTGTGGGCCTCTGTGGGCACTTACGGGGCCCTGGGGCCGTCAACAAAACGATTCAGGATGAAAACCCGGTCCCAGGGAAAGGTTCGGGATCTCAGGAGATCCCGGATTGGAAACATCAGTACATCACATGTCTGGGTAACAGAGGCGATAAACGAGGGGGTGAAGAGATGTGTACCTGTTGTGCCCTACAAAGAGTCCCCAAAAGAGGGTCCCGAAAGTGGCACGACAGGTACACGTTCCTCCCCTTCCATGTCCCGCCCCCCACTCGGCAGCGCACCAAGGGGATCGAGGCCTGAAGCTCTCTTCAGGGGCAACGTTGAGGGTAGGGGGGGGTTAAGCTCACGGGAGGATCTTCGCTGTATTGCTCGGCCCGCGGGGCGTGGGCGGCGCCCGCAGCACGGTGACGCGAGGAGGGGCTTTGGGCTTCCCAGCTGGCGGCGGCGCTTCCAGGAAGGCAGGCGGGCGTCGGAGGACACGGGGGCGGCGGTGCTCCCAGGAGGGCACGGGGGGCGGGGCGTCTCGCACAGTCGGCCCTGATTAGTAGGTCGACCCTGCGAAATCAAGGGTACCCTCGTGTCCTGAGTCTCGCGACCCATGACTCCTGCATTCATGTGGCAATGTGGCCCTTCGGGAGGGTCTAATGTCCTCTCGCGTGTTCTGTTCAATCGAGTCCGAGTGTAGCCCGCCCTGCTTCCAAGAGGCTCTCGAAGCTTCCGGGGCCTTCCGAGGAGGCCCCCTGCCTTCGAAGGAGCCCCTGCCGCCCTCTCGCAAGGCCCCGCGCCTCGCGCCACCCCCTCTTGCGGGACGCCGCCGGGGCGGCTTCTCCGCGCCGCGTCGAGAGCGTGTCCCGGGGGCTGCGCGGGTTGTTCTTGATCGGGCAACAGGGCCGAAAGCGAATGCTTGTCATGTAACAATGGAAATGGTGGACAACACTGCTTAGCCAGCATGGATTTCGACTTAGAGGTGTTCAGTCGTAATCCAACAGATGGTAGTTTCGCCGTATTAGCTTTTCAGCTCGCCGCATTTACCAAGTATCTGATCGAAGTGTTCCTCTTGTGCTGACTTCGATTACTGTTGCAGTATCAAATTCATCAGTAGGGCCAGAGGGCCGAGTGGGGTATGACGTGAAAGCCAGGGGTTTGGCGCGAGCCTGGGCAGGTGTGCCCGTCGGTCGTCGGAAGCAGGTATTCCTGGACTCCCAGATCCCAGTCTACCTCAAGCGCCCTCCCGCTTCAAGGATCGACTTGCTTGCGAAGCGTTCTGTCACCCTTTGGGCGGGCACGAGCCCAATCTACTTCATCTGCCTTCTTACTTCATGTTCTTACCCACTTCTTCTGGCCGACGTGTGAGGCGTCGACTGCCTGTCATGGTATAGACATATGATGGAAGAGCAGCGCCTCGTCGAGAGCGCTCCACGGCTGCGCGGATTGTCCCGATCGGCCGCCGGAGAGCAGAGTCAGTTGGGACCCTCTAGTTCGGCCTCCCAAATGAGGTCGGCATGGCTGGGATCGGAGGATCGCGCCGCACTGCCGATGCACCAGCGATGCGGCTCGATGTGGAGCACGATTTTCTCCGCGCCAGCGTCGCCGATGCATCGCCGACGTCGCCGATACATCGCCGATGCATCGCCAATCTATCGGACCCCATTCAATCACCCGGACCACATCTAGGAGGCGTCTAGACCTGGAAGCCAGGGGGTTGGCGTGATCCTGGGCACGTATGGGGCGTCGATCGCCAAATTTCCTGGTAGATTTGCACAAACGATGAAGGACCAGCACGAAGATGATTCCCGGAGTCCCGCGAGGATCATCTGGATCGGCATGTGACCCCGCTCCCTGGAGTACGGGGCGCGCCATGGGCGGCGCCGGGGGTGCCGCTGGGAGTATCCAGTGCCGTTCCAAGAAAATCGTGGTGGACAGACTTCCTACCCTGACACGTCGATTCGCGAATTGGCCGTTTTCGGTTCGCGAGAGGGCGTCGCGGCCGTCATTTTTGCGGGTCCAAATCCGATGGTTTCGGTTCCAGGCCGTTTTCACTAAAGGGAGGTTTACTGTTGAGTCGGGCCTTTCCCCCACACAGTGGGATTTTCGACGAAAGATAAAAAAAACATAGGCCAAAAATATTCAAAACGTAATCCAAAATAGTCTGGGAACTAGTTATTTTTTGATTTGTCTTGACCTTTGGGGGGCATTTTGGGGGTATTCTATTTATGTTTCGTCGAAAATCCCCTTGTAAGGGGGACACGCCCGACATATATTTGCTCTCCACAGCCGAGAAAAAATTGCGCGGGCGTCCGATCGGTGTCAGTGTCCGTGGGGGAGCGCAGCGGCCCCCAATCGCCCACTGAAATCTCGCCGACAAGGGGCCCGCCCCGCCCAGGCGCGCGCGGGGTCGCCATCGAGGGTGTATCGCCGATTTGTCGGCGATATATCGCCGACTCCAAATCGGCGTTTCCCCCCTGAGCCTGTCCCCATCCGACCTCGGGAGGGACGGGGGGATCGACGCGGAGGAGGACGAGGAGGAGGAGGAGGAGTCCCATCCTACCTCGAGGCTCTGCGAGCACGAGGGCCATGACCTCCTGAAGTCCCGGCGTCCCGGCGGTCTCTCCTCGATTTCGGCGTCCGGGGCGGCCGCCTACGGGAGACAGGTTGCACCCACGAAAGTGGTTCTGGAATTCTGCGGGCGCCGATGCGAGGGTCGAGATGCACGGTCTTGGCATGTCCTTTGGGCCATCCGGGGGCTCTTTGCGGCGACGGCTGGGGTCCCTTCAAGATCCTCGCCAGAGCGCACCCAAGGACCCGCCCAGGGGTTGGCGTTAGTTATGATCCTCGGGTTCAGATCGGCCGCGAGTGAGGGGGGGAAGTGAGAAGGAAAAGTCCCCCGGTCTTCTTAGAAATTGTCTAAGCCTTCCTCGAAGAAATCGAACATCTCTCGGAAGGCGCGGGGACTTCTGAGGAGCCCCGCCGCCTTCTGAGAAGTCCGTCTCCTTCTCGCTTCCCCCCCCCCTCGCCCGCCGCCGATCAGGCCTTCTCCGCGCCAAGAGAAGAGTCGCGACGGCACGTCGCTGGCAGTCCTAGACTTATGTCGGACGTGTCCCCCTACAGGGGGATTTTCGACGAAAAAAATTCAAACTAATTTTCCAGAAATAGTCCGGGGATTGTTTAATCGCTTCGCTCATTCCGCCGGCCTATATTGTCGCACCGTTGTGGGCTAGCCGAGTTTGGGGGCCTCTTGGGGGCCGTTTTGGGGCCTCTTGGGGGCCTCTTTTGGGCCTCTTGGGCGCCTCTTGGGGCGTCTTGGGGGCCTCTTGGGGCCTTTTTGGGGCCTCCTGGGCGCCTTCTGAGGCGGAGGGCTCGATTTTTCAGTTCTCGGTTCCCCTCTTGAGCCCCTCTTGGGCCCGTCTTGGGGCCTCTTGGTCCGTCTTGGGCGGCACTTGGGCCGTCTTGGGGGCCCTCCTGGGCCGTTCCGGGGCCGTCTTGGGAGCCTCGTGGGCCGTCTTGGAGCGGTCTTGGGGGCCTCTTGGGCCGTCTTGGAGCGTCCGGAAGCCGAAAAAGCCAGAACGCAAAAAACATAGAAAAAACAATGAAAATCAACGATTTTGGCCTCTTGGGGCCCTCTTCGGAGGCCTCTTGGAAGGCCCTTGGGGCGTCTTGGAGGCCTCTTGGGCTGTCTTGGGGCCCTGTTGGGCGTCTTCGGGCGATCTTTGGCCGTCTCGGGGCCCTCTTGGACCGTCTTGGAGGCTTCTTGGGGACCTCTTGGCCCGTCCTGGGGCCCTGTAACAGGGCTCCGGCATCTCTGACCCGACCTTGCCGGGACCTTGCCTGGGTACTTTTCGTCCGGGGACCCCCAGGGGCCGCCCCGCGCGCGCGCGAACTAGAAATACTGTTAACCAGGTACCGGAGATCTTAGCACGCCCTGGCCCGTTGGGCCGGCGAATTTGTAAACATGTTTTTGGACCTTCTTGTAGCATTTTTGGGGTATTTATTTTTTTCGTCGAAAATCCCCCTGTAGGGGGACAAGCCCGACATATAGTCCTAGGCCTCCGCAGGGGGACTCTGCGGGGCCCCTGGGGGCAGCCAGGAGCCAGCTCGGGGCTGAAGGCCCGGCCCCAGGGTTAAGTCGGGCCTGTCCCCCTACAGGGGGATTTTCTACGAAAAACAAAAAAATACACCAAAAATAATCAAACAAATAGTCCAAAAATAGTATGGGGGCTATTTTTTAAATATTTGTTGGCTTTTGGGGGGCATTTTGGGGGTATGTTTCATTTTTCGAAAAAATCCCACTGTAGGGGGACACGCCCGACATAACTCCAGGGGGGGTCGCCATGCGAACAAAAACACGACGTCGGAGCTCTGGGCACGAGGAGCAGCAAAAATGCGCGCTTCAAGGCTTGTCCTCCAGAGGCAAGCCTGTCTGGGAGCCTCAATCGTGCTGCTATTCTAGGGTGGAGGTGAGGGCTTCCCCCTGGTCTGAAATCGGTGGCCCGTGGAATCCCGCGTGGTCTCCCGCACACAGGGCCGTCGTGTGGTTTCCAGGATGGCCTCCCGTGCTGCGCATGGCCTCTCGGATTGCTCCCCCACGTGTGGTCTTCCTCACTGTCTCCTGCTCGGTCTCCCGTGTCGTCTCCCCTGTGGTCTCTGCTGTGGTCTCCCATCCGGTCGCGCGCATGGCTTCCCGCACGGGCTCCCGCATGGCCTCCCGCTTGGTTTTTTCCGCATGGCCTCCGTTACGGTTTCTCGCATGGCCTCCCGTGTGTCGTATGGCCTCCTACATGGTGTCCCGCGTGGTCTCCCGTGTGGTCTCTCCTACGGCGCATGATCTGTCGTATGGCCCCCCCCCCCGCATTTTCATGGCAAATGTTCTGTGTGGACCTGTTATGGATGATTCAGTATAGTACTCTCACTCGCAGATTGTCGCAGGATCGCGCCGCACCGCCGATGCATCGGCGAATGCGGCTCGCCTCGGAGCTCGATCGTCTGCATCCCCACGTCGCCGATGCATTTGCGATGCGGCGCGATCCTCCGACCCCACCCGGTCAGAAGCCACTTAGCCCGCCTCCATCATTTGGGGACCTCCAGGGACCCGCTGGAGGCCCGCGTTGACCTGTGCTAGCCCCCAGTGGGTGGGGAGGAGGAGAAGGAGGAGGAGGAGAAGGAGGAGGAGGAGGAGGAGAAAGAACTCGAGGAGGAGGAGGAGAAAGAACTCGAGGAGGAGGAGGAGAAAGAGGAGGAGGAGGAGGAGGAGGAGAAAGAGGAGGAGGAGGAGGAGGAGGAGGAGGAGGAGGAGGAGGAAGAGGAGGAGGAGGAGGAGGGGCTCTTCCTGTCGCTCCCTCGCGGGCGGGCTCAAGGGCCTCGAGGTGTTCGTGCGAGTCGGGCAAGGGACCGTCTCCTGTCTGATGCGGCCAGCTCGTGTCGTGTCGACGCGGCGGCGGCCCGCGTTCTATCCAGGTTGAACGCCGCTGGCTGCTTAGCCCGGAAGTGAGCGAGATCGAGCGATCGGCGCAATCGGCGAGCGCCGCTCGTTCAAGGCTGAATCGAAATCCACGCGGTGTCAGGGACCAAAGCCGACGTCGTCACGACATGTACTTGCCGTACTGACTTTTCGTCCACGTACTTGCCGTAAGTATTGATGTCGTCAGAGGTCCCACCCCGTCCTCTGCCGGCCATCCTCCGCCAGAGGCATTCCCTCCTGGCCATCTCCTGCTCGAGTGGTGCTAGGAGTGCCCCGGGCCCACGCGTTGAGCCCATGGAGGCTTTCCAGGAAGGCCCGGGCGGCCTCCCGAGCCCCCCCCCCGCGAGGCCCAGGGGGCCCCGGGGGCCCCAGCATGGCCCCGTGAGCGGGGGACACCTTGGGCCAGGGACACTTCCGGCAGCGCCCGATCCAGGGAGACGGCAGTGCCCCCCCCCCTCGGAGGCGCCGCTGGCGCGGCGGGCGGCCACGCCGCGGGGGTCGCCGAGCACAGGCGCCTCCTCGGCGGGGCGGCGGTCGGGGTCCCCCTCGCTGCGGCCTCGCTGCCGCTTCGGCCCAGTCACCCGCGGCCTGCGCGCCTCTGTCAGAGGAGCGCGGACGAGCGATTTGAGCGCGTGTGTCAGCGGCGGGCCCCGATGCCGTGCAGAGACGGCGCGTTCCGTCGCCAAATCAGGCGGCCTTGTCCTCGTGTGTCGGGGGGGGGGCATTTCCCGATCCGTGGATCAGGCGCTCGCCCGCTGGATCCGTGGATCCGTGTTTCATGTTAGCATGCGCCCAGCTCCAAAGGGGGGCGCGAAGGTAATTGGTCGCAATGCGCGGAGCTCGGCGACCAAGAAGCACCGACATCGGTCTCGATATCACGTCGGTCGGTTTTCGGTCGTCTGGCAGCGCGCCGACGTTCTCGTCCGCTCCTGGGGGCTTTTTCCAGCGCCGGTGCTCTCCAGCAGCTCTGCCTCGTCGAGAGGCCTCCGGGGGTGCCCCTGTCGCCCACCGGAGGCCCGAGCTACGGCTCGTAGACCAGCAGTCTGGCAGCGCGCGGGGTTGGCGCGGTGGGGGCGGCCTACGAGGCGGGGGCCGTCTCAGCGGGGCCCATGGGGGCCTCCAAGAGGGCTTCTCGGGAGCAGCCTCCTTCCTCAGAAGCATATTTGCCTTCACAGAGGCCCGCCCCCCCTCGTGCCACCCATCACCACCCCCCTGGTGCGCGCCGCGAAAGCGTTGTGTCTGCCGCAGGGGGCAGGAAGGGACCCAGAGCTGCAGCGTCCCGTCTCCTCCGCCGTCGCTTTTTCCCAGCCATCCTGTGGTGTTGGGTCCTCGTTTCCCGCGTTCTTCTCCTCCTCTCCTCCTCCCCCTCCTCCTCCCGTCGTCACCCGTTTCAGCACACCCTCACACGTTTCGTGGCCCCATAGGGAGATCCACCGAAGGCCCTAGTGTCACCGCCCGCATGCGTCACACACACACACACACACCCGTTTCGGCACACCCCTCACACGTTTCGTGGCCCCATAGGGAGCTCTACCGAAGGCCCCAATGCCACCGCCCGCATGCGTCACGCACACCCATTTCGGTACACCCCTCACACGTTTCGTGGCCCAATAGGGAGCTCCACCGAAGGCCCCAGTGCCACCGCCCGCATGCGTCACGCACACCCATCTCTGCACACCTCATCACACGTTTCGTGGCCCCACAGGGAGCTCCACCGAAGGCCCCAGTGCCACCGCCCGCATGTGTCACGCACACCCATTTCGGCACATGCCTCTCACGTTTCGTGGCCCCATAGGGAGCTCCACCGAAGGGCGAAGGGCCCAGTGCCACCGCCCGCATGCATCACGCACACCCATTTCGGCACACCACTCACACGTTTTGTGGCCCCACAGGGAGCTCCACCGAAGGTGCCAGTGGCTGCGGTCATATGCGCCCACTCCACCCTTTTCGGCACACCCATCGCACGTTTCGCGGCACCATAGGGAGCTCCACCGACGGCCCCAATGGCTGCGTTCGCATGCGCTCACCGCACCTATTTCGGTACACCTCTCACGTGTGTCGTGGCCCCATGGAGAATTCCACCGACGGCCACAGTGGCTGCTTTCGCATGCGCCCACTGGACAAATTTTGGCACACCCCTCACACACTCAGTGGCCCTATAGGGAGCTCCTCCGAGTACGGTGCATACAACGACGGTGCTCACAACTGCATATGGTTGGGTCTTTCGCCAGGCTAATTTTCGTGGCTTGTCCCCCTGAAATCTCGATCCTGTTCGCCTTGGGGCCCGCCCTTCATTCTGACCAGGAGACTGCCTCCAGAGTACGGACATGGCGAGCAACCAGCCGTCTACGTCTGTTCTGCAACGCCCAGATCTGAGGGCCGTGGTATGCCTCCGGTCTCGGACTCTGGGGATGGGTTGCGTTTTCAGGGAAGGGGCCGGACACCCCCAGGGCCCGCGGATGGGAGCAATGGATATGAAACGTATGCGGTGTAAGCTATGTGGTGTACGCTATTATATGAAGGCCATGCGGTGTGAGATTGAGGTGCGGGTTATGTGGTGTGAGCTACGTGATGTAAGATAGGTTGTGCAAACTGTGTGGCGGAAGCTGTGTGGTGAAAGCTGCATCGTGTAAGTTCAGAGCACGGGGCGCCCACGAGGCGACACGAGCGGCAACACGGGCGCAACCGCGACACACCCCCCGAGGGCGGGGTCCTACGAGGCGCAGGCTCCCGCGAGGCGATTGGGGCGGCAACGTGGCGCAACCACGGCATACCACCCGAGCGCGGGGCGCCAACGAGCAGGCACGGGCGTCAGAGTGGCGAGAACCCGAAAGGCACAACCAACGATTGAGTATATCAGAGTAAGAACCCCTTGGTGCAAGCAGTCTTTGGGGAACGTAGTGTATGTGTACGGATCCATCTATGCAGCATCAGTTTTTTCTTAAGAAGTATGATGTTGGAAGGATGTTCGACTGCCCAACCAGGCATCCCACCCCATGGAAACATTGCAGTCCGGCACAGCCATGGCGCCGCGCACGCAGCCGCCGAGACCCCTTGGGAGAGAGAGAGAGAGATTGTGTTTCGTGCGCTGTCAGAGCCGTGAAGCGGGACGCTCTTCGGGAGTGAGCATGAGAGAGGATCGCCCGCCATACGTCCAGCCGGTTGAGGTCTGAAGGTGGAGTCGGCTGAGGGTCTGAGGTGGCCCAGCACGGGTTCTGGCGAGCAGGAAGGGGGGAGGGGTTCGAGGTTCTGGGTTCGAGAAGGACTCTTGCATGTTTGGGCATCAACGGTGCTTTTCCGGGCTCTGGGACCGCCAACAACGGATCCAGGGTGAAACACTGTACCAGGTGGACCCCGAGAAGGGTCTGGGGATAGATTTTGACCGTATTTGGCCTTGTCCCCCCTCTTGACAGGCTTTCTCGGAGCCCAATCCATGTCAGACCTCCCGGCCGCTTCCAAGTTGAAATGCTTATTTTCGCCAGTGATAGCGTTATGTTGGAAAATAGGTGCCCCTCAGCAGCGCTTCTGTGGAATTCGGAGAGCATTCTGAGTCATGGCATGAGAAGTGGTCACGGGCGACACTTTCATTCGGGCAGCGAGCCGCCCTTCGCCCCAAAGGCTGTTAGACATCTCCAGCCTCATAGTCATGAAGTTTACCGCATAGTCTTAAGTCGGGCCTGTCCCTCTACAGGGGGGATCTTCCAAAATAGTTGCAAAAATTGTCTGGGGACGAGTTTTTTAATACTTTTCGCATTTTCTGATTTAAAAACAAATATTTTCGTCCACAATCCCCCTGTAGGGAGACACGCCCGACTTCAGCACAGTCGGCGCGAGAGACGGGCAGCACGAGGAGGCCGCCTGGGATCTGTGCAGTCGCGGGGCCACGAGGTGCGAACACGTCATCGACGGAGGCCAGGGTTCGCCGAGCGCGCTCCACGACTCGCAAAGTGCCTACGTGCAAGCGTCCGAAAAACGCATGTCTGCTTTGATGTAATTGGCCGTAGGTCTCCCGCGGGGGATCCAGGCCATGTGCGAGTAGTCACTTTGCGCGTAGTGGAACGCGCATGTCTAAGGATGGGTGCCCTGTGCCTTGCCGGTCAACCCCTGAGAGCGTTTGCGCCCACCCTGGGCCACAGGATGAGCTCTGGGCCATCCCAGGGGCGTGTTTAAGTCGGGCCTGTCATTCTCTACAGGAGTAGTATCCAAACATAGTCAACAAATAGTCCAGGGACGATTTTTGGATTATACTTTTGACTATTTTGAGCATGCTTTGCGCATTTTGAATTTTTCGTCTGAAAACCACCTGTAGGGGGACACGCCCGACCTAAGGGCGTGTGCGGAGTTCTCGTCCTTCTCTTGGGGAGGGCGTTCGCGGTGACGCCCCGCGTGCTCGCGGTTTCGTAGGCTGGGCCTTCGACCCTCACGCCGAAGCCGCCGGTGGGTGGCATCCGCTCCGCGGGGCGACGAGGGCGAGGCAGACACACCGAGCGGCGTGTGTGCGCCTCGCTGGCCAAGCGAGGAGGGCGCAGGGTCAGGAGGGAGGTGGACGCAGGCACGAACAAGCGCTGGTTCCCAGGACAGTGTGGGAACATCGGGGCACTGGGGGGGAGGAGGAGCATCCCAAGCATGTGGAAACAGATGGGGGATCCCTTTGAATGTGTGTCGATTTCTGTCTGTCTCTCTGGGCCCCATTAGTATGCACCGATCTAGAGCTCGAAGCTGCGAGGGATCAGCGCGCGGCTCCAGAGGACGGAGGCATGCCAATACCGGTGCTCTTCCCCTCGTTTTGACCTCTTGGGCCTCAGGGGGGCCCTCGCCGCCACGGTTGGGACCGCTTCGGGATATTTGTAGTTGTACGGCAGGTTCGCGTCGTGTCGACCGGCGGCGACTCCGCCGCGGGCTTTCAACGTCAAACGCCGCCGGCGACGCAGAATCGGTCGGTGCTGACCGAGCTGACGCTTCGGAAACGGCCGACCCGTTCGAGGCGGAGCGATCCCTGCGGTGAAGTGGGGGGCACCGCAGGAACCTGCCGCACCGACCCCGATACACCCTTCCCTCGTCTTCGACGCGTTCGGCCTCGGGGTGGCCCTCGTCGCCACGGCTGGGAACCGCCTCGGAATCGTGGCAAGAACGCAGCCCAGGGGAAGTCTATTTAGCAGCGGTCTTGGGCATCTTGGTTGCGGGCATCCTGTCTCTGGGCATCTGCGCCGTCCTCGCCAGGCGGCATCTCCGAACACCGCACGAGCAGCCTCGACAGGTTTGTTCAATGATTCGCAAGCTGATGACGGCTCTTCGGTGCAGAACGATGTTGCGGCCCCTCGAGCATCTCAGGTTGCATAATGCCGTGCGAGGAAGCACGATGGCAGCACGCATTGAAAAAAAACAGTCGGAACCAAACATGGTTGGAAATAAAGCAGCAGTTCCCCGAAACGCGCCCGCGCAGCCGCAGGCAAGTGGACCGCTCGACCAGCGGGAGCAGCTCGAGCCTGCTGGCCGAGCTCGACCAGCTGCATGCCGACAGGAGGCCATCAGGGGCTCACTCTGTCCCCATCCGAGGATCTCTGAAGAAGAAGAATAATACACTGCATGCGTCGAAACTTTCGGAGCTCCGCGCGGATTTCTTGGATCGGCGCCTGGGTCCCCCACGGCGGCGTTCCCGGCGCCGCCCCAGGCGCTCTCCGCGCGCCAGGGGGGGAGGAGGTCCAGCGCCGCTCCATCTAGATCCGCGCGGACCTCCGACAGTTTGCGTGTCTGCACTTGTGGCTTGTCTGCAGCTAACAACCTAAGAACCAGCTTTCGCTGGAGGCGTACATGTGTTGATTCCCAGGTTCGATTCTACTCTACGTAATTGGGCGCCTTCCGATGCCAGGGATCGAGTGGTGCTCCCTCGTCGTCTCCCGGGGGCGGGCGGGGTTCCCATATGGTATTTTTGCCGACGCCTTCCTGCCTCGTGTTCCTGCCCACCTCCTCGCAAACTGGAACGTATACATTACCAGTGGCGGGTTGTTTTTCCATCCCACGACGCTTGAAGGGTCAGGGGCGACGTCGGGGTGGTGTGGTGTATGCTTTTCCCGCGCTCTCCAGGGGAGCCAACGACACAGCGTATACACCAGGATCCCGCACACACCAGAACTCCGCGCTCCCGTGCGAACTTCAGCACAGGGTCGGGAAAAGCGTCGGTGTGTGTGTGTATATATATATGTATAGAGAGAGAGAGAGAGAGAGAGTTCCCCTGGATCCGCCGCCCGCCCTCCCCGCCCGCCGCCCAGCCTGCCGCCGCCGCTGGTGCCGCCGCCGCCGCTGCCGCCGCTGCCGCTGCCGCCGCCGCCGCCGCCGCCGCCGCCTCCGCCTCTGCCTCCTCCTCCTCCTCCTCCTCCTCCTCCTCCTCCTCCTCCTCCTTCTCTCTCCTCCTCCTCCCGATCCCCATCCTCCTCCCTCTCCTTCTCCTCCTCCTCCTCCTCCTCCTCCTCTCCTCCTCCTCCTCCTCCTCCTCCTCCTCTCCTCCTCCTCCTCTGCCTCCTCTTTCTCCTCCTCCTCCTCTTCCTCCTCCGCCTCCTCTCCTCCTCCTCCTTCTCCTCCTCCTCCTTCTCCTCCTCCTCCTCCTCCTCCTCCGCCTCTACCGCCTCCTCGCCGATCACCCCTCGCAGCCCCTGGCGGGTAGGGCGGCCCCCTGGGAGGGGCGGCCCGCGGCCCGGCCCGCGGAGAGCCGACGGCCACCCCAGGAGCAGGAGCAGGAGCAGGAGGAGGAGGAGGAGGAGGAGGAGGAGGAGGGAGGCGGAGGCGGAGGCGGAGGCGGAGGCGGAGGCGGAGGCGGAGGCGGAGGCGGAGGCGGAGGAGGAGGCGGAGGCGGAGGAGGAGGCGGAGGCGGAGGAGGAGGAGGAGGCAGAGGCGGAGGAGGAGGAGGAGGAGGAGGAGGAGGAGGAGAAGGAGGAGGAGGAGGAGGAGGAAGACGGAGGAGGAGGAGGAGGAGGAGGAGGAGGAGGAAGGAGGAGGAGGAGGAGGAGGAGGAGGAGGAGGAGGAGGAGGGGCGTCCAGAGAGGGCCAGGCATAGCCAGGAGCCCGGCCGAGGCGAGGCGGTCGGTGATTGGTCCCCGAGGCCCAAGCTACCCAGGCCCCCTGGAGTCATGAAAAAATCACGACAAAAGGTTGGTCGCCATTTTCGGCCTCCGGGGGCCCTTAACGGGCCTCGGGACCGTCCAAAAAACGACTCGGGATGAAAAACCAGTCCCAGGGAATGGGTCCGGACCTCTGGGGGTCGCGTCGTGGAAAAATCATGACGTCGGGGGTCTGGGTAGATGGGTCCGAATCACTGAACCGGGTTTGCTTGAGCTGATGTTTTGCGGGTTACGCGTAAACTCCGGTCCGTGGAATGGGGCGGGGGGGGCGCCCCCCGGTGCACCTCACTAAACCAGGTCCCACTGAGCCCAGTTCTGGCAACGCTCGAGAGGGGGGTGATGATTTGGAGGGCGGATATCGTGGCCTGGGCTATGGTATCTCCCCCGATGTCCTGGCTCCCACTCCTTCTTCGCTCTCTTTTTCCTCGTACCCTGTCGGGTCGTGACAAAAATCACGACGGGAGGGTTTTCGTTGTCTTCGGCCTCTGGGGACCTTCACCGGGTCTCGGGACCGTCAAAAAGCGACTCAGGATGAAAAAGGGGTCGCGGGGAATGGGTCCGGACCTCCCTGGGGGTCGCGTCATGAAAAAATCATGTCGTCGGGGGTCTGGGTACCTTGATTCTGTCGGGTCGCTCCTTGACCCCCCCCCCGTCTGGTCCGCGCACGTGCCTCGGGCCAAGAAGCGCGCACACGCACCTCTCTTGGAGGTCCCCGATTCGTCCCCTTAGGGTTAGGTCGGGCCTGTCCTCCTCCAGGGGTATTGTGGGCGAGAAATTACAAATACTTAAAACATATTCCCAATATGTTCAAAGATTGTCAAAAATAGTCCCCATAATATTCCCTACCTAGGCTCTGCCTAGAAGGGTTCTTACTGTATTGGCTTAAAGGGGCCGGGCAGTGGAAAGCGCCCCGGACGGTTCCCCCAGTCCCCTGGGGGCCAAGCAAAAGCAACAGCAACGGTAAAAGCAAACGCGCGGTTCCCTCAGTTGCGCTCCTTGGGTGCCAAGCAAAAGCAAAACCAAAGGCAAAAGTGAAGGCAAAAGCGAAGGCAAAGCAAAAGCATAGCATAGCATAGCATAGCATAGCATAACATAGCATAGCATAGGGCAGCATAGCATAGCGCAGCATAGCATAGCCTAGCCTAGCCGAGCCTAGCCTAGCCTGGCCCAGCAGAGCATTGCGCAGCATAGCATAGCATAGCATAGCATAGCATAGCATAGCATAGCATAGCATAACAGAGCAGAGCAGAGCAGAGCAGAGCATAGCATAGCGCAGCACAGCATACTGATGTTGCTTTCCTAGAGGCTCCAACTCCTAGGTAGGGTCGCACTGGGATACTTTTTTCAATATGTTTGAATATTCCTCCTGTAGAGGGACAGGCCCGACTTAACCTTAGGGGTGGGGATGGACTCGTCTTGTCGACGACAGATTGCAGTCCTCGCCCCCCCCCCCCCCCCCTCGCGTGTTCGGGCCCCGCTCCGAGCGGGCGCGGGCGACGCGTTCCCCGGACCGCGCGCGCGAAGGCGGGATCCGGCGAGGCGGCCGCAGCCGTGAAAAACGAGCGCCTATCCCCAGGGGCCGAGGCATTGCGGAAGAGCGCTCCGGCACCTCGAGCCTCCAGGTGGAGCAGAAATCGGCGAAGAGCGAGGGGGGGAAATGAGAAGGAGAAGGCCTTCTCAGAAGGCGGCGGGACTTCTCAGAAGCCCGCGCGCCTTCTGAGAAGCTTTGCCTGTCTTCGGGGACGGCTTAGAAAACTGCTCGGAAGGCCGGGGGACTTCCGAGCCTTCTGAGAAGGCCTTCTCCCTCTCGCTTCCCCCCCGCGCTCGCCGCCAAAAAAAGGGAGTAGCAATCGACACGCTGCGAAGACATAGTCAGGTGGGGAGTCTGGCAGGGGCGGCACATTTGTTAAATGTTAACGCAGGTGTCCTAAGGTGAGCTCAATGAGAGCAGAAATCTCATGTAGACCAGACGGGGAAAAGCTTGCCTGATTCAGGTTTCCAGTACGAATACAAATTGTGAAATCATGGCCTATCGCTCCTTTAGGTCGGAGAAGTGGCCGTGGGGAGCCCGTCGGCGCGTTGTTCCTCCGCTGCTCGTCCGGCGGCCTGGTGGTTTCTTGAACCGTAGCTGCGGATGCAGCTCCTGGGAGATTTGGTTCAGCATCTGCGCTGGTGCACCCGTGGCCGAACACCTGCCTAGTCCGGCAATCCCGCCGAATCGGGCTTTCTTCCTGGGGCCAACCCAGGCCTATTCCGTTCAATGGCACCCGCAATCTGGCCGTACGGCCCCCAGTCTTTCTCACGAAGGCTTCCCAGGAGATGCCTCCTACAGTCGCACGCTGATGGGCTCCCCAGGGTGGCGTGTCCTTAGCATTGGTTCTGACCCCCTAAGAGCCTCGACCCTCCAGGCTGGGCGAGTTCGTGAACGACATGCCCCAGCGGCTGCAGACGGTCATCGGCGCCCTGCGGGTCCTCACCGGGGACGCCCCCGAGACCACGAGGCCGCGGCAGGACCAGACGCGCAGTCGACGTCGTCGCCGTCGTCCATGGCCTCCTGGGGAAAGTTGTTCTTCAGACTCCGGCAAGTCTACTGGCATGGCGGGTATGGAGGGCGAGGGGGCGCGGCGAGCCCCAGGAAAAGACACGATGTGGACAGAGCTGCCGCCCGCACAGCGGACGAGGCCCAGTTTGCATGGAAAGGCGCAGGGCACACCAGGGGTGGCAGCATTTATTCGCTGGCGACTTCCCTCCCCCAGTCCCCGAGCTCCGCCCGAAAAGTTTGGCCGCTCAGAAGAAGGGGGAAACCCTGGGATACACCCCAGGGCGTCTATTCTGACGCACCCCTCTCGAGGATGGACGCCCCTCCATCGTATATCCCAGGGTTGGGCCCAAGATTTTTGGTCCACTCGAGAAGCCCACGAAGCCTGGGACTGGTAGCCCATGTAGCTTCCTCTTACTCTGGTGCGTGCGACGACGACGGCCACGACCACGACCACGACCACGACGACGATGAGGACGACCACGACGACGCTGACGACGACGACGACGACAACGCTGACGACGACGACGACAACGACGACGACGGTGTTGTAGCCCGTTCGCGGGGCCTCCGCCGCAGGACGCGGCCGCCGACGGCCGCGGCGCCAGAGCCCCGGTCGCGGAGGCTGGCGGCCACGGCCCCATTCCCCCTCCGATGTGAGCGAGGGCCGGGCGGTGCCACCAGCGGGGGGCCGGGCGGCGCCACTCCCAGGGGTCGCCACTCCCAGGCGCACACACACGCAAACACACGCGCACGCACGCACGCACGCACGCACGCACGCACACACACACACACACACACACACACACACACACACACACACACACACACACCCTGGGGAGTTGGCGGGGGCGCTGCCCGCAACTCGGCCTTGTCAGGCTCGGAAGGCGGCTGAGGGTCGCTCGAGGGCCCAGCGCATGGGCCTGGAGAGGTGTCGACGCCCCAGGCTGCCGAGGCACCAAAGCACCAAAACACACACACACACACACGCACACACACGCACACACACACACACACGCACACACACACACACACGCACACACACGCACACACGCACACACACGCACACACACGCACACACACCACACACACACAAACCATCGTACCGTCGCCGAGATGACCTTGTGGTGCGGGCGCGGCGGGGTCTCCGGGCGCAGGGGGCGCAATGCGACAGCAGCGTCCTGCGCGTCTGGGTTTGGCCTCCCCACGGTCCGCCAAACAAATATATCGCGCGCGGCAAGTTTTTTCGTGGAGGGTCGCTCTGGTTTGTTGCCGGGGGGGACGCCGCCCTCTCTTCCCCTTATCCCGCCACGGCACTGCATCCTGTGCTGTAGTCAGCAGGTTGGATCCGACCTGTCATCAAGCTGTCCCGCCTGTTCGCTGCCAGGTCCGTACCATCAGGATGGTTGATGTATTCAACCGCTTCGGCGGAGAAAAGCAGCCGTCGATGGGTAGCACCGACAAGTGTTGCCTCTTTTTTCAGTAGCCGCGGCGAACATCAAGAAGACGAGCAACGTGTCGCGTGGAAGATGAATGAGGATGTGCGGAAATCGCAGGACCCGAGCGATGTGCAGATTCACATCATCGTGGGGCTGGAGCACAAGAAGTGCGAAGACCCAGACGGTGATTGCGAGAGGACGCTCGCAGTGTACATGATGAGGGAGCACATTATCCCACGAGCACGGCCTTCGACCACACCGAGAACTTCAGGGAATTCACATGGACAGTGGCGCCTTTCTGTTGGGACCTTCGCAGAAGAGCCCGACCTCTTGAAGCCGCAGCGCGACCACATCGACAATCACGCGCAGCTGCAGCAGGACCGCGACGGATGGTATTACTATATGCCAGGCAGAGCACGGATGTCTGCGTGAGGTGATCAAAAACCGAAGTATCGACCAAGGTTTTTTTTTTTCTGACAGCGCTTATGCAAATTATCCAACGCGGGCCAGGGGCAGCCGACATCTTCGCAACCCACCAAGGGTCAGCTCGTTCAGCTCGAGGGCGGCAGCCGCGCCACCATCACCAACGCCAGTCAGTGCCAGCCCAGAGGATCAGATGTCCCTTAAATCAGAGTGGAAAAAAAACAGCAGCAAGTGAGAAGCGCGACTAGCAGCAATTCCGGTGGAAAGAAGCGTTGGCCTTCGCGGCCGAGCCGCCCCCCCCCCCTCCCCTACGATTGCCCGCGCCCAGTCAGCCCCGGCAAGATGTCTCTCTAAGACTTGCTCGGGTGGGAAAACTGTCAGAGCATGCAAATTGAAGCAGCGAGAGCGAGAGCGGATGAAGCACAGCTCGCGCTGGCGAAGGCTAACACGCACGCAGATAACCAGCGAGAGTTGCCTGCGGCGCGCAAGCGGAATCTCGACAATACCTAGAAAGCTTTCAAAGAGCAGCAGATGAGAGTTGTCACCCCCAGCAGTGAGAAGGGGGCGAAATTGCGGTCTATGGCGCGTCTTTGCTCGAGGACCTGCGCTTGGTGCTCGACGCAGTGTCGCAGCAGTCGGAAGTCGATCCCGCGGGCCTCGAGCAGGAGACTTCTGCCAAGCTCGTAGAGAGGAAGGAGCGAGCTGCCGCGGCCGAGGCCGAGGAGGCAGCCGCGGCTGCGCCAGCGCGCGCAGGCTGCGCCAGCTCGCGCCGCTGACGTTGCAAGCTTGGGCGCCGGGCCAGGCGGAGGCATGGGAGTCGACGCCAGCTTCGAGATATCGACGCCGAAGATGAAGGAGCTCGGGGCCACCTGCGAAAGGACGGCGCGGACATTGGCGATGAGCAGAGGGTCGGGGGACCACTCGACGCCTTCGCCGCCGTGGCCAGGCGCGCCAAGTTGAGCCGGTAGCAGTGCGAATCGGCAAGGCATTTCCATTTGGTCGGCCAATTCATCGGCGTTGTCGGCAGCGCAGAAGTCGCTGGAATGGACCAACGAGAGCGACTGTCGCGCGGTGCCTGATGGCGCGCGCGCACAAGCTCAGATCAAGACAGGCGCCCGCGTCTCCCCGGCTCGCAAATGGCTCGAGAAACGCGGGTATTCATGAGTGGCGCACGTGGCAGCATCGACGGGCGATGGACTTCTCATATCTATTAGAGGAGCGGCAGTCCACAGTAGCATGGCAGCCATGCGCGAGCCGCCACCTTCCCACTTTGGGCGACCCAGCCACGGGGCGGTAGCAGCAAGGGCGAGCAACGGCCTTCAGGCGTCGCTTCGCGCGTTTTCCTCGGACCTAGTCACCAGCGTCGGGCTCAACTCAGAGAACGGTGGGATCCGGGGCGGCCTCGAGGAGTTCATGGGATCGCTCCTGGCCCCGTGGATCGTGCTAGGCCTCTTCAGCGCGTTGCCCGGGGGCGCCCAGGGCTGGGCGGTGGTGGCCCGCGGAGTCACGCCCGCGATGGGCGCCCCCATCTTCGGCGGCCGCGATATCGACTTCGGCATCTGCGGAGGGGCGTCGGCGCCGTTCGTCGAAGCAGCGGCGCAGATCGAGGGCTCCTCGCAGCGCCAGCTTGCGCCCGTCGGCGCTCGCCTGGGCGGGCTCGGCGCGCTGGCGCGCGCGACCCGCGCGCGCGACCCGCATGCGCGCCCTTTTGCCGCGCGAGTTCCCACTTGCGCATTCGCCGCCGGCGCGGCCAGCGCTGGGCGCGGCGGAAGCTCCCGCGTGGGCTGGGGCAGTCTCGGCGAGGCGCGCAGGTCTTAGCTCTGTCGCGCCGAAACCTACTTGGCTGAGTTTCACAGCTTTGCGACCTGGAGCCAGCGCGCCTGAATAGGCATAGCTGATGGATGTAAATTTGCGAACGAGCCCCTGCAGCAGGCCCAGGATCGGTCGCTCAAGCAGCGCCCGAGCAAGGGCTGCAGAGCGCGGGCGAGATGCACTTCGGCGGCCTTCCGCCTGTCCGAGGAGGTCGGAGCAGCAGGTGCCCAGCGGTGCCCCACCCTCGCTGCGTTGCGCAGACAGGAGAAAATGGTCGCTAGCATCGCGCTTGACAGCTAGCTCGAAGATGGGCCCCGTAGGCGAGCGGCGCAGCGAACGCAGTCAGCAATGCACTCAGGTTCCCTCGCGCGTCATTAAGGGGCCCAGCGGGCGCGCACTTTGCGATGCCATGAGGCTGCGCCTTTTTCGTTTGCCGAGGTCCGATTGTTCCGCGGCCGCCAGAGCGTGACGAGAGCGGGCGCGGGCCTTGGCTCAGAACGGCGGCGGCCAAGTTTTTTGGGCCGCGAGGGAACCCGCCCAAGCCGCGGTTCGCCAGACCGAGAAATACTTCCAAGCTCTTGCCTTGACCATTGCTCAGAAAGGACAGCGCAGACCCAGGCGCCGCCGTGGGCCCACCTTGAGAGGGCTGCTGGGGAGCACCCAAACCTGCGGGACATATCTCGCCCCCCATCTGCCGCCGACCTGCCCAGCCCCCAGGGCCGCCGCCGCGGCGGGCGACGCTCGGAGCGCCCGCCGCGAGGCAGGCAGCCAGCGGGCGGGAAGGCAGGCGGGGGGGGTCTCAAAACCGGCCCTAGGTCCGCCGCAGATCCATCTTCCGTCGTAATTCTGGCAGAGTTGGACAGGGTGGTTCACGCCGAGTGATCGACGGCAGTCTTCGGATAGGACAGGCCCCACCCTCGACAGATGGGCCGCCTCGCTGACCCCCCCGCCGGCAGGCACCTGGACAAACTGCCCTCGCGGGGCGGCCAGCCAGAGGCGGAGCGCCTGGACATTGCCAGTTCGCTTGCTGGCCGAGCAAGCCGCGCCCCCAAGGAGGGGTCCGATCGATTGCATTGCCTTCGTTTTCGACCCGCATTTTGTAAAAGCGTCGTCGTCGGGGGCGGGCGCCCCCGGGCCCGGCCTTCATGGGGGGGCCCTGAGCGCGCGCGCGCGACAGGTCGGGCCCAGCTACCGACGCGTCGCAATGGGTCGCGAGGCTGAGAGCATCCCGCGCGGCCAGCGGCGCCCGGGAACTGGCGAAGAGCTCCCGGCAGAAGCTGCTCGGACAGGGGGTCAACCACAGGATATTGAAACGCCGCCGTTCAGCGCGTCGGCCCCCGAGGAGGTCGGCGCGGAAGGGGGCGAGCTCGCTCGCTGTCTCGGCGATAGGCGCCGTCGTTGCGGCGCCGCGGTTTCGGCGTTCTCCAAGCATTGAGTTCGCGCCCGTCTTTGTAAACTCGAGACAGTCCCCCGCTGATCGGTTCCAGAACATGTCTGGCGAAAGCCCGTTGCAGGCGCTCGGCGTGGCCGAGACAATCTGGGGCCAGCTGCCCTCGGCCATGACCGCTTGGGCCCAGGGGCCCAAAATGTATTCACTGTCAACTGGGCCACGGCATTTTGTTCCGTCCGCCGCCGATATACCAATCCAGCTCAACGCCGGCGGTCACGCGGCGCTGACGACCGCCTCCCAGGCGCCCGATGTCCCGGCGCAGATGCCAGCGACGGGACAGCGCGAAGCGCGGGTGAGCAGAGCAAGAGGCTAGCCAAGGCCAAGGGGGCCCAATCCCAAATGGAGGCCCCCAGCGTCGCTGGCGCCAGGGTCAGCGCGATCACGATGGGGGTCGCCTACGGCGACGGCGGCGCGGGGGGCGCGGCACGGGGGGCATCGGACACCGAGCTGCGCCGGCCGAGGGCCGCGGCCCTCGCGGCTGAGGAGCGCGCCCCAGCCGGCGCGCCCATCGGTCTCGGGCTCTGCGCCCCCCCGCGGCGCCCCGCGGGGGTCCCTGGGTTGCCGGGGGCCTCGAGGGCGAGGCCTCTCGAGGGCATTCTGGGGTGCCGGCAAGGACTTCGCGCACCATGTCAGACCGTGGTCTCAGTGCGTGGACCCACGGCAGGTTGTTCAGTTGCGCGCGGCGCGCGTGGGAATTGCGACGCCAGACGCTGTGGCGGCCGAGATTCAAGGGCTGTCTCCTTCGGCGCTCGAGTTTTCTCCAGGCATGTTTTTTGAGAGAGTCGAGGTGGCGTTGCCCCTTGTCGCAGACGCGCGCGCCCTGGGCAAGGTCCGAGGCGCATGGATGTCAGCCCCGCGCGGATGGGGGGCGGGGCGTTCTCTCAGGGGGGCGTAAGACCCGGGTACAGGGGACTCGGAAATCCCCGACGAGGTCGTCAAAAAAATGACGAGGCCGAGCCTGCATTTTGACGAGGCCTCCCGCTGCAGACATCCCACGAAACTCCTACTCGTCAAAATCCGAGTCGCGGTCGTCAAAAAACGATGGCGAACCCGAGTCCTGGCAAACCCGGGTCTTTCGCTCCCCCGATTCTCACCTCAGAGAAAACAGAAGCCGAGGTTTGGATAAAGCATCGCGTAGCCGCCATCAGGAGCCCTGTCTGAGGCTCGCTTTGGCGTCGAAACAGATTGCCTGGCGCGGGCGCGCTTGCTCTGCGCTGGACCTGGCGATCGCCCTTGCGCGCGCCCATGCCTGGCGGCGCGCCGCAGGGAAGAGCCCCCGCAGCACGTCCGAGAGGCAGCTTCTCGGACGCAGTCCAAGGGCGACGCGGCCGCTGAGTTGCCTTGTCGCGGCATTGTCTTTTTCCAGATAGATACATGCAGATTTCCGAGGCCAGGGTCGAGGATCAGATCGCGCGGATTGGGGCCCCCGCGGGCTGGAAGCTCTAGGGGGCCGTCTTTGTCGATGGCAGTGCGTCGCGCTCACGGCTCCCGGGTCTATCCAGGGTTGGCTGGGCAATCATCCAAAACGACCGCGTCGGCAGCGCAGTGGCCGGCGCCGCGGGAGTTGGTTTTCTCAGCTACACCCCTAACCAAACGCCGCGAGATGGGGAGGGCGGCCTTTTCAGGTTCTGGGGGGATTCGGAGCGGGGCCCCGAAGACCCGCTCGCCGTCCTATTAGGACCGTTCGGGATCTGTGAACTGCGCTGCCTGGCAGGGACCGCGCGCGTCGCTGCAGCGCACGCGGTCAGAGCTCGCGCCGATCTTGCCCCGGCTGTCTCAGACCACGAGGAATGACTTGTCAGCGGCAACCGCGAAGCAGACAGGTGGGCCAGGAGGGGTGCTCTCAGACGGCAGCCCCCCGCCAGCAACTGGCTTTCGTTCGGGGGCCGACGCCGCGCCCAGGGGCGCGAGCCGCCAGCGCGCGAGGGCCCAACAGTATTTCGTCGACCAGTTTGTCTTCGAGTCGGACAGCGCGGTTGAGACCTCGGCTGGCATTCGTTGAAGTCTAACAAGAGGATGGGAATTTCCTGGATGGCATCTGCCGCAGGGAAGGCGGGCCCCCACTGGCGACGCGCAGGTGCCGTCGCTGGCAGGAGGCCGTTCGGCCCCAGAGCCAGTTCCCTCTGCCCGGCCCGCGCAGGCTCCAGGAGTTGGCGCCGCGCCGAGCGGCAACCCGACTACCGGCGCCGCCTCCGAGGCCCCCGACGACCGCGCCCCCTCAGGCGTGCGACGTGCTTTCTGAAAAGTTGAACGAGAATATGAACGATTAAAACCTCGTCGGTCTGCTCAGAAACTACTTCGGTCAGATTGCAACCAATAGAAACGGACAAATCGCAACTTGAAAGATTATTATACACATTGTTGTGGAGAGCGCCAGACTGCAACCGATCCAGCGGCTTCTGCAGAGCTCCAAGGTTTCCGATGAGCTTCTGCAGAGCTTCTGCAGAGTTTCTGCAGAGCTTCTGCTGAGCTTCTGCAGAGCTTCTGCAGGGCTTCTGCAGAGCTTCTGCAGAACTTCTGCAGAGTTTCTACAGAACTTCTGCAGAGCTTCTGCGGAGCTCCTGCAGAGCTTCTGCAGAGCTTCTGCAGAGCTCCTGCTGATCTGCTGCAGAACTTCTGCAGAGTTTCTACAGAACTTCTGCAGAGGCTCTGCATAGCTTCTGAAGACTTTCTGCAGAGCTGCTGCAGAGCTTCTGCAGAGCTTCTGCGCCTGTAGGAAACCGTGGGATTGGACTGGCTGGGGGTCCCAGGTTTTTTCATTAGTCGGATCCCCAAGCATTCCCAGGCTTCTTTACGAGACCCCCACAGGAATCAGGTAATTGGTAGGGCACCCAGGAATTCCTAGGATTCCCCAAGAGGCCTTCTCATGAGTCTGGAAATTGGCAAGATCTTCAGGAGTCCCTAGGATTGCGTCGGAGACTTTCTCAGGAATCTCGGAGTTTGTTGGACCCCTGGAATTTCCTAGGAGTCTTCCAGATGTCTTCGTAGGGATCTGGCACTTGGATGGATCCCTCGCAATTCGCAGGACTCCTGGGGAGGCCCTTCCAGGAATCAGGGCGATTGGATGGACCCTTGGGAATTCCTAGGCATCCTACAGAGGCCGTCTCAGGAATGTGGGCAATTAGTAGAATCTATGGAAATTCCTAGGACTCCCTCGGCAGCCCTCTTTAGGGAACTGGGGACTTGGTAGGAGCGCCCAGAATTCATAGGATTCCCTAGGAGGCTTTTCGGGGATCTGGCATTTTGGTCGGGGCCTCAGGACTTCCTAGGACTTCTTAGGAGGCCCTTTCAGGAATGTGGGGGTTGGTAAGGTCCATAGGAATGCTTAAGGTTCCCGAAGAGGCCCTCTCAGACATTTGCCAGATGGTTGGATCATTGACATTCCTTGGATGCTTCCGGCGGCCCTCACAGGAATCTTGGAATGTGTAGAAGACCTTAGGAATGCTTAGGATCCTGTAAGCAGCCCTCTCAGGAACCGAGTGAGTTCCAGGACCCCCCGGGAATTTGCAGGATCCCTTGAGAGGCCTTCTCAAGAATAATGCAAGTGGTTGCATTCTTCAGAGTTCCTAGGATTGCCTAGGAGGCCCTCTCAGAAATCTGGCAATTGGTGGGATCCCTGGGAATTCTTAGGGTTCCCGAAGAGGCCCTCCCATCTGAGAAATTGATGGGGTCCCGTTGCAGTCCTAGGATTGCCTAGGAGGCCCTTTTAGGAATCTGGAAATTGGTACAACCCTCAGGAATTATTATAGTTCCTCCTTAGGAGGCCCTCCCGGGCATTTGAAACATGTGTAGGACCTTCTGGGAATTCCTAAGGTCGCCTCGGCGGCCATCCCAGGCATCTGGCAATTTGTAGGATCCTTAGGAATTCCGAGGATTCCCTCAGAGGCCCTCTCAGGAATCTGGGAATTGGTTGGATCGGAGGCCCTCCCAGGAATCTGGGAAGTGGTGGGATCCGAATGATTTGTTTGTTATTCCTTCGGAATCCTTTTTTCAGGAGTCTGGGAATTGGTAGGATCCCTGAGAATGCGTGGAATTGCCTAGGAGGCCCTCCCATGAATCTGGCAACTTGTTGGATCCTTGGGACTTCCTAGGGTTCCCTCAGAAGCCCTCTCAGGATTCTGGCGAGCTCCTCAGACGAATCACATTGGAATCGTATACGAATCACATCGGACTCGTTCGGCGAATCACATCGGGAGCGTACGCGGATCGCATAGGCAGCGCATGCGAATCACATCGGAACCGTTTACGGATCATGGCCAAGCTCGAGCTCAAGTACATGTGTTTAGTTGAGATCATGATCGGCCGTCAGTGATGGGACCGATCGCAACCACTTTTTTTTCAGACTTCCATTGGGCGGCTTAAGGGAGTTCAGTGCACCCAGAAGCGCTCTCATGATCTTTCTCTTAATTGAAACCTGATCGGGGCGACCCGAAAACATCGCAACCGCTTCGGACCGATCGCGGCTGGTGGTGATCAGTCCGAAGTGATCGACGATCGGTCCGAAGTGGTTGCGATCGGTCTCCATCCCATATCTGAACGGACACTCGGTCGCGCAGGCTTCCGCGGACCCGCTGCTCGAAGGGGATCTTGCGGAGCCCAATTTATTTGTGCGACAATGCTCGCGGAACCTTCCTTCTCGAGCGTTCCCGCCCCAGGGAGGGCCCGGGCGGGGAGCGTCGCGGGGTGGGGGGGCTCCAGGCCCGAGTTTCCAGATGCCCCTTCCGATTGGGGGGCGGCCCGCGACGAGGGCCCAGGCGCGTCTCTGCCGCACTCGAGGGCCAGACGACCAATCCACCAAGGGCTGGGGCGCAAGGTTGCCCTCCTTCACCTGCTTGGGCAATGGCCTGGGCGCGGCGGGCCGCAGGAGGCAGAGGCGGACATTCAGTCAGAGCTTTGACATGGCACCGAGGCGCCCACTTTGGACGACCTGGCCGTTGCCCTCTTTCGCTGCTTATTTCCCGCCTCTGTTGCCACCGATGGCGATTGTGTTCGCGGGGCTTCGGAAGAAGGGGATCTGTGTGAGTTCAACAAGGGGGTCGCGTGAACTGCTATGCGGGAACCGGGCCTTGCCCCTGCTCCGCGTTGTCATGCCCCCGTGCACTCATTACCTCTTCCTGGCCCCGCCTCGGCGAAGCGCGCGCGCCGGGCGCGCTCCTCTTCGGCGCCGGCGACAGTGTCTCGCAGGCGCTCGGGCCGACCGGCCGACCCGCGGCGCCCCCAGCGGCCCCGTGCTCACCCCGCCGATTGCGGCGGACGCGCGCCGCTGCGACACCCCCCGCTGGGGACATTATCCCCGGGGCCTCATTAATCTTGCTCAGGCCCCCCCCCCGCAGCTTTTGGCTGGCAACCCTTTCTGCGCGTCCATCGGTTCGCCCTGCGTCTGCCCTTGTCCGCCTTCCTCTTCTTTCTCCCCCCCACGAGGAGGCCGCGGGACTGGGCGGGGCTGGAAGCAGGACCCGGCAGCCCACCCATCGCACCAGGCGGCCCAAATCTTTATCAGGGACACCCAGGACGCGATGAGGACTTGCAGACCTCGAACGAGCGCATATGAGCTGGAAGGCCGCATGCGCCCCCAACGCTATGCGCGTGCTGCAGCACTTCGGGGGCCGATCCTTGCGAAGCACCTACCGCGGCGAGGGTGGGCCAGCTGGTCGCGCTGGATAACCATGGAGATGCCGCGCAGCATGACTCACCAGCTCGCGAAGGCGCAGGTCTACCTGGGCCCAGGCAGGGGAAGGCGGCATTGCGCATGGCAGCAGCAGAGCAGCAGAAACGCACTTGCTTGTGGCGGACTACCTAGGGCCGCGCGAGCCTGGTGTAACATCGGCGGCACAAGAAGGCGAGGGGGCAAAAGCTCCTGCGTTCCCAGCTGCACAACCACGGCCGGCAGCCACAGCAGAGGCGACCCAGACGAGGACGGGCAGAGTGGGGGCGCGAGGCAGGCACGCGTCAGCGCGGCAGCCCCACTGGCGACAGCGGCTGGGAGCAGGTCGCCTGGTGGAGGCGGCGCCGCTCTACAGCGACGGGCCCCCAGTTCGGTGCCCTGCGCGCGCTGCCGAGGTGGGGCGAGAGGCGCCTGCGCCACCACAGTAGGAGGCGGTGCCTCGGCCGACGAGCCCGCCAGACTTGCCGCCAGCGATGCTAGTCGGCGCGCGGTTGGACGCGCGCCTTCCGCGGGTCTCCGCGCGCCTTCCGCGGGTCTCGCGCGCGCCGATCGGGCCGCCCGTGGTGGAGGCGCCCCCCAACGCGTTGGCCCCAAACCGCAAGGGCGAAAAGGGCGAGGACAAGGTCCATCGCGACGAGCTCGCAGAGCACCAGGACCGCGGGTTCGGCAAGGGAGGGGCCGCCAGGAGGAGGGCGGGAAGAGCCGCCAGAGCAGCGCCCCCCACCGGGGGCTGCAGGAGCAGAGGCGCAGACCTCATAGTCATCGGCGAGGACAACGCACTCGACTCCTGCAGGGGCAAGAAGGACGAGGACATTGGCAAGCGCAGCGAGATTGCGAAGCACCAGGACCGCGGGCTTGGCAAGTGAGGGGCCGAGCCGCCAGGCCTAGGGGGGAGGCCGAGAGACGGCGTCGATTGCTGCCTGCCGCGGGCTCAGCCGCGGCACTCGCGGGGGCGCGGATAGGCCGCGCGCCGCGCCCGAGCCTGCTGGACCTGTTCGGGGCGCCGGGGCGGAGGGCGCGACGCGCGACCCCCCGCCTTCGACAGCCGTCCCAATCGCAGCCTTCCTCCTCCTCCTCTTCCTCCTCGTCCGCCTCCGCCTCCGCCTCCTCCTCCTCCTCCTCCTCCTCCTCCTCCTCCTCTTCCTCCTCCTCCTCCTCCTCCTCCTCCTCCTCCTCCTCCTCCTCCTCCTCCTCCTCCCCATCCTCCCCCTCGCGGCTATCAGGGGGCATTTCGAACGCATGGGCACGAACGCCCGTAGATCCGAAAGTGCTGTGCGTGCGCTCCTGTTCTGCCAGCAGCATAGGGAGTTAGGCCCAGCGCAGGGCGCGCATCGACCCCCAGCCGCCCACGGATCACCGATTGGGGCCCGCTGGCCCAACCCAGGCCAGGAGCGCGCGGACTCGCCGCCGGGGCCCAGTCGCCGATCCACCGGCGGCGATATATCTCAGGAGGGGAAAAAAACACACACAGACACAAGTACTCGCCGATTCCCAGAACATGTGGGAACATATGGGAAGTGGGGGGGAAGAAAGAAACCCCGAAAATATCGGATAAGATTATGGGAATCCTGACGTTTGTTTGTATTTACTTGTGTGTCCCAGGGCCCCTTCAATATCGCCGATTCTGGGTCGACGCCCCCCCCTGTGAGACGTCCCCCAGTCTGACGCTGCCTCGGAGTCCCACGGTCACTTGGCATGGCCGGGGTCGTCCAGATTTGTCAGGGCGAATTCTGTTCGCGTTGCCGACGTTTCTTGAAGGTGGTTTTGTTTCGTGGCGCGTTCTGGCAGCTGCGCCCCGCCGACGAGGTTCCAGGCGTGCCCGCATCAACCCGAACAGCTGCGAAAGGCCCGAGCTATGGCCCTAAAGACGGGGCCATAATCCATGTCGGTCCGACCGATCCGATTCGATATCCATTCCGGCTGGCTCGACCCGATTCGGTTTCGACAATCCGACGATCCGAGGCGGTTGCACGGTGGCGTTGTACCGTCTGGTCCGACCGATCCGATTCGATATCGATTTCGTGCCGATGCTGATATATCCGACGCGAGTTCCGATTCGATACGATTGCCCGATTCGATGTGAAATCATTCCGCTCTAAGGGATGAGGTCACTTGCGCTTGGGGGAAGGGAGCATCCTAGTCCGAGGACGTTTGGTTTTTGGGGGTCCAGGGAGGCTCGTCTCCTGGATTTCCGCACGAACGCCAAAGAACGTCCAATACCCTCCTCGGTGTTCGATGTCCCCCCTCCCACCAGGGCGCGAACTGAACGATGCTTTGGCGAGCTCGTGGCCCTTTCTCATTTAATATTGTTTTGCAGCAGAGGCGGAACGACGGTAGAACGAGGGAAAACGAAGCACACACGATCGCGGAAAACACCGTCTAGTTCACACCCTGCTCCTTGTTCCTCGATCACCGATCTCCAAGAGGATGCTGGAGGCCCCCCTGCCCCCTGGAGTGGTGGCGCCCCCTCCCCCCCATGGGCGCTGCCCGGTGAGCGCGGGCCGCGCCGCGCTCGCGGGCCGTGGGTCTCGGCCGAAAAAGTAGGCCCAGAGCAAAAGTATGAGTGCAGCTTCCCCCCTCCTCCTCCTCCTCTTCTTCCTCCTCCTCTTCTTCCTCATTCTGCTCCTCCTCCTCCTCGCCCTCATCCTCATCCTCATCCTCATCCTCATCCTCCTCCGCTTCAATCCTGTTCTCTCCTTCTCTTCCTCCTCCTTCTTTTCCTCCTCCTCCTCCCTCTCCTCCTCCTCTTGCAGCGCTACGCGGCGATCCCTGATCCAGCGCCGAAGCCGACGCGCGCCGCGGGGCGCCCGACAAGCTGCGGCAGCGGTAACTTCGCTCGCCGGCGACGGTGTATTCCGGAGGGGGGGCAGGAGCAGGGAAGGGTAAGTTATGCACTGATCTCACGCAAGGGGAGGGGGGGGAGCGGGGGAGGCCTCGCTTCTGCGCAATATGTATGCAGAAGCAGCGGCCCACGAAGCCTGCCATCGAATCGGTCGGGCCCGGAGTCGTCGAATCGGTCGCAAGGAGTAGCGAGGATCGGCAAGCTACGAATCTGAAAGTGTTCCGCGTGTCTACTGTGTCTGCGTCTTATGCCCGGACGGCGGCGCGGGTTTGCGAGAGGAAGTCGCGATCCTCGCGAGGGGAAAGGAGACGTCCTCTGGCCCCGCTCAGTACGCGATCGTGAGGTACAGCACAAGGATTGCGAGGTATAGCACGTTGTTGCTAGTCGATCTTGTTCTCGTTGGTGTAATCGTTGGGCGCCTGCTCCATGTCTCGGATCGTCCTTGTCGCGGCGTCGAGGCGGAGATCGTATTGGTCGCGCGTGATGTGGCCATGGTGGTATACAGCCTCGATCGTGTTCATGCGGAGCTGGTGCTCCCTCTGCCACCTCCCGGTGCTGGCCATGAGCTCTCTGCGCTTCGCAGCATGGTCCTGCGGCTCGTCGTAACGCATCTCCTCGTCGACCACCTGCACGTCCTCCACGTCGTGCGGCGCGTCCTCCACGTCCTGCTGCATGTCCTCCTCGTCCCGCGGCATGTCGTGCGGCGCGTCGTAACGCAACTCCTCGTCGCAGCGTTGCTCCCCGTGCTCCACGTCTCGCGGCGCGCCGTGCCACTCCTGCGCGTCCTCCACGACCTGCGGCACGCTCACCACGTCCTCGTGACCTGGTCTTCGAAGACATGCGAGCAGCGGCTGCACAGCAGTGATGTAAGCATCCGGTGTGCCAGTCGTACGCGTGGCTGATCTCGTCTGGGTTGCGCTCGTGTATCATTTGGGTTCTGGCGGTGCCACCTCCGCGAGAGATCCTCGGATTCCTCCTGGTGGCACCCGCCGACGGATGCGGCAGCCGACGACGCCTTGCTGGCGCATGGCGTGCCACGCCTCTCTGCTATGGATCGATTGATTCGGCTTGCCTCGATTATCATTCTCTCATATCCTCCACCCTGTTCTTCCTCTCCTAAATTCTTGTCGTTATCCGTGTCGTTCTTGAGGATTCTGCTCGATGTCATCGAGGACTTCTTGCAGTCTCTCCGTTTCGGAGCGGACCTCGGCGCGCCAGTATTGCGCCCAACGTCTTGGTTGTTGAGGCAGGGGGCGGCCATGCAGTCAGACGCCGCCTCGGCCCACTTCGCAGCATGAGGTGGGCCTGTGCACGGTGTCTAGACAGAACCGCCTGCAGCGCTGTGGTAATTGCATTTTGGCTGTTGAATGCAAGCCGTATGGCCGTCGAGTACCAGGTGGCAGCCTCGTGAAAGTAATCGGTGCTGAGAGGGTCCTGCTCCCTCCTGCCGACCTCCTTAACCACCTTCCTAATCACGTCTGCCGTTCCTGGCCTCCTCCGCTTCCCAGGCCTCGTCCTCACCCATTACCTCCTCGTCCTTCTCTTGAGTACGTAGATCGTCAGGCTTGATACGATGAACTTTGGGCTCAGCACGCTCGCCTCGTTCTTCCTCCATCGCCTTCTCCGTCTTACCAGGCTGGGAGTCCTGGGCAGGGATTCCAGGCGGATCCAGCCGTGGCGAACATGCAGGTGCCCTCGGGCGACAGAGCCCGATGGGCTCGGTAGGGGGGGGGGAACCGCGGGGGGAATTCCCATCTTGACAGTTTCTCTGGGCTGAAGCCCGGGACAACTCCGGGGTGAAGCGCCGAAGGGGGCAGGGCCCATTGGCTTCACGAGGCGTCGGCCTGCGCGCCGTGCGGCTCCTTCTGTCCTCCTGCCCTCATCGGCCTCGTAGCTGCCACAGAACAGTGGGATAGGCCTGTCCAGGTCGTGGTCGTGTTCGCTCTGGGTGTGACTGTAGTCCTGATCGTACTGGTTGCCATCCATATCGTTCTTCTCCTTTGTGACCTCCTGGGCCTCGTAGCCGCCGTAGAACATGGGGACGGGCGTCGGTACGTACCTCAATGGCGGTGCACTTCAGCTGGAGGGGTCTCTCGTATTGGCTGTCGTACGTGTCGGACTGGTTGTCTTACTTGTCGTGCTGGCTGTCGAACTGGCTGTCGCAGTGGCCCTCGTAGCGGCTGTCGCACTTGCCATATTGGCTTTCGTGGTGGCTGTCGCAATCGTCGTACTGGCTGCGGTACTGGCCGTGGTCCTGGCCGGCGTGCTTTCCGTCCGAGCCAGCTGCCCACCAGCTGGGCGCCTTCGTCTCGCGGAGCCCTGCCACGCCCGTCGCGAGGCGGCGCCCGCGAGCCTCTCTGCGGGCCGCAGTGGGCCCGAGCTCGCGGGCCTCGGCAGCCCGCCGCGAACCTCGGGGCCGCCCCGCGGGCGGCCCTCGGCCCTCGCCTTGCCGTCGTGGCGTGGCCGGGGGCGCAGCGCCAGGCCGCCGGGCGTGCCGGGGGGCGCGCGCCCGGAGTGCGGGGGAGGGATCCCGCGAAGGGCCCTGGAGCCCAAGTGGCTACGAGCCCTCCTCCTCCTCCTCCTCCTCCTCCTCCTCCTCCTCCTCCTCCTCCTGCCCCTCCTGGTCCTCTCCTGCCTTCTCCTTCCCCCTCCCCCACGAGTGCAAGATATGAGTACTGGTCCCTTCCCTCCCCCGAATACGTCCTGTGAGTGTTCGCCCCCCTCGCGTCCGATCTGTTGTGCACCAGATGTGCGCGAATTGGCATGTTTGCATATGTGTTTTCCATCATCCGACTTACCGTTTTTCAAACGTGGAGTTCTCGCTAAGGCGTGTGCCTCATGTTCGGATCGGCGCTGTGCTCCCGTCGCTCAGGATGACTTTCCTACCCCATCGTGGACCACATGTTCTGGATCCCGCAGGTCTCGCAGGCCCAAAATGTTTTGCAGGTCTCGCAGGCCCCACAGGTCCCACAGGTCCCACAGGACCCACAAGTGTCGCAGGTCGTCCCACAGGTACCACCGGTCTGCCAGGTCCCACAGGTGTCGCAGGTCTCGCATGACCATAGGTCCCACAGGTCTAGCAGGTCCCACAGGTCCCCGAGGTGTCGTATGTTCCACAGGTCCCACAGATGTCCCGCCAGTGCCACGGTTTCCTCAGGTCTGGCAGATCTCACGAGTCCCACGATTCTCACAGTTCCCACAGGTCCCAAGGTTGCCACAGGTCCAACAGGTCTCACAGACCCCACAGGCCACAGTGGTCGCACAGGTCGTGAAGTTCGCTGAGGGGCAGCGAACGTCACCTGCGGAGAAGGTACTGGTCATAGGGGAAGGGCAAACCTGAGCAGCCCAATCGTCGGTAAGAGCAAACCTAAGATCCGAGCTTCTTGCGAGTGGGGGTACTAAGGATCGCTATCGACTATTGGCAGATCAAGCGCGCCGGCCGAGCGTCTTGGGATTTGGTGTTGGAAACAACGTTGCCCCCCCAGCGATTTCCAACACATGCCCCGCAGGTTTCCTTTTTCCGACTGCGCGTAACACGATGGAGTCTTCTGGGGAGTTCAAGGTCGGCCATGTCGGCAAAGTGACACGCGTCCACGGGTAGAGAAATGTGATCGCAGTGGGAAGAGATGGGAGGGAGAGACAGGATGTCAGATATGGCGCGAGCGCACCGAGCTTGTCCTCCTCCTCCTCTCCCTCCTCCTCCTCCCCATCCTCCTCCTCGTCATCATCATCAGCATCATCATCATCATCATCATCATCATCATCATCATCATCCTTATCAGGGGGCAACGTTATTGGGGCAGCAATCCCGAGAGAAGGGGGAGCGACACTACCACCACCACCACCACCACCACCACCACCACCACCACCACCACCACCACCACCACCACCACCACCAGGGGGCCACCTGCACCGAGGAGGTCACAATGCCCCCCCGAGCTGGGGATACAGAGGATGTCTCGAGCGAGGGGCGGGGGGGGGGGGGGGGGGGGCACACCACCAGGGCCCTCCCCCCCCCTGGCTCCTCCCGCTGATGGCCCCTGGTGGTGGTGCTGCTACTTCTCCTGGTGCCTGCGTTAGGGGAGGAGCCCGCGGCGGGCGCGGGCGCGCGGCAGCCCGCGCCGCCGCTCGCGCGCCAGCCAGCAGCGGGCGGGGCCGCGCACGAGAGGGCTGCAGGCCGAGGGCGGTACCGCTGCCGCGCCGCTGCGCTTTGCCCCTGCGCAGGGGAGGCGCCGCGGGAAAGGTTGGAGGCGAGGAGGAGGAGGAGGAGGAGGAGGAGGAGGAGGAGGAGGAGGCGGAGCCGGTGTGGGCCAGGTGCAACGATGGTTAGGGCCAGACTCGAGGTTCGAGGTCGGAGGTGTTCGGGCGCGTTCGCCGGAGTTTTGCGATTTTCTGGCCTCGGGGTGCGTTTCAGCAGCTGCGCCCCGCCGAGGGCGTTCCCGGGGTGCCCGGATCGTCCCGAGTGGCCGCCTGAGAGCCGAGCTGTGATCCGAAAACCAGGCGCGAAGATCGAGGCAACGTCACGGGGGATGCGGGGATGCGTCGACCCTCACCCAATTGCTCATTGCTCGCCGATTGGGGTCTGATAGCCCCACACCGCCTCAGAATGTGCGGATTCGCTATCGGGAGCCTACAGCCGATTCATCGGCAATGTATCCCCGATTC